>CM033469.1:21750917-22155938 GCA_019447015.1 Hymenochirus boettgeri
TAGCGGGGACTGTAATAATATGAAGGGTATAAATGGGAATATTCACTCTGTATACACTATAGAGAATCATAGTCCTATAGCAGGGACTGTAATAATATGAAGGGTTAAATGAGGGATATTTCACTTGTTACACATAGAGATCATAGTCCTTATAGAGGGGACTGTAATAATATGAAGGGTATAAATGAGGAATATTCACTCTGTATACACTATAGAGATCCTAGTCCTTTAAGCAGGGACTGTATATATGAGGGTATAAATGAGGAATATTTACTCTGATTACCTATAGAGAATCCTAGTCCTTATGCAGGGACTGTAATAATATGAAGGGTATAAATGAGAATATTCCACTCGTATACACTATAGAGAATCCTAGTCCTATAGCAGGGACTGTAATAATTGAAGGGTATAAATGAGGATATTCACTCTGTATTCACTAAGAGAATCCTAGTCCTTATTGCAGGGGACTGTATAATATGAAGGTATAATGAGGGAATTCACTCCGTATCACTATAGAATCCAGTCCTTATAGCGGGACTGTATAATATGAAGGGTATAAATGAGGAATATTCACTCTGTATTACACTATAGAGAATCCTAGTCCTTTATGCAGGGACTGTAATAATATGAAGGGTATAAATGAGGATATTCACTCTGTATCACTATAGAGAATCCTAGTCCTTATAGCGGGGACTTTAATAATATGAGGTATAAATGAGGAATATTCACTCTGTATACACTATAGAGAATCCTAGTCCTTATAGCAGGGACCGTAAAATATGAGGGTATAAATGAGGAATTCACTCTGTATCACTATAGGAATCCTAGTCCTTATAGCGGGACTTAAATATGAAGGGTATAAATGAGGAATATTCACTCTGTATCACTATAGAGAATCTAGTCCTTATAGCAGGGACTGTAATAATGAAGGGTATAAATGAGGAATATTCACTCTGTATTCACTATAGAGAATCCTAGTCCTTATAGAGGGACTGTAATATATGAAGGGTATAAATGGGAATATTCACTCTGATTAACTATAGAGAATCCTAGTCTTATAGCAGGGACTGTAATAATATGAAGGGTATAAATGAGGATATTCACTCTGTATATCACTAGAGAATCCTAGTCCTTATAGGGACTGTAATAATATGAAGGGTATAAATGAGGATATTCACTCTGTATACACTATAGAGAATCCTAGTCCTTATAGCAGGGACTGTAATAATATGAGGGTATAAATGAGGAATATTCACTCTGTATACACTATAGAGAATCTAGTCCTTATAGCAGGGACTGTAATAATATGAAGGGTATAAATGAGGAATATTCACTCTGTTACACTATAGAGAATCTAGTCCTTATAGCAGGGACTGTATAATATGAAGGGTATAAATGAGGAGAATTCACTCTGTATACACATAGAGAATCCTAGTTTTATAGGGGACTGTAATAATAGAAGGGTATAAATGAGGAATATTCACTCTGTATTACACTTAGAGAATCCTAGTCCTTATAGGGGGACTGTAATAATATGAAGGGTATAAAGAGGAATATTCACTTGTATTACACTATAGAGAATCCTAGTCCTATAGCAGGGACTGTAATAATATGAAGGGTATAAATGAGGAATATTCACTCTGTATACACTATAGAGAATCCTAGTCCTTTAGCGGGGACTGTAATAATATGAAGGGTATAAATGAGGAATATTCACTCTGTTTACACTATAGAGAATCCTAGTCCTTATAGCGGGGACTGTAATAATATGAAGGGTATAAATGAGGAATATCACTCGTTTACACTATAGAGAATCCTAGTCCTTATAGCGGGGACTGTAATAAAGAAGGGTATAAATGAGGAATATTCACTTGTATACACTATAGAGAATCCTAGTCCTTATAGCAGGGACTGTAATAATATGAAGGGTATAAATGAGGGATATTCACCTGTATACACTATAGAGATCCTAGTCCTTATAGCAGGGACTGTAAATATAGAAGGGTATAAATGAGGAATATTCTCTGTATACATATGAGAATCCTAGTCCTTATAGCGGGACTGAATAATATGAAGGGTATAAATGAGGAATATTCACTCTGTATACACTATAGAGAATCCTAGTTCTTATAGCGGGGACTGTAATAATATGAAGGGTATAAATGAGGAATATTCACTCTGTATACACTATAGAGAATAGTCCTTATAGCGGGGACTGTAATAATATGAAGGGTATAAATGAGGAATATTCACTCTGTATACACTATAGAGGATCCTAGTCCTTATAGCAGGGACTGTAATAATATGAAGGGTATAAATGAGGAATATTCACTCTGTATTACTATAGAGAATCCTAGTCCTTATAGCGGGACTGTAATAAATGAAGGGTATAAATGAGGGATATTCACTCTGTATTCACTATAGAGAATCCTAGTCCTTATAGCGGGGACTGTAATAATATGAAGGGTATAAATGAGGATATTCACTCTGTACACTATAGAGATCCTAGTCCTTTAGCGGGGACTGTAATAATATGAAGGGTATAATGAGGAATATTCACTCTGTATACACTATAGAGAATCCTAGTCCTTATAGCAGGGACTGTAATATAGAAGGGTATAAATGAGGATATTCCTCTGTATCACATAAGAGAATCCTAGTCCTTATAGCAGGGACTGTAATAATATGAAGGGTATAAATGAGGAATATTCACTCCGTATACACTATAGAGAATCCTAGTCCTTAAGCGGGGATGTAATAATTGAAGGGTATAAATGAGGAATATTCACTCTGGATTCACTATAGAGAATCCTGTCCTTATAGCGGGGACTGTAATAATATGAAGGGTATAAATGAGGAATATCACTCCTATACACATAGAGAATCCTAGTCCTTATAGCAGGGACTGAAATATGTAAGGGTATAAATGAGGGATATTTCACTCTGTATACACTATAGAGAATCCTAGTCCTTATAGCAGGGACTGTTAAATATGAAGGGTATAAATGAGGAATATTCACTCTGTTACACTATAGAGAAATCCTAGTCCTTATAGCAGGGACTGTAATAATATGAAGGGTATAAATGAGGGATAGTCACTCTGTATTCACTATAGAGAATCCTAGTCCTTATAGCAGGGACTGTAATAATATGAAGGGTATAAATGAGGAATATTCACTCTGTATTCACTATAGAGAATCCTAGTCCTTATAGCAGGGACTGTAATAATATGAAGGGTATAAATGAGGGATAGTCACTCTGTATTCACTATAGAGAATCCTAGTCCTTATAGCAGGGACTGTAATAATATGAAGGGTATAAATGAGGAATATTTACTCTGTATTCACTATAGAGAATCCTAGTCCTTGTAGCAGGGACTGTAATAATACGAAGGGTATAAATGAGGGATATTCACTCTGTATTCACTATAGAGAATCCTAGTCCTTATAGCAGGGACTCTAATAATATGAAGGGTATAAATGAGGGATATTCACTCTGTATTCACTATAGAGAATCCTAGTCCTTATAGCATGGACTACTGTAATAATATGAAGGGTATAAATGAGGAATATTTACTCTGTATGCACTATATAGAATCCTAGTCCTTATAGCAGGGACTGTAATAATATAAAGGGTATAAATGAGGAATATTCACTCTGTATTCACTATAGAGAATCCTAATCCTTATAGCAGGGACTGTAATAATATGAAGGGTATAAATGAGGAATATTCACTCTGTATACGCTATAGAGAATCCTAGTGCTTATAGCAGGGACTGTAATAATATGAAGGGTATAAATGAGGAATAATCACTGTATTCGCTATAGAGAATCCTAGTCCTTATAGCAGGGACTGTAATAATATGAAGGGTATAAATGAGGAATATTAACTTTTTATACACTATAGAGAATCCTAGTCCTTATAGCAGTGACAGTAATAATATGAAGGGTATAAATGAGGAATATTCACTCTATTCACTATAGAGAATCCTAGTCCTTATAGCAGGGACTGTAATAATATGAAGGGTATAAATGAGGAACATTCCCCCTGTCTGACAGAGGATATGGTATGGAAACAATTAGACTAAGTTAATATCAATAAAGCTCCAGGACTGGATGGAATACACCCTCAGATCTTAAGAGAGCTTAGTGCATTTTTATCTAGACCACTGTTTCTTTTAAGATTCACTTTTTTCTGGTGATGTGCCGCTTGAAAAAAAGCCATTGTAATACCAATATTCAAAAAAGTTAGTCTTTCCCAGCCTGGCAACTATAGACCTGTAAGTCTAACATCAGTGGTAGGAAAGGTGCTGGAAACTTTGTTACGGGATCATATCCTTGACTTTGTCTCCAGAACTGATTTTATTAGTAGTAGCCAGCATGGATTTATGAGAAATAGCTCATGCCAGACAAATTTACTTGGTTTTTATGAAGAAGTGAGTAAGAATTTAGATTCTGGCATACAAGTAGATGTAGTATACTTGGATTTTGCTAAAGCTTTTGATACTGTGCCACATAGGCGCCTAATGTATAAACTGAGGGCTGTTAGCCTAGAAAATAAAATTCTACATGGCTAGAGAATTGGTTATTGGATCATAAACAGAGAGTGGTGGTCAATGGAGCTACATCTATGTGGGCGAAAGTTCTAAAGCTGGGTACACACAATGAGATATTTCGGTCCGATCGAGTTCAGTGTATCGGTCGATCGGACCGAAATTATCGCATCCGAATGTGCCCATGTCCGATCGACCGTTCGCCCGAATTGGACGAAAGGACGATCGGACATGGTGGAAAACCTCGGTCGGTCGCGGCTGCTTTTGCCGCGACCGACAGTCCTTCCTCCTGGCCTACCGGTCGAAAGTATTGAACGGTCGGTCAGGAGGAAAAATCGGTAGGTGTGTACCTAGCTTAAGTGGAGTGCCTCAGGGTTCTGTACTGAGGCCACATCTTTTTTATCTATTTATAAATGACTTATTGAGAACAAGGTCTCTTCATAGTTTAGTGTCATCAGCAAAGACAGAGCTTTGGAAACTTCAAATGATGTGCAATTGCTCAAAGCCGACCTAGATAGATTATCAAAATGGGCAGCAGAATGGCAGATGGGATTCAATGTTGATAAATGTAAGGTGATGCATTTGGGATTTAATAATCCCTGTGCCACCTACACCATAAATAACTCTGTGTTAAGTGAATCTGTAATGGAAAAAGATTTGGGGGTTCTGGTAGATAAAAGACTTAGCTGTAGCAAACAATGCCAGGTAGCAACGGCTAGAGATAGCAAGATATTGTCTTGTATAAAGAGGGGAATAGATTCAAGAGAGAAAAATATTATTCTCCCTCTTTTCAAGGCACTGGACGGATTTGACTATGCAGGCAGATTAGACGTTAGGGCTCTTTACATAAGAGAAGCAACGCTTGTGTGGGGATATAATCACTTTCTAAAAATATATTAATGGGCCATACATTAAACTCTCTGGTGCATTGTTCACTAATAGGTCATATCAGAGGACACATGGACATCCTTTAAGCTTGGAAGAAAAATTTCATTTTCAGGTTAGGAAACGTAAGAATGGTGAAACAGTGGAACTGTCTTCATGAAGATGTGGTAATGGCAAGTTTAGTAACTAGCTTATAAAGTATGCTAGATAAGTTTCTAAAACAAAAAAAATTGAGAATAACTGGTAGTAATACATATACTGTAGTTCTGGTTGGTACAGGGATACTATATAATATTGAGAATTACTGGTATTAATACATATACTGTAGTTCTGGTTGGTACAGGGATACTATATAATATTGAGAATTACTGGTATTAATACATATACTGTAGATCTGGTTGGTACAGGGATACTATACAATATTGAGAATTACTGGTATTAATACATATACTGTAGTTCTCGTTGGGACGGGGATACTATATAATATTGAGAATTACTGGTATTAAAACATATACTGTAGATCTGGTTGGTACAGGGATACTATATAATATTGAGAATTACTGGTATTAATACATATACTGTAGATCTGGTTGGTACAGGGATACTATACAATATTGAGAATTACTGGTATTAATACATATACTGTAGTTCTCGTTGGGACGGGGATACTATATAATATTGAGAATTACTGGTATTAATACATATACTGTAGATTTGGTTGGTACAGGGATACTATATAATATTGAGAATTACTGGTATTAATACATATACTGTAGATAGAATCCTAGTCCTTATAGCGGGGACTGTAATAATATGAAGGGTATAAATGAGGATAGTCCCCTCTGTATACACATAGGAATCCAGCCTTATAGCAGGGACTGTAATAATATGAAGGGTATAATGAGGAATATTCACTCTGTATACACTATAGAGAATCCTAGTCTTGTAGCAGGGACTGTAATAATTGAAGGGTATAATGAGGAATATTCACTCTGTATACACTATAGAGAATCCTAGTCCTAGCAGGGACTGTAATAATATGAAGGGTATAAATGAGGGATATTCACTCTGTATACACTATAGAGAATCCTAGTTTATAGCGGGGACGGTAATAATATGAAGGGTATAAATGAGGAATATCCACTCTGTAACACTATAGAGAATCCTAGTCCTTATAGCAGGGACTGTAATAATATGAAGGGTATAAATGAGGAATATTCACTCTGTATACACTATAGAGAATCCAGTCCTTATAGCAGGGACTGTAATATATGAAGGGTATAATGAGGAATATTCACTCTGTATACACTATAGAGAATCCTAGTCCTTATAGAGCGGGACTGTAATAATATGAAGGGTATAAATAGGGATATCACTCTGTATCACCTATAGAGAATCCAGTCCTTATAGCGGGGACTGTAATAATATGAAGGGTATAAATGAGAATATTCACTCTGTATACACTATGAGAATCCTGTCCTTATAGCGGACTGTAATAATATGAAGGGTATAAATGAGGAATATTCACTCTGTATCAATAGATAGAATCCTAGTCCTTATATCAGGGACTGTAATATATGAAGGGTATAAATGAGGAATATTCACTCTGTATCACTATAAGAAATCCTAGTCCTTATAGCAGGGACTGTAATAATAGAAGGTAAAATGAGGAATATTCTCTTTATACACTATAGAGAATCCTAGTCCTTATAGCAGGGACTGTATAATATGAAGGGTATAAATAGGAATATTCACTCTGTATTCACTATAGAGAATCCTAGTCCTTATAGCAGGGACTGTAATAATATGAAGGGTATAAATGAGGAATATTCACTCTTATCACCATAGAGAATCCTAGTCCTTATAGCAGGGACTGTATAATATGAAGGGTAAAATGAGGGATATTCACCTATATACGCTATAGAGAATCCTAGTCCTTATAGCAGGGACTGTAATATATGAGGTATAAATGAGGAATATTCACTCTGTTTACACTTAGAGAATCCTAGTCCTTATAGCGGACTGTAATAATTAGAAGGGTTAAATGAGGGATTCACACTATATACCTATAGAGAATCCTAGTCCTTATAGCAGGACTGTAATAATATGAAGGGTATAAATGAGGAATATTCACTCTGTTTACACTATAGAGAATCCTAGTCCTTATAGCGGGACTGTAATAATATGAAGGGATAATGAGGAATATTCACTCTGTAACACATAGAGAATCCTAGTCCTTATAGCGGGGACTGTAATAATATAGGGTATAAATGAGGAATATTCACTCTGTATACACTAATAGAGAATCCTAGTCCTATAGCAGGGACTGTAATAATATGAGGGTATAAATGAGGAATATTCACTCGATACACTATAGAGAATCCTAGTCCTTATAGCGGGACTGTAATAATATGAAGGGTAAAATGAGGAATATTCACTCGTATACACTATAGAGAATCCTAGTCCTTGGGGTGTGGGGTTTGTTAGATCTATTTATAGCGGGACAGTAATAATATGAAGGGTATAAATGAGGAATATTCACTCTGTATACACTATAGAGAACCTAGTCCTTATAGCGGGGACTGTAATATGAAGGGTATAAATGAGGGATATTCACTCTGTATACACTATATAGAATCCTAGTCCTTATACGGGGACTGTAATAATATGAAGGGTATAAATGAGGGATATTCACTCTGTATCACTATAGAGAATCCTAGTCCTTATAGCGGGGACTGTAATAATAGAAGGGTATAAATGAGGAATATTCACTCTGTATACACTATAGAGAATCATAGTCCTTATAGCGGGACTGTAATAATATGAAGGGTATAAATGAGGGATATTCACTCTGTATACACTTAGAATCATAGTCCTTATAGCGGGGACTGTAATAAATGAAGGGTATAAATGAGGAATATTCACTCTGTATACACTATAGAGATCCTAGTCCTTATAGCAGGGACTGTATAATATGAAGGGTATAAATGAGAATATTACTCTGTATACGCTATAGAGAATCCTAGTCCTTATAGCAGGGACTGTAATAATATGAAGGGTATATGAGGAATATCCACTCGTATACACTATAGAGAATCCTAGTCCTTATAGCAGGGACTGTAATAATATGAAGGGTATAAATGAGGGATATTCACTCTGTATTCACTATAGAGAATCCTAGTCCTTATAGCAGGGACTGTAATAATATGAATGTATAAATGAGGGATTTCACTCCGTATACACTATAGAGAATCCAGTCCTATAGCGGGGACTGTAAAATATGAAGGGTATAATGAGGAATATTCACTCTGTATTACGCTATAGAGAATCCTAGTCCTTATAGCAGGGACTGTAATATATGAAGGGTATAAATGAGGATATTCACTCTGTATCACTATAGAGAATCCTAGTCCTTATAGCGGGGACTTTAATAATATGAAGGTATAAATGAGGAATATTCACTCTGTACCACTATAAGAATCCTAGTCCTTATAGCAGGGACCGTAATAATATGAAGGGTATAAATGAGGAATATTCACTCTGTATTCACTATAGGAATCCTAGTCCTTAAGCGGGACTTTAAAATATGAAGGTAAATGAGGAATATTCACTCTGTATTCACTATAGAGAATCCTAGTCCTTATAGCAGGGACCGTAATAATATGAAGGGTATAAATGAGGAATATTCACTCTGTATTCACTATAGAATCCTATCCTTATAGCAGGGACTGTAATAATATGAAGGTATAAATGAGAAATTCACTCTGTATTCACTATAGAGAATCCTAGTCCTTATAGCAGGGACTGTAATAATATGAAGGGTATAAATGAGGAATATCACTCTGTATTCACTATAGAGAATCCTAGTCCTTATAGCAGGGACTGTAATAATAATAAGGGTATAAATGAGGAAATTCACTCTGTATACACTATAGAGAACTAGTCCTTATAGCAGGGACTGTAATAATATGAAGGGTATAAATGAGGAATATTCACTCTGTATACACTATGAGAATCATATCCTTAAGCAGGACTGTAATAATATGAAGGGTATAAATGAGGGATATTCACTCTGTATACACTATAGAGAACATAGTCCTTATAGCAGGGACTGTAATAAATATGAAGGGTATAATGAGGAATATTCACTCTGTATACACTATAGAGAATCCTAGTTCTTTAGCGGGACTGTAATAATACGAAGGGTATAAATGAGGAATATTCACTCTGTTACACTATAGAGAATCCTAGTCCTTATAGCGGGGACTGTATAATATGAAGGGTATAAATGAGGAATATTCACTCTTTATACACTAGAGAATCCTAGTCCTTAAGCAGGGACGTAATAATATGAAGGGATAAATGAGGAATATTCACTCTGTATACACTATAGAGAATCCCGGTCCTTATAGCGGGACTGTAATAATATGAAGGGTATAAATGAGGAATATTCACTCTGTTTACACTATAGAGAATCCTAGTCCTTATAGCAGGGACTGTAATAATATGAAGGGTATAAATGAGGAATATTCACTCTGTTTACACTATAGAGAATCCTAGTCCTTATAGCGGGGACTGTAATAATATGAAGGGTATAAATGAGGAATATTCACTCTGTATACACTATAGAGAATCCTAGTCCTTATAGCAGGGACTGTATAATATGAAGGGTATAAATGAGGGATATTCACTCTGTATACACTATAGAGAATCCTAGTCCTTATAGCAGGGACTGTAATAATATGAAGGGTATAAATGAGGAATATTCACTCTGTATACACTATAGAGAATCCTAGTCCTTATAGCGGGACTGTATAATATGAAGGGTATAATGAGGAATATTCACTCTGTATACACTATAGAGAATCCTAGTTCTTATAGCGGGGCCTGTAATAATATGAAGGGTAAAAGAGGAATATTCACTCTGTATACACTATAGAGATCCTAGTCCTTATAGCAGGGACTGTAATAATATGAAGGGTATAAGAGGAATATTCACTCTGTATACACTATAGAGAATCCTAGTCCTTATAGCAGGGACTGTATAATATGAAGGGTATAAATGAGGAATATTCACTTGTATACGCTATAGAGAATCCTAGTCCTTATAGCAGGGACTGTAATAATATGAAGGTATAATGAGGGATATTCACTCTGTATTCACTATAGAGAATCCTAGTCCTTATAGCGGGGACTGTAATAATATGAAGGTATAAATGAGGAATATTCACTCTGTATACACTATAGAGAATCCTAGTCCTTATAGCGGGGACTGTAATAATATGAAGGGTATAAATGAGGAATATTCACTCTGTATACACTATAGAGAATCCTAGTCCTTATAGCAGGGACTGTAATAATATGAAGGGTATAAATGAGGGATATTCACTCTGTATTCACTATAGAGAATCCTAGTCCTTATAGCAGGGACTGTAATAATATGAAGGGTATAAATGAGGAATATTCACTCCGTATACACTATAGAGAATCCTAGTCCTTATACGGGGATTGTAATAATATGAAGGGTATAATGAGGAATATTCACTCTGTATTCACTATAGAGAATCCTAGTCCTTATAGCGGGGACTGTAATAATATGAAGGGTATAAATGAGGAATATTCACTCCCTATACACTATAGAGAATCCTAGTCCTTATAGCAGGGACTGTAATAATATGAAGGGTATAATGAGGGATATTCACTCTGTATACACTATAGAGAATCCTAGTCCTTATAGCAGGGACTGTAATAATATGAAGGGTATAAATGAGGAATATTCACTCTGTTTACACTATAGAGATCCTAGTCCTTATAGCAGGGACTGTAAAATATGAAGGTATAAATGAGGAATTTCACTCTGTATTCACTATAGAGAATCCTAGTCCTATAGCAGGGACTGTAATAAGAAGGGTATAAATGAGGGATATTCACTCTGTATTCACTATAGAGAATCCTAGTCCTTATAGCAGGGACTTTAATATATGAAGGTATAAATGAGGGATATTCACTCCCTATACACTATAGAGAATCCTAGTCCTTATATCAGGGACTGTAATAATATGAAGGGTATAAATGAGGAATATTCACTCTGTATACACTATAGAGAATCCTAGTCCTTATAGCAGGGACTGTAATAATATGAAGGGTATAAATGAGGAATATTCACTCTGTATTCACTATAGAGAATCCTAGTCCTTATAGCGGGGACTGTAATAATATGAAGGGTATAAATGAGGAATATTCACTCTGTATACACTATAGAGAATCCTAGTCCTTATAGCAGGGACGTAATAATATGAAGGGTATAAATGAGGAATATTCACTCTGTATTCACTATAGAGAATCCTAGTCCTTATAGCAGGGACTGTATAATATGAAGGGTATAAATGAGGAATATTTACTCTGTATGCACTATATAGAATCCTAGTCCTTATAGCAGGGACTGTAATAATATAAAGGGTATAATGAGGATATTCACTCTGTATTCACTATAGAGAATCCTAATCCTTATAGCAGGGACTGTAATAATATGAAGGGTATAAATGAGGAATATTCACTCTGTATACGCTATAGAGAATCCTAGTGCTTATAGCAGGGACTGTAATAATATGAAGGGTATAAATGAGGAATATTCACTGTATTCGCTATAGAGAATCCTAGTCCTTATAGCAGGGACTGTAATAATATAGGGTATAATGAGGAATATTAACTTTTTATACACTATAGAGAATCCTAGTCCTTATAGCAGTGACAGTAATAATATGAAGGGTATAAATGAGGAATATTCACTCTATTCACTATAGAGAATCCTAGTCCTATAGCAGGGACTGTAATAATTGAAGGGTTATAATGAGGAACATTCCCCCTGTCTGACAGAGGATATGGTATGGAAACAATTAGACTAAGTTAATATCAATAAAGCTCCAGGACTGGATGGAATACACCCTCGATCTTAAGAGAGCTTAGTGCATTTTTATCTAGACCACTGTTTCTTTTAAGATTCACTTTTTTCTGGTGATGTGCCGCTTGAAAAAAAGCCATTGTAATACCAATATTCAAAAAAGTTAGTCTTTCCCAGCCTGGCAACTATAGACCTGTAAGTCTAACATCAGTGGTAGGAAAGGTGCTGGAAACTTGTTACGGGATCATTCTTGACTTTGTCTCCAGAACTGATTTTATTAGTAGTAGCCAGCATGGATTTATGAGAAATAGCTCATGCCAGACAAATTTACTTGGTTTTTATGAAGAAGTGAGTAAGAATTTAGATTCTGGCATACAAGTAGATGTAGTATACTTGGATTTTGCTAAAGCTTTGATACTGTGCCACATAGGCGCCTAATGTATAAACTGAGGGCTGTTAGCCTAGAAAATAAAATTCTACATGGCTAGAGAATTGGTTATTGGATCATAAACAGAGATGGGTGGTCAATGGAGCTACATCTATGTGGGCGAAAGTTCTAAAGCTGGGTACACACAATAGATATTTCGGTCCATCGAGTTCAGTGTATCGGTCGATCGGACCGAAATTATCGCATCCGAATGTGCCCATGTCCGATCGACCGTTCGCCCGAATTGGACGAAAGGACGATCGGACATGGTGGAAAACCTCGGTCGGTCGCGGCTGCTTTTGCCGCGACCGACAGTCCTTCCTCCTGGCCTACCGGTCGAAAGTATTGAACGGTCGGTCAGGAGGAAAAATCGGTAGGTGTGTACCTAGCTTAAGTGGAGTGCCTCAGGGTTCTGTACTGAGGCCACATCTTTTTTATCTATTAAATGACTTATTGAGAACAAGGTCTCTTCATAGTTTAGTGTTCATCAGCAAAGACAGAGCTTTGGAAACTTCAAATGATGTGCATTGCTCAAAGCCGACCTAGATAGATTATCAAAATGGGCAGCAGAATGGCAGATGGGATTCAATGTTGATAAATGTAAGGTGAGCATTTGGGATTTAATAATCCCTGTGCCACCTACACCATAAATAACTCTGTGTTAAGTGAATCTGTAATGGAAAAAGATTTGGGGGTTCTGGTAGATAAAAGACTTAGCTGTAGCAAAACAATGCCAGGTAGCAACGGCTAGAGATAGCAAGATATTGTCTTGTATAAAGAGGGAATAGATTCAAGAGAGAAAATATATTCTCCCTCTTTTCAAGGCACTGACGGATTTGACTATGCAGGCAGATTAGACGTTAGGGCTCTTTACATAAGAGAAGCAACGCTGTGTGGGGATATAATCACTTTCTAAAATATATTAATGGGCCATACATTAAACTCTCTGGTGCATTGTTCACTAATAGGTCATATCAGAGGACACATGGACATCCTTTAAGCTTGGAAGAAAAATTTCATTTTCAGGTTAGGAAACTAAGAATGGTGAAACAGTGGAACTGTCTTCATGAAGATGTGGTAATGGCAAGTTTAGTAACTAGCTTATAAAGTGCTAGATAAGTTTCTAAAACAAAAAAAATTGAGAATAACTGGTAGTAATACTATACTGTAGTTCTGGTTGGTACAGGGATACTATATAATATTGAAATTACTGGTATTAATACATATACTGTAGTTCTGGTTGTACAGGGATACTTAATAATATTGAGATTCTGGTATTAATACATATACTGTAGATCTGGTTGGTACAGGATACTATACAATATTGAGAATTACGGGTATTAATACATATACTGTAGTTCTCGTTGGGACGGGGATACTATATAATTTGAGAATTACTGGTATTAAAACATATACTGTAGATCTGGTTGGTACAGGGATACTATATAATATTGAGAATTACTGGTATTAATACATTACTGTAGATCTGGTTGGTACAGGGATACTATACAATATTGAGAATTACTGGTATTAATACATATACTGTAGTTCTCGTTGGGACGGGATACTATTAATATTGAAATTACTGGTATTAATACATATACTGTAGATCTGTGGTACAGGGATACTATACAATATTGAGAATTACTGGATTAATACATTACTGTAGTTCTCGTTGGGACGGGGATACTATACAATATTGAGAATTACTGGTATTAATACATATACTGTAGATTGGTTAGTACAGGGTACTATATAAATTGAGATTACTGGTATTAATACATACACTGTAGTTCTGATTGGTACAGGGATACTATATAATATGAGAATTACTAGTATTAAAACATATACTGTAGATCGATTGGTATGGGGATACTATAAATATTGAGAATTACTGGTATTAATATTATATTGTAGTTCTGGTAGGTACAGGGATACTATATAATATTGAGAATTACTGGTATTAATACATATACTGTAGATCTGGTTAGTACAGGGATACTATATAATATTGAGTTTACTGGTTTAATACATACACTGTAGTTCTGGTTGGTACAGGGTACTATATAATATTGAGAATTACTAGTATTTAAAACATATAATGTAGATCTGGTTTGTATGGGGATACTATATAATATTGAGAATTACTGGTAATATATATACTGTAGTTCTGGTAGTACAGGGATATACTATATAATTGAGAATTACTGGTATTAATACATATACTGTAGTTCTGGTAGGTACTGGGATACTATATAATATTGAGAATTACTGTATTAAAACATATACTGTAGATTGGTTGGTATGAGGATACTATATATATTGAGAATCAATGGTATTGATACATATACTGTAGATCTGGTTGGTATGGGGATACTATATAATATTGAGAATTACTGGTATTAATACATATACTGTATTCTGGTAGGTACAGGGATATATATATAATGAGAATTACTGGTATTTATACATATACTGTAGTTCTGGTTAGTACAGGGATACTATATAATATTGAGAATTACTGGTATTAATTTTTTAATCAATCGATTGCCATTTGGAGTCAGGAAGGAATTCCCCCTTATTAGCTTATTATTCTGGATTCGAATCCTCCCTTGGTACATGAAGTTTGTATGTTTTGTATACAATCATAAAGATACATATGTTGTGTGTGTTTGCGAGTAAAGCATTGATTGAATGGATTATAAATGTAAAGATGTTAAATATTTAGCGCTATAAAAGGAATAAAACTCATACAATATATGTATGCCCATAATGCAGAAAAAGCAGATGAACCACTACACATTAAAGGACAACTATAACTATCAAAAATGTGCACGGGTAAGAGGTAGGATTGATATCCTACCTCTCCATATGTGTTCATGAGGGCTACAGCACATGCAGTTTTAATCTGCCAGGTTAGGTGCCTGGGCCTTCCTGTATTAAAGATAGTGCTGAAGCACATCAGGAAGCCTGGCAGAAAGTTTTCTTCGTGCAGAGGCTTTTTTCCATTTTAATAGTTTTGAAAAACTTCAACTCGCTATAGCTCTCCTTTAACTCATTGCCCCTTTAAACTTAAAACAGAAAGTGCCGAACTGAACTTGTGCACACAAATTTCTGGCCAAGGAGAACATAGGAGCCTTTGATCCTTCCATCCTAATTGGCTTCCTGCATTGACAACTGTATTTTTAATGCGTTTTGCAGAATGTTAATTTTCGGCGTTTGTTTTATTGCCTATTTAATAAGTGAGCGTGGGCTCTTGGACTCCACATAATTTAGCGGTAACCAAAAGTAAAATAATAAAATAAGTGAGGTATGATGTGGCTTGATCGCTTCAGCTGCTAAGTTGCTTGCGGGCAACTACAGTTTCCAGTATAGAGCTTCTAGTTTATTCAGGAAGTTCTGGAATCACAAGGGTTTGTGGTTTACAGCCGGTATCTTTAAGTACCACGAATCAAATGGACCTCCGCATCTTTCTATTTTAAAGGCTAGTTTGCCTCGCATTACCCAGTACTTACTTATTGAAACGGGATAGGAAAACTCAAGATCCTGATCTTGTGGACCTCCAACTTTGCTCAACCAAAAGAAATGATGCTGGAAATCACAAGAACCTGTGTTAAGGCACTTACATCATGCTCCAATACTTCTTATAGATCACATACACAATCATTTTCTAATATAAGAATACACTGAACAGCAGAGTGTACTGGAACGTTTTAAAAATACCATTAATAAACCTTAGAAAAAACAGTCTCTGGTGCAAACATCAAGGACCATCTTGAATTATCTGATCACACTTGAAAGGGAATACTCGCAAACTAAAAAAGGCTTCTTTACAATATGTATTCAATAATTGCTAACTTATTTCATTTTGGTACCTTATGGTGAAATATAAAAGTCAGGACCAGAGTTTTTACAATGGTACCAACAAGTGGGAGAGTTTGCACGTCTATAGATATGGAGCTCTCCAGATGTCTTTCTAACCATACAACAGGATACAGAAAAAAGGCCCACAGGTTTGATACTTCTGGGTCAACAACATAGTAGTTATGCATGGAGAAGTCAGAGAAGCTTGAATTGGCTTGACCTTGACCAATAACCTCATTTCTGGTCATTTTCACGTTGCACCAACACGTGATCTAACGTCTTAGACAGTCATGAAAATACACTACTTCAACTTGAGACAGGGACCACCAGCAGATATTTTCCTTTAATTAGAGCCATTATAAAGGGTTTTGCTATCATAAAACCTAGAAAGCAGTTCATGAGACTTAAACGAAAGTGTATCACCTAAACCTCCATCCCTTTAAATTCCGAACATTATTTAAAGCAGCTCCTGTTTCCCGACCAAGCATTTTCTCTCCTCTTCATAGTTAGTGGCACTGAAAGATATCTAGACCGGCTCATGCCCCCACCCCCGATTGTCCTTTACAAGCGGCTGCTTCACCAGCAACGCTCACGCATTTCAAGTCTTGAGTTAAAGCTTGCGGAATTATCCTCTGCCCTGTAAAGTCATGCTACACAACACAGAGGTCACCTATAAAGAAGGGAGGGAGCTACGGCATCACTTCTCTTTGCACCCATCAGTTCACAGGCAAAGGAATGACTGACAGTCTTGATAGGCGAAAGAAAACACAGGTCTCTGGCATTTAATCCTTAGAGTTTTGTTTCATCCCATTCTCCATGCCCCCACTCAACCCTTTTCTTTCTCGTTTCCCTTCTTTCCATAAGACCATGGGCCTTCAGTCACACATCTTAAAAGAGAAACAAAATACAAAAAAACAAAGGCTTACTTGTCTTAAGTCGATGAGCAACTGCAGCGTGTTCCCTTGGAACCAGGCACTGGTCGGATCTGGCAAACCCTGTGGGAAAGAAAGGATCATGAAAAGCGCCTTTAAATAACCATGGACAGGAAGATTGGAGACGGATGATGACAGCAGGACAAGGGAGGATGGGGAGAGGAGGAACGAGCTTCTAAGAATATGTCTCTCTGCCTTCACGTTCTTTGTCTGCCCTTCAAAATTCATGTCATCAAAACACCATTAATTCCACCGTCCTGACAGAAGGAAAATTATAGTCAACCTAAAATCTATTCCCATGGGCCGCTCTGAGCTTTGGAGTATTTGTTTGGTCAATGGACAAACCAACAAAAAATAAAATATAAAGGGAGATGTCTGGAGGTGGGAGGGTGGGATGTTCTAGTGGGGGGATAAAAGGACAGGACAAAATAAAAGTGCCCGTCGCCTTCTTTTTTTTTTTTCTATTCCCATGTTCATACAATAAAAATTCTGCTGTGAAAAGTTCTTTCAGTTGGGGAAGCTTTGTATATTTCAGACGAGAATTTCACGCCTGTCACCTTATCCCTCGAGCGTTTATCAATAATAAATAATCTCGACAGATCGGGAATTGTGTTCCCCGCATATTTTCATTATATGTTAGGTCCATTATTTCCAGGGTTTCCAATGAAAGACGCTTATGACGGAGAGAGTGGGATTCTTTATAAAATGATTACATGGTCCCCTCTATAAATTATCTCATTCACAAACGGTCATAAAGATTTTTCGACCGTAGGTACAGTGTGGAGAGCGGGAAGAATGACCTATGCGTTCCGCCATTGTTCTACCTTTTAACAACTTGCAAGGGATAAAAACCTGTTTAGACAAATTCAACCCAGCATCTCTCAGCTATTACCCCCTATTAGACAAGTTATTAGTGTCTGGGACATAGAAGGGCTTGTTATACGATTTTATTGGCTCCTGCTGGCGTGTCATAAATGCTATTAAGAGTCTAATTTTATGGTTCTTCACTGAAACGAATGGTAAAAACATTTAGACTTCCCAGTGCAGAAGGAGAATCTATAAAGAGGGGAAATATCCAGACTAGATTATACGTGTTTCAGTTTGGTCTAGGCTACCTTTAACACACTTAATGAACTGACCAAGCTAGAAATGGAGAAATCTTAAATGGAAGGTTCAAGACAAATATATATATATATATATATATATATATATATATATATATATATATATATATATATATGCTTTCAAGAGATAAAAAAAAAATATTTTTCACCAAGTTGCTCATCAAAGATTTACCTCTAAATAAAGAATTGTTTCCAAAGTATTGACTTTCCCTTTACACAGCCCTATCTGTCAATTAGTTGCTCAGTAGATATCTGTCTGAATCACCCAACAGCCAATCGGTTGAAATGACATTTCAAGTGTGCATCCTGGGAACAAAGACCATTGCAATAGCAGCTCATAACTGACCAATGAGAGGCATAGAAAATATATGAAGAGAATATGAAAAATACCTAGGTACAGTATGGGTATTAATAAAAAGCAATGATTCTTCCACTGATACTGAACCATGTGAATTATCTCCAAAGAGGTGGCACTGATCCTTCAGCTAGTTTACAATTGCATCTTCTTTAAATTCAAGAAGTTTTGGGTCAATAACTCATGGTTGATTCTCGAAATTCTACAGCCTACATACTGGCTTTCTGGTTGTACCAGCCCACATAGTGGTTACTGATTTCAAGGCCCTCATAGAGCCTGATTAACAGGCACACAGCCACAAAAATGTGTAACCCTCATACAGCTTCCCTGGACCTAGAGGTACAATAATGTTATACGGGGATAAAAACAGTTTAATCATTAATTCCATTAAAAGCAATGTAAAGAATTATTTAATGGATGTTCTTGTATGAATCAAATATTATTTCAGACAGAATTTCCATCTGATTATGACCTCATAATGTCATTTTTTGTCAAGAGATCCATCGCTCACTATACCTGCCTATGCAGTGCCTATATAAACCAAACAAGCAAGAGTCTACTATTAAGGGCATTAAATTGCTTATTACTGGAAAATATATTGTTCCCAAACACCACTATACAATTGTTTGCTCCTATTTCTTGATCCAATCTAAAACATCTTACATTTTATCTGTCAATCAAGTGCCTTGCTCTCATAAACTATTCTTTGCTGGAATGCTGACAGAGTTTGACAGTTGGAATGCTATATGCTGTGTGTAGTTTGACAGTTGGTTTGTGGGAAAGAGTCAGGTCAGAGGGAAGTGGTTAAAGGGAAGGGGGATAATGCTCCTGAGCAAAATATGTGCTGGATTGAAGGCATGCAGCAACACACATGCCTCAGAGCAAGTGCTACTTGCACGTATTTATTTATAGATTAGATGAGGTAAAGTCATTTTTTCACTGTAGTGTCTCTTTAAAACTGTAGACTCGACATTTGGCTGCCGGTCACCAGGTTTTTAGACATTAAGGTTTCCTTTTCCTCTGACAATATGCTGTGCTTACATATAATTCCTTACAGAAGAGGAAACAAATGTTAGTTCTTGTTATATTTAGACCTGAACCCAGTGGATTTCACTGATACACCAGAATTAGGACTTTGCGGACTTTGTAAACGGTTCAGATTTCCCCAAACCGAAAAACTGTTTTGAATATAATCGAAAAATCTAAAAAATTTTGACATCTCTAGAAATCTTGAAATACTAAGCGGAATGCAAAACAGGACATGCCAGTTCCTGGTATTAGACGGTGTTTTTTAAAGATTGAGGACAATATTGGTATGTCTTCCCCAGACCATTTCCCAGACTTCTATGCATTAACAGTAAGTTACCATCTTTTATACCATAAATGTAGGCAGGATTTTTCTTTTTTTTTTTAACTTCCTTTGACTTCAATGGGTCAGCTTGCAGATTTTCAAATTCCCCCCCGAAAATCCACAAATCTGCAAGCAGAACGGATTTCAGTGAGTTCGGCCATCTGTAATATACAGATAGATTTTTATCCATTCTATACAGATGGTAAGCTTTTGTACTGTACGGTCTAATAAATGAAGAAAACAGACATGAATCATTGGACTATGTATAAGGATACAGAGTGGAAATGGCAAACAAGGTGTTTTCCCAAACTGTCAGTTCACTGATCTGCACAAAATATCTCGACAAGTGCATTATCAGACGCTTAAGAGAATATAAAGAGGATACAATTTGCGTGTGAATTGTTGCAGGGCAGTGATCCGTGATCTATTGACAGTATTCCTTTCTAAAGGCTTTGAGGGAAGTTATACGTTTGGACATCATGAAGCCAGACCCCCCCCCCCCTAGTTAAAGGGGCTGCAAGTCTGTAAATCTTTAAACAAGACGATTACAAACAGAAAGCAAGGACCAACAAGCATTTGTCCCAATGGAAAGGACAAGGGCATTTATCTGCAGTCTCTATTCTCTCCTCACCTCTAAACACCTGACAGTGATGTATTAGCAGCTTCCATTGCCGGACATTAGTATGGCACTCAAAGTCTTGGCAGGGTGGGGAGAGGTCAGTGGCACCTGCTATCTCCATTGCTTTTATAGCCAGTGAAAAGCTGGATAAGAAAGCCACAGGCAGCTGTTGGCGCGGATAAAAAAGGAAAACTAAATGGAACACATGAAACTTCCTGCACAGGGAAATTAATAAGTCTCCATCTTTCCTTATCAGTTGCTGAATTAAAGATGTGTTAGGGCCCATAAAGGACTAGTGTAGTGCAAGCTCAGTCCTTACGTTCGCATTCCTGACATCCTGGTTGAAGTGCTGAAGGGCGCCCATGGTGATCTGTTGACTTCTACCTCCAGCAGTAGCTGCATTAGGGAAGTAGAGGTGCTGCAGGCGGACATGCAGCAGTCTGTGCCACCCTCCCCTGGGAAAGAAAGGAAACGGATAAAAAACACCAGATTACACAGTATTGTGATATGGACTTCCTGTTGCGGGTCATTTTATTTTACTCTTCATAAAACCTCATAACGTATCTCATTTTCAGATCTTACCATTGCCATGCACAGGGGGGTCAGAGACACTGTAGCAGAATTAAGACTTGATACATGAAAAACCTCTCGGGTAGGAGGAGATTAGTAGCTGCTGCAATGTCAGTATCTTATTTTACAAAGAGTTTTCTAACTTTGAAAGGCTATAGCTTACGCAGATCTCTTTCTGAAGCCAAAATAGTGTCTGGAGCTCGGCTTGTAAGGAAAGTGCAACTTTGGAACCATTTGTGTACTTCTAATGAAAGTGGGACGGTGATATCAAGACTGCCGTAGGTTCGGTTACAGTCTCACTGTGCCATTTAGTACATCACATCTGCCATCAATTATATAGAATGAGAAAACTAACCATTAACCACTTTACAGCAAACAACCAGGCAGAATGGTAAATATATTAGGGGAAAATATACAGTATCTGTGGATTCATTGGATAACTAAACGAAACACAAGAACAACTTCATATATGCAGTGAGCTCCGATTTGTATGTGGAGACTTAACACCGATATGGCCCAGCACTTCCCGGGGATGCAGGTACATGCATCTTAAGAAAAAGAAAACGTGTTTCAACTTGAGAGGGAGGATGCTACGAAGGCCATTTACGTCAAAATAAAGAAACCAAGCCTGAATAGAGATGGGAGGTTCCACATCTACATACAATGCTGTTTGGTGCCTTCGACAGTCCCACACACGTCCAGATTTTCTGATCAGATTCCTCCCACTTTGGGAGGATTCCACTTGAAATCTAAGCAGAGAAGGGGACTGAAGAAGAGGGGTCGGTAGACAATTTCCACCTGGCCCGATCTTTGTTTTCCAATAAACTGGTTTATAAATTTATTTTTCATCCGATCGCTGAAAAGTATATCCCGTGTATGTGGGCTTTACCCTGGTAACACCCTCAATAACACCTATAATGCAATCAGCACTGTGATATGCTAATTGGGACATTCCAGGGTATTTATTGTCAACACATTCTTGTACAAGTCTTCTGAACTGAGGAAACATGTTGGATGTCTAGACAAATTTGTCATCCACATTTCAAGAACTAAACTTCAAGTCCAGGTCTAAGTAAATACCACAGACAGATGTTTAAACTAGTTTTTTGCATATATGCAAATGTATGTCGTACCACAAGGAACGTAATACATAAGATATAGTGAAGAAAGAAATAATTTAGGGACAGATATAAAAATAAGCGTGCTCGGCATTCAAACACATAGCATGAGGTCCCTGCTTTGAAGAGCTTAAAACTGTACGCCAACCTATTCAAATGAACGTCTGTATCCTGACACAACAACTACAACACAAGGCACGCTGGCAAAAGCACAACTGTTAAAGTGAACTTCTGCAGGGTTGCCAAGTGTCCCTATTTGGACAGGGACTGTCCTGACTACACGGGGAAACATCCTGAGCCCTGCAGTCAAAGTCTGAAATCCATCAAGGCATAGACCAGAAGCCCTGCCCTAGAAAGCCCCTAAGGTCACCATTCCACCCATATTTCATCTCAGCGCAGGCTCCGTCCCACTCAGGCACGGAGAACATCTGACAACCCGACTTCTGTGAATCACCACATTTTCAGTGTATATGTGAATCAAATTTTATTATAATTAATTTAACGTAAAGTTACACCAAACGGAGTGCATTTAAATGTGATCATATTTTTAGGTTACAAAATAATTGATAAAAGTAATATTTCCGCTACCAAAAAGTTACACAAATCCTGGTAACAAACATTTTACCAAGTGGTATTTTGGAATATTTTTGAGTTTGAATTTCTAAGTTATTTTTTTTTTTTAAATATATATATTTTTATTTATAGGCGTAGAAAACCTTAATCATTTTTATCAATGGGGGATGCGTGTTTACAGTGATTACAGTATTCCGTATGGACTCTCCAACAACTGATACAGAACATGCAGGTTTAACCTTTAAAAATCAGCTCTGAAAACTGCTAAACTGAGCTAAGGCCTGTACCGATTCACCTATGGGATGAAGGAGGGTTAAGTACAACTCGTAGTTCAAAACAGTCATTTAGACAAGAACATCAAAGCACAACATACACAATCACAATTATCAGAAACAACTTCAATCTACTATACTAAAGCAGAAAGGCTCTTTAAGATCCTCTTAAAAGAATTCTTAAAAAGATCGCGGTCAGTCAATTATGGAACATTTCGGTGAATCCAATTCAGAGATCTGGCATTGGATTAGGAATTTCACACATTTCATGCAATAAAACCAAAAAGTGCATTTAGGTCATGGGTTATGGGGACGGTTATTTCTCTATAGCATGCGTCACAACACGCAAACAACATGGATGCTCCTCTAGCTGCAATCTCAAACTTGTGTGTTCCCATGAAAGCCCCACACTAGTGTTAGGTCTTCCAGTGTAAACACTGATGGGAAACATTAGCAGAACTCAGCCCAACTCACCGGCATTCTGGAATGGGTGTCTGATGTAGCCTGGGGGTGAAAACAGAGCTTAATGAAACAATTAGGCTGATGGAAGTGTTCCGCTTACATTATTACAACCCTGTCTTCCTTTAAAACCACAACCTGACACAAAGCTACTGCAGGGAATTCCATCCTGAGAATACATGTAATCTGCACATCCATTGTGAAAAAACAATTGTATTACAAACAGCTGGAAATCAACGTGTTGGCAGATGAGAATATGACCTTCAAGTGAAGGATCTGACACATTGCATGGCGTCCTGTAAGAGACGTCCTCCTTTTCAGATGTTATATCTGCAATTATAGCCACAAAGCAAGACTGAACTGCTGCTCATCCCCAGAAAGTGCAGATACATGACAACATTTGAGGAGACAAAAAGTTCAGATCAGACACGGTAAGTCATATTTATTCATGCAGGTCTCTCAAACAGCCAGAAGCTTCCTAGTTCAGCCTGCAAACTAGATCCTTTTATAAATCCTTTTATAAATTTTCCAGTATCAGGAATATAATTTAAGGACAAAGAAAGAAAAGGGGAAAATGGCTGCCAATAGCAATAGTGATTAGTGGTATAATTACTTCAAGTAACCAAAATAGTTCTGAAAAGATTCAGATTAGTCTGTGCTGCCATAAACTACTAACTTATCCACGATGTTCCAACAAGCACCTGGCCTGAACAGATTTAAAATTGATCATAAACATGATCCAGCCAGGAAACATGAGCAGGTTAACTGCTTGTCTACTCGTCATTACAATTGATGGACATCATTGAATGTGTAATTGGTGTAATGTCGAGGTATGGTATAGCCAGTTTTACACAAAGTTAGAATGGCATCAAAAGCTGCTATCTAAGGCGGGTACACACAAAAAAGGTTTTCGGGGCCAAGTGACCAGTATTTCCACCTAATGCCCAATCAGACAAGAATCTCATTGGTTTCTGCAAATTAACAGCACAAACGTTTGCACCGTTATAGCATCAGCGCCTAAAAATGCTTTTTACAAGCAGAACTTCTTTAAATAGAGATCTTCAGTTAAAACACTCTTTAACATTCAGCTCAGAAACCCAGTTGGAAATGATGTTATTATTGTTTGGGAAATTTCTGGAACCTGAATATTTTAATTGCTATTATTTAGTGTAGTAAGAGATTTTTATTATATTATTGAAGAACAGGAGGTAAAGGAGCTGTGTCTTACCTCCCGTTCTTCAATAAAACATTCAGGAGCTGGTGAGATGAGGTAAGGAACATAACCGATCGCTTGTCCTCTGCGCATCCACTGACCGGTCCAGACAGACTCGTGTGCATAAGTACTAAGTCCATTTGTGACCTGTCAGAGGATGCGGCAGGGAAGCGAGAGATGGTTACGTTATGTAAATTTGTTCCCGGCTTCTGAATATTTATTGAAGAACGGGAGGTAGACAGACACAGCCCCTTTACCTCCTGTTCTTCAATAAAACTGAATAGCAAAAAATGATTTTACCAGTGGAGATACCCTTTATTAAAGAGCCATCTACTCACTACATAAAGGCTCCTCTTTGCCCGGTGGATAAAGGCATGAGCTGCAGTCTTCAGGCATAAGGTTGGTGGTGAGACAAAATGAAGATGATCAGTTTTCTAAGTTGATTATTATTTAGGCTGTGTATTACTTTATCCAATTAAAATACCAGTAATAAGATGCCGTAAGCACTTTCTAAGCTGCATGTTGGGACAATGTTTTAGTGGGTAGATTAAGTACACAACAGTATTAATCTTTAAGTCACCACAGTAACAAGACCATGGTCTGCTTTCAATATTCTTCTGTTTTAAAGCAGCTCTGATTCCGTAAGTTGATTAGTAACCAAAACATCTGCAATGCAATAGGAATGTCGACTTACGGCAGGTGCGTGAAGACAGCAAAAGTGCTATTCAGGAAGGCAACAAGGTCCACAAGGTAGTCAACTGGCCTGGTCACTGGATCAGACGCCATCCAGTCATAATCTGCAAGCTGCAAAAACTGGTCAATCTTCTGGTTCAGATTTGTGTAGATCTCCTCTTCTGCTGCCTGACGGGCATCCTGCAGAAAGAAAGAACCCGTTGGGTTCCATACCACATTCAAAGGTAGGTAAGGCATAGAGGTGAGACATTACATTATTAAAGCAACACCTGCAGTTATTAATTAAAGGGACACTATACTGAAAAAATTACTTTTCCTCAATTTAATCTACAAATAAATGTGTAAGCTGCACTACTGAGGTGTGTGTGTTGCTGCATGCCTTTAATCCAGCACATCTTTTGCTCAGGAGCAGTATCCCCCCTCCCTCTTTTTGCCATCCCACTTCCATCTGACCTGACTTTTCCCACAAACCAACTGTGAAAACAGCATACAGACATCCAACTGTCAAAACTGTCACCATTCCAGCTACAGCAAAACTGCTCACAGAAGTAAAGTTTATGAGAGCAAGGGACTTGATTGACAGCTTAAAATGTAATTAGTTTTAGATTGGATATTACAGAAATAGGGGGCAGATCAACAAGAAAAGTGGTTGGGACGCATAATGGTCAATTTAAAATAACATTTTTTCAGTATAGATGCCATTTAAGACATTTACATCCACCATGAAAACACATGGAGCATGTGAGGAACCCTAAAAGATACTTTCACCAAGAAATGGCAATATGATATATATATATTATATAATAATATATATAAAATATATATATAATATATATAATATATATATATAATATATATATAGACACACCCACACACAAAGTTAG
Source organism: Hymenochirus boettgeri (assembly GCA_019447015.1). Taxonomy (NCBI): domain Eukaryota; kingdom Metazoa; phylum Chordata; class Amphibia; order Anura; family Pipidae; genus Hymenochirus; species Hymenochirus boettgeri. The sequence goes on from CM033469.1 coordinate 21,777,710, forward strand.
TATCGACGCGCTAGCCCTACACGACGTCCATCTTGAGGACGGCTCATGTAGGGCTGAAACGTGTCGATACTATTTTATTTTTCAATAAATGTTTTAGTACAAGTCCGTGAGTGCCTCCTTCCTTTGTATCTATTTGTGGTTGGAGTGACACCCAGGCCCCTAAACTTTGCTGGAGTGGTGTGCTGACTTTTTCCATTGTTATAATATATATAAAAAAAAAAATTTTTTTTATGTAACTATAAATTTAAAAGGTAACAAAAGTTTTGCAGTAGACATTTTGCACAACAATGGCTGGGAATGTTGGGAGACAGTCTGACAGCTGGGTTGTTGTAGTTTAAACACTTCGACAGTTAAACTTTAGTCAAGTAATTCTACACATGCATTTTAAGTAGACTAACATGGAAGTTGTGTGGTTAATCATAGAACCCTTTGTGTTTGGAAAGCACCTTACCTTGAACGTTGTCAAGCCGTAGAGTTTGTTGGTGTGAACTGTATCTGGCAACACGCTGTTATATTGGTGATTAACTCTTCAGTACTTGCAGGATATTTCTAAATGGGATGTGTTGATGATTATCTGTACAAGCTATGGGAAGAAAGGGCACATAATGTCTGTGTATGGGAGAGCACATAGGGCACAGTTTACTATAGGCATTCTAAATAGCAACGGTCTCTATACAGTAGTGAGGATTCCAAGACATCATTAGAGACAGTAAATGCAAACCCCATGCAATGGACCTTACCTCTCTCTCACACCTAAAACCTCCTTACAATGATCATTATTTTGTCCCCACAACCTGCCAACAGTCACGGCCTAGCTCATAGAACTGAATACAGTTGACAGTCTATGGCATAAAATCTCTTTTAGATGGAGATGGGCTGATCAGTAGTGGCGAGATTGGCTTAAATGTCAGTGTCTTACAGGTTGGTGCAATTACCTTAAAGAGGTTCAGGCACTTTATGTGGCTCCAAACTTGTTAGATATAGATCTTCATAAAAAAACAGGCTGTTACGTGCCATACATGTCAAGGCCCATTCATCTTTTGATTGAATGTCAATCACAAATGATCAGCCAGGCAGTGGTTGAGATCCGGGAGGTATGTTTTGTAGTGCATGGCCAGAGTAATAGATATGGTGCTCCACAACACCGACCCAGAGACACAGTACTTTTTATTTTTACTTTTTTCTACCAACCATGTACAAATTTACAACATTTCCATTCATCTTGGATATTCCAGTAGGACACAACTCCATGTTAATTGCAAATACAACGAATACAGGAATGTGGATAGTAAAGTTCAAAGAGACAGGAGAACTTGGTGAAAAGGTTAACAATATGGACAATACACATCCCTGACATACGTGGTATTCTCCATCTTGAGCCAGATATTGGAATGTGAAGGTTGACAGGCCCTGAAAAATATTGAGAATTACTGGTATTAATACATATACTGTAGTTCTCGTTGGGACGGGGATACTATACAATATTGAGAATTACTGGTATTAATACATATACTGTAGATCTGGTTAGTAATTCCGGATACTATATAATATTGAATTTACTGGTATTAATACTACACTGTAGTTCTGTTGGTAAGGGATACTATATAATATTGAGAATTACGGTATTAAAACATATACTGTGATCTTTGGTATGGGATTACTATATAATATTGAGAATTACTGGTATTAATATATATATTGTAGTTCTGGTAGGTACAGGGATACTATATAATATTGAGAATTACTGGTATTAATACATATACTGTAGATCTGGTTAGTACAGGGATACTATATAATATTGAGATTTACTGGTATTAATACATACACTGTAGTTCTGGTTGGTACAGGGATACTATATAATATTGAGAATTACTAGTATTAAAACATATACTGTAGATCTGGTTGGTATGGGGATACTATATAATATTGAGAATTACTGGTAATATATATACTGTAGTTCTGGTAGGTACAGGGATACTATATAATATTGAGAATTACTGGTATTAATAATACTATACTGTAGATCTGGTTGGACAGGGATACTATATATATTGAGAGATTTACTGGTATTAATACATAACTGTAGTTCTGGTTGGTACGGGATTAATATAAATATGAGAATTACTGGTATTAAAACATATACTGTTGATCTGGTTGGTATGGGGATACTATATAATATTGAGAATTACTGGTAATATATATACTGTAGTTCTGGTAGGTACAGGGATACTATATAATATTGAGAATTACTGGTATTAATACATATACTGTAGTTCTGGTAGGTACTGGGATACTATATAATATTGAGAATTACTGGTATTAAAACATATACTGTAGATCTGGTTGGTATGAGGATACTATATAATATTGAGAATCACTGGTATTGATACATATACTGTAGATCTGGTTGGTATGGGGATACTATATAATATTGAGAATTACTGGTATTAATACATATACTGTAGTTCTGGTAGGTACAGGGATACTATATAATATTGAGAATTACTGGTATTAATACATATACTGTAGTTCTGGTTAGTACAGGGATACTATATAATATTGAGAATTACTGGTATTAATTTTTTAATCAATCGATTGCCATTTGGAGTCAGGAAGGAATTCCCCCTTATTAGCTTATTATTCTGGATTCGAATCCTCCCTTGGTCACATGAAGTTTGTATGTTTTGCTATACAATCATAAAGACATACTATATGTTGTGTGTGTTTGCGAGGTAAAGCAATTAGATTGAATGGATTATAAATGTAAAGATGTTAAATATTTAGCGCTATAAAAGGAATAAAACTCATACAATATATGTATGCCCATACTGCAGAAAAAGCAGATGATACCACGTTACACATTAAAGGACAACTATAACTATCAAAAATGTGCACCGGGTAAGGAGGTAGGATTGATTATTCCTACCTCTCCATATTGTTTCATTGAGGAGCTACAGCACATGCAGTTTTAATCTGCCAGGTTAGTGTCCTGGGCCTTCCTGTATTAAAGATAGTGCTGAAGCACTCAGGAAGCCTGGCAGAAAGTTTTCTTCGTGCAGAGGCTTTTTTCCATTTTAATAGTTTTGAAAAACTTCATACTCGCTATAGCTCTCCTTTAACTCATTGCCCCTTTAAACTTAAAACAGAAAGTGCCGACTGAACTTGTGCAAACAATTAATTTCTGGCCAAGGAGAACATAGGAGCCTTTGATCCTTCCATCCTAATTGGCTTCCTGCATTAGACACTGTATTTTTAATGCGTTTTGCAGAATGTTAATTTTCGGCGTTTGTTTATTATTGCCTATTTAATAAGTGAGCGTAGGGCTCTTGGACTCCACATAATTTAGCTGGTAACCAAAAAGTAAAATAAATAAAATAAGTGAGGTCATGATGTGGCTTGATCGCTCTCAGCTGCTAAGTTGCTTGCGGGCAACTACAGATTTCCAGTATAGAGCTTCTAGTTTATTCAGGAAGTTCTGGATATCACAAGGGTTCTGTTGGTTTACAGCCCGGTATCTTTAAGTACCACGAATCAAATAGGACCTCAGCATCTTTCTATTTTTAACGGCTAGTTTGCCTCGCATTACCCAGTACTTACTATATTGAACAGGGATAGGAAAACTCAAGATCCTGATCTTGTGGACCTCCAACTTTGCTCAACCAAAAGAAATGATGCTGGAAATCACAAGAACCTGTGTTAAGGCACTTACATCATGCTCCAATACTTCTTATAGATCACATACACAATCATTTTCTAATATAAGAATACACTGAACAGCAGAGTGTACTGGAACGTTTTAAAAATACCATTAATAAACCTTAGAAAAAACAGTCTCTGGTGCAACATCAAGGACCATCTTGAATTATCTGATCACACTTGAAAGGGAATACTCGCAAACTAAAAAAGGCTTCTTTACAATATGTATTCAATAATTGCTCAACTTATTTCATTTTGGTACCTTATGGTGAAATATAAAAGTCAGGACCAGAGTTTTTCACAATGGTACCAACAAGTGGGAGAGTTTGCAACGTCTATAGATATGGAGCTCTCCAGATGTCTTTCTAACCATACAACAGGATACTACAGAAAAAAGGCCCACAGGTTTGATACTTCTGGGTCAACAACATAGTAGTTATGCATGGAGAAGTCAGAGAAGCTTGAATTGGCTTGACCTTGCACCAATAAACCTCATTTCTGGTCATTTTCACGTTGCACCAACACGTGATCTAACGTCTTAGACAGTCATGAAAATACACTACTTCAACTTGAGACAGGGACCACCAGCAGATATTTTCCTTTAATTAGAGCCATTATTAAAGGGTTTTGCTATCATAACACCTAGAAAGCAGTTCATGAGACTTAAACGAAAGTGTATCACCTAAACCTCCATCCCTTTAAATTCCGAACATTATTTTAAAGCAGCTCCTTGTTTCCCGACCAAGCATTTTCTCTCCTCTTCAATAGTTAGTGGCACTGAAAGATATCTAGACCGGCTCATGCCCCCACCCCCCGATTGTCCTTTACAAGCGCTGCTTCACCAGCAACGCTCACGCATTCTCACTGTCTTGAGCTTTAAAGCTTGCGGAATTATCCTCTGCCCTGCTAAAAGTCATGCTACACAACACAGAGGTCACCTATAAAGAAGGGAGGGAGCTACGGCATCACCTTCTCTTTGCACCCATCAGTTCACAGGCAAAGGAACTGACCTGACAGTCTTGATAGGCGAAAGAAAACACAGGTCTCTGGCATTTAATCCTTAGAGTTTTGTTTTCATCCCATTCTCCATGCCCCCACCTCAACCCCTTTTCTTTCTCGTCTTCCCTTCTTTCCATAAGACCTCATGGGCCTTCAGTCACACATCTTAAAAGAGAAACAAAATACAAAAAAACAAAGGCTTACTTGTCTTAAGTCGATGAAGGCCAACTGCAGCGTGTCCCCTTGGAACCCAGGCACTGGTCCGGATCTGGCAAACCCTGTGGGAAAGAAAGGATCATGAAAAGCGCCTTTAAATAACCATGGACAGGAAGATTGGCAGACGGATGACAGCAAGGACAAGGGAGGATGGGGGAGAGGAGGAACGAGCTTCTAAGGACTCATGTCTCTCTGCCTTCACGTTCTTTGTCTGCCCTTCAAAATTCATGTCATCAAAACACCATTAATTCCACCGTCCTGACAGCAAGGAAACTGTACTAAGTCAACCTAAAATCTATTCCCATGGGCCGCTCTGAGCTTTGGAGTATTTGTTTGGTCAATGGACAAACCAACAAAAAATAAAATATAAAGGGAGATGTCTGGAGGTGGGAGGGTGGGATTGTCTAGTGGGGGGATAAAGGACAGGACAAAATAAAAGTGCCCTCGCCCCTTCTTTTTTTTTTTTTCTATTCCCATGTTCATACAATAAAATCTTCTGCTGTGAAAAGTTCTTTCAGTTGGGGAAGCTTTGTATATTTCAGATCGAGAATTTCACGCCTGTCACCTTATCCCTCGAGCGTTTATCAATAATAAATAATTCTCTGACAGATCGGGAATTGTGCTCTTCCCCGCATATTTTCATTATATGTTATGGTCCATTATTTCCAGGGTTTCCAATGAAAGACGCTTATTGACGGAGAGAGTGGGATTCTTTATAAAATGATTACATGGTCCCCTCTATAATATTATCTCATTCACAAACGGTCATAAAGATTTTTCGACCGTAGGTACAGTGTGGAGAGCTGGGAAGAATGACCTATGCGTTCCGCCATTGTTCTACCTTTTATACAACTTGCAAGGGATAAAAACCTGTTTAGACAAATTCAACCCAGCATCTCTCAGCTATTACCCCCTATTAGACAGTTATTAGTGTCTGGGACATAGAAGGGCTTGTTATACGATTTTATTGGCTCCTGCTGGCGTGTCAAATTAAATGCTATAAAGAGTCTAATTTTATTGGTTCTTCACTGAAACAGAATGGTAAAAACATTTAGACTTCCCAGTGCAGAAGGAGAATCTATACAGAGGGGAAATATCCAGACTAGATTATACGTGTTTCAGTTTGGTCTAGGCTACCTTTAACACACTTAATGAACTGACCAAGCTAGAAATTGGAGAAAGAAACTCTTAAATGGAAGGTGCAAGACAAATAAATACTATATAGATATATAATAATATATTATATTATATATATATATATATATATGCTTTCAAGAGATAAAAAAAAAAATATTTTTCACCAAGTTGCTCATCAATAGATTTACCTCTAAATAAAGAATTGTTTCCAAAGTATTGACTTTCCCTTTACACAGCCCTATCTGTCAATTAGTTGCTCAGTAGATATCTGTCTGAATCACCCAACAGCCAATCGGTTGAAATGACATTTCAAGTGTGCATCCTGGGAACAAAGACCATTGCAATAGCAGCTCATAACTGACCAATGAGAGGCATAGAAAATATATGAAGAGAATATGAAAAATACCTAGGTACAGTATGTGTATTAAATAAAAAGCAATGATTCTTCCACTGATACTGAACCATGTGAATTATCTCCAAAAGAGGTGGCACTGATCCTTCAGCTAGTTTACAATTGCATCTTCTTTAAATTCAAGAAGTTCTTGGGTCAATAACTCATGGTTGATTCTCGAAATTCTATCAGCCTACATACTGGCTTTCTGGTTGTACCAGCCCACATAGTGGCTTACTGATTTCAAGAGCCCTCATAGAGCCTGATTCTAACAGGCCACACAGCACACAAATTGTGTAACCCTCATACAGCTTCCCTGGACCTAGAAGGTACAATAATGTTATACGGGGATAAAAACAGTTTAATCATTAATTCCATTAAAAGCAATGTAAAGAATTATTTTAATGGATGTTCTTGTATGAATCAAAATTATTTTCAGACAGAATTTCCATCTGATTATGACCTCATAATGTCATTTTTTTGTCAAGAGATCCATCGCTCACTATACCTGCCTATGCAGTGCCTATATATAACCAAACAAGCAAGAGTCTACTTAAAGGGCATTAAATTGCTTATTACTGGAAAATATAATTGTTCCCAAACACCACTATACCAATTGTTTTGCGTCCTATTTCTTGATCCAATCTAAAACATCTTACATTTTATCTGTCAATCAAGTGCCTTGCTCTCATAAACTATTCTTTGCTGGAATGCTGACAGAGTTTTGACAGTTGGAATGCTATATGCTGTGTGTAGTTTGACAGTTGGTTTGTGGGAAAAGAGTCAGGTCAGAGGGAAGTGGTTAAAAGAGGAAGGGGGATAATGCTCCTGAGCAAAATATGTGCTGGATTGAAGGCATGCAGCAACACACATGCCTCAGAGCAAGTGCTACTTGCACGTATTTATTTATAGATTAAGATGAGGTAAAGTCATTTTTTCACTGTAGTGTCTCTTTAAAACTGTAGACTCGACATTTGGCTGCCGGTCACCAGGTTTTTAGACATTAAGGTTTCCTTTTCCTCTGACAATATGCTGTGCTTACATATAATTCCTTACAGAAGAGGAAACAAATGTTAGTTCTTGTTATATTTAGACCTGAACCCAGTGGATTTCACTGATACACCAGAATTAGGACTTTGCGGACTTTGTAAACGTTTCAGATTTTCCCCAAACCGAAAAACTGTTTTGAATAATAATCGAAAAATCTAAAAAATTTTGACATCTCTAGAAATCTTGAAAATACTAAGCGGAATGCAAAACAGGACATGCCCAGTTCCTGGTATTAGACGGTGTTTTTTTAAAGATTGAGGACCAATATTGGTATGTCTTCCCCAGACCATTTCCCAGACTTCTATGCAATTAACAGTAAGTTACCATTTCTATTTATACCATAAATGTAGGCAGGATTTTTCTTTTTTTTTTTAACTTCCTTTGACTTCAATGGGTCAGCTTGCAGATTTTCAAATTCCCCCCCGAAAATCCACAAATCTGCAAGCAGGAACGGATTTCAGTGAGTTCGGCCATCTGTAATATACAGATAGATTTTTCTATCCATTCTATACAGATGGTAAGCTTTTGTACTGTACGGTCTAATAAATGAAAGAAAACAGACATGAATCATTGGACTATGTATAAGGATACAGAGTGGAAATGGCAAACAGGTGTTTTCCCAAACTGTCAGTTCACTGATCTGCACAAAATCTCTGACAAGTGACATTATCAGACGCTTAAGAGAATATAAAGAGGATACAATTTGCGTGTGAATTGTTGCAGGGCAGTGATCCGTGATCTATTGACAGTATTCCTTTCTAAAGGCTTTGAGGGAAGTTATACGTTTGGACATCATGAAGCCAGACCCCCCCCCCCCTAGTTAAAGGGGCTGCAAGTCTGTAAATCTTTAAACAAGACGATTACAAGACAGAAAGCAAGGACCAACAAAGCATTTGCTTCCCAATGGAAACGGACAAGGGCATTTTATCTGCAGTCTCTATTCTCTCCTCACATCTAAACACCTGACAGTGATGTATTAGCAGCTTCCATTGCCGGACATTAGTATGGCACTCAAAGTCTTGGCAGGGTGGGGAGAGGTCAGTGGCACCTGCTATCTCCATTTGCTTTTATAGCCAGTGAAAAGCTGGATAAGAAAGCCACAGGCAGCTGTTGGCGCGGATAAAAAAAGGAAAACTAAATGGAACACATGAACACTTCCTGCACAGGGAAATTAATAAGTCTCCATCTTTCCTTATCAGTTGCTGAATTAAAGATGTGTTAGGGCCCATAAAGGACTAGTGTAGTGCAAGCTCAGTCCTTACGTTCGCATTCCTTGACATCCTGGTTGAAGTGCTGAAGGGCGCCCATGGTGATCTGCTTGACTTCTACCTCCAGCAGTAGCTGCATTAGGGAAGTAGAGAGGTGCTTGCAGGCGGACATGCATGCAGTCTGTGCCACCTTCCCCTGGGAAAGAAAGGAAACGGATAAAAACACCAGATTACACAGTATTGTGATATGCGACTTCCTGTGTGCGGTTCATTTTATTTTACTCTTCATATAAACCTCATAACGTATCTCATTTTCAGATCTTACCATTTGCCATGCACAGGGAGGGTCAGAGACACTGTAGCAGAATTAAGACTTGATACATAAATGAACCCTCTGGGTAAGGAGGAGATAAGTAGCTGCTGCAATGTCAGTATCTTATTTTACAAAGAGTTTTCTAACTTTGAAAGGCTATAGCTTACGCAGATCTCTTTCTGAAGCCAAAATATAGTGTCTGGAGCTCGGCTTGTAAGGAAAGTGCAACTTTGGAACCATTTGTGTACTTCTAATGAAAGTGGGACGGTGAATATCAAGACTGCCGTAGGTCTGGTTACAGTCTCACTGTGCCATTTAGTACATCACATCTGCCATCAATTATATAGAAATGAGAAAACTAACCATTAACCACTTTACAGCAAACAACCAGGCAGAATGGTAAAATATATTAGGGGAAAATATACAGTATCTGTGGATTCATTGGATTAACTAAACGAAACACAAGAACAACTTCATATATGCAGTGAGCTCCGATTTGTATGTGGTAGACTTAACACCGATATATGGCCCAGCACTTCCCGGGGATGCCAGGTACATGCATCTTAAGGAAAAAGAAAACGTGTTTCAAACTTGAGAGGGAGGATGCTACGAAGGCCATTTACGTCAAAATAAAGAAACCAAGCCTGAATAGAGATGGGAGGTTCCACATCTACATACAATGCTGTTTGGTGCCTTCGACAGTCCACACACGTCCAGATTTTCTGATCAGATTTCCTCCCACTTTGGGAGGATTTCCACTTGAAATCTAAGCAGAGAAGGGGACTGAAGAAAGGGTCGGTAGAACAATTTCCACCTGGCCCGATCTTTGTTTTCCCAATAAACTGGTTTATAAAATTTATTTTTCATCCGATCGCTCGAAAAGTATATCCCGTGTATGTGGGCTTTACCCTGGTAACACCCTCAATAACACCTATAATGCAATCAGCACCTGTGATATGCTAATTGGGACATTCCAGGGTATTTATTGTCAACACATTCTTGTACAAGTCATTCTGAACTGAGGAAACATGTTGGATGTCTAGACAAATTTGTCATCCAACATCTTCAAGAACTAAACTTCAAGTCCAGGATCTAAGTAAATACCACAGACAGATGTTAAACTAGTTTTTTTTGCATATATGCAAATGTATGTCGTACCACAAGGAACGTAATACATAAGATATAGTGAAGAAAGAAATAATTTAGGGACAGATATAAAAATAAGCGTGCTCGGCATTCAAACACATAGCATGAGGTCCCTGCTTTGAAGAGCTTAAAACTGTACGCCAACCTATTCAAATGAACGTCTGTATCCTGACACAACACTTACTACAACACAAGGCACGCTTGGCAAAAGCACAACTGTTAAAGTTGGACTTCATGCAGGGTTGCCAAGTGTCCCTATTTGGACAGGGACTGTCCTGACTACACGGGGAAACATCCTGAGCCCTGCAGTCAAAGTCTGAAATCCCATACAAGGCATAGACCAGACAGCCCTGCCCTAGAAAGCCCCTAAGGTCACCATTCCACCCATATTTCATCTCAGCGCAGGCTCCGTCCCACTCAGGCACGGAGAACATCTGACAACCCCGACTTCATGTGAATCACCCACATTTTCAGTGTATATTGTAATCAAATTTTATTATAATTAATTTAACGTAAAGTTACACCAAACGGAGTGCATTTAAATGTGATCATATTTTTAGGTTACAAAATAATTGATAAAAGTAATATTTCCGCTACCAAAAAGTTTACACAAATCCTGGGATAACAAACATTTTACCAAGTGGTATTTTGGAATATTTTGGAGTTTGAATTTCTAAGTTATTTTTTTTTTTTTTAAATATATATATTTTTATTTATAGGCAGTAGAAAACCTTAATCATTTTTATCAATGGGGGATGCGTGTTTACAGTGATTACAGTATTCCGTATGGACTCTCCAACAACTGATACAGAACATGCAGGTTTAACCTTTAAAAATCAGCTCTGAAAACTGCTTAAACCTGAGCTAAGGCCTGTACCGATTCACCTATGGGATGAAGGAGGGTTAAGTACAACTCGTAGTTCAAAACAGTCATTTAGACAAGAACATCAAAGCACAACATACACAATCACAATTATCAGAAACAACTTCAATCTTACTATACTAAAGCAGAAAGGCTCTTTTAAGATCCTCTTAAAAGAATTCTTAAAAAGATCGCGGTCAGTTCAATTATCGGAACATTTCGGTGAATCCAATTCAGAGATTCTGGCATTGGATTAGGAATTTCACACATTTCATGCAATAAAACCCAAAAAAGTGCATTTAGGTCATGGGTTATGGGGACGGTTATTTCTCTATAGCATGCGTCACAACACGCAAACAACATGGATGCTCCTCTAGCTGCAATCTCAAACTTGTGTGTTCCCATGAAAGTCCCACCTAATAGTGTTAGGTCTTCCAGTGCTAAACACTGATGGGAAACATTAGCAGAACTCAGCCCAACTCACCGGCATTCTGGAATGGGTGTCTGATGTAGCCTGGGGGTGAAAACAGAGCTTAATGAAACAATTAGGCTGATGGAAGTGTTCCGCTTACATTATTACATCCCTGTCTTCCTTTAAAACCACAACCTGACACAAAGCTACTGCAGGGAATTCCATCCTGAGAATACATGTAATCTGCACATCCATTGTGAAAAAACAATTGTATTACAAACAGCTGGAAATCAACGTGTTGGCAGATGAGAATATGACCTTCAAGTGAAGGATCTTTGACACATTGCATTGCGTCCTGTAAGAGACGTCCTCCTTTTCAGATGTTATATCTGCAATTATAGCCACAAAGCAAGACTGAACTGCTGCTCATCCCCAGAAAGTGCAGATACATGACAACATTTGAGGAGACAAAAAGTTCAGATCAGACACAGGTAAGTCATATTCTATTCATGCAGGTCTCTCAAACAGCCAGAAGCTTCCTAGTTCAGCCTGCAAACTAGATCCTTTTATAAATCCTTTTATAAATTTTCCAGTATCAGGAATATAATTTCAAGGACAAAGAAAGAAAAGGGGAAAATGGCTGCCAATAGCAATAGTGATTAGTGGTATAATCTACTTCAAGTAACCAAAATCAGTTCTGAAAAGATTCAGATTAGTCTTGTGCCTGCCATAAACTACTAACTTACCTCCACGATGTTCCAACAAGCACCTGGCCTGAACAGATTTTAAAATTGATCATAAACATGATCCAGCCAGGAAACATGAGCAGGTTAAACTGCTTGTCTACTCGTCATTACAATTGTATGGACATCATTGAATGTGTAATTGGTGTAATGTCGAGGTATGGTATAGCCAGTTTTACACAAAGTTAGAATGGCATCAAAAGCTGCTATCTAAGGCTGGGTACACACAAAAAAGGTTTTCGGGGCCAAGTGACCAGTATTTCCACCTAATGCCCAATCAGACAAGAATCTCATTGGTTTCTGCAAATTAACAGCACAAACGTTTGCACCGTTTATAGCATCAGCGCCTAAAAATGCTTTTTACAAGGCAGAACTTCTTTAAATAGAGATCTTCAGGTTAAAACACTCTTTTCTAACATTCAGCTCAGAAACCCAGTTGGAAATGATGTTATTATTGTTTGGGAAATTTCTGGAACCTGAATATTTTAATTGCTATTATTTAGTTGTAGTAAGAGATTTTTTATTCTTATTTATTGAAGAACAGGAGGTAAAGGAGCTGTGTCTTACCTCCCGTTCTTCAATAAAACATTCAGGAGCTGGGAATGAAGGTAAGGAACATAACCGATCGCTTGCTCCTCTGCCGCATCCACTGACCGGTCCAGACAGACTCTGTGTGCATAGAGTACTAAGTCCATTTGTGACCTGTCAGAGGATGCGGCAGGGAAGCGAGAGATGGTTACGTTATGTAAATTTGTTCCCGGCTTCTGAATATTTTATTGAAGAACGGGAGGTAAGACACAGCCCCTTTACCTCCTGTTCTTCAATAAAACTGAATAGCAAAAAATGATTTTACCAGTGGAGATACCCTTTAATTAAAGCAGCCATCTACTCACTACATAAAGGCTCCTCCTTTGCCCGGTGGATAAAGGCATGAGCTGCAGTCTTCAGGCATAAGGTTGGTGGTGAGACAAAATGAAGATGATCAGATTTTCTAAGTTGATTATTATTTAGGCTGTGTATTACTTTATCCACTTAAAATACCAGTAATAAGATGCCGTAAGCACTTTCTAAGCTGCATGTTGGGACAATGTGTTTTAGTGGGTAGATTAAGTACACAACAGTATTAATCTTTAAGTCACCACAGTAACAAGACCATGGTCTGCTTTCAATATTCTTCTGTTTTAAAGCAGCTCTGACTTCCCGTAAGTTGATTAGTAACCCAAAACATCTGCAATGCAATAGGAATGTCGACTTACGGGCAGGTGCGTGAAGACAGCAAAAGTGCTATTCAGGAAGGCAACAAGGTCCACAAGGTAGTCACTGGCCTGGTCACTGGAATCAGACGCCATCCAGTCATAATCTGCAAGCTGCAAAAACTGGTCAATCTTCTGGTTCAGATTTGTGTAGATCTCCTCTTCTGCTGCCTGACGGGCATCCTGCAGAAAGAAAAGAACCCGTTGGGTTCCATACCACATTCAAAGGTAGGTAAGGCATAGAGGTGAGACATTACATTATTAAAGCAACACCTGCAGTTATTAATTAAAGGGACACTATACTGAAAAAATTACTTTTCCTCAATTTAATCTACAAATAAATGTGTAAGCTGCACTTACTCTGAGGTGTGTGTGTTGCTGCATGCCTTTAATCCAGCACATCTTTTGCTCAGGAGCAGTATCCCCCCTCCCTCTTTTTGCCACTCCCACTTCCATCTGACCTGACTTTTTTCCCACAAACCAACTGTGAAAACAGCATACAGCATTCCAACTGTCAAAACTGTCACCATTCCAGCTACAGCAAAACTGCTCACAGAAGTAAAGTTTATGAGAGCAAGGTACTTGATTGACAGCTTAAAATGTAATTAGTTTTAGATTGGATATCTACAGAAATAGGGGGCAGATCAACAAGAAAATGTGGTTGGGACGCATAATGGTCAATTTAAAATAACAATTTTTTTCAGTATAGATGCCATTTAAGACATTTACATTCCACCATGAAACACATGGAGCATGTGAGGACCCCTAAAAGATACTTTCACCAAGAAATGGCAATATATTATCTGTATATAAATATAATATATATATAATATATAATAATATATATATTATATATATTATATATATATATATTATATATATATTACCCACACACACCCCAAAGTAATAGATCGACGCGCTTCAGCCCTACACGACGTCCATCTTGAGGACGGCTCTGTAGGCTGAAACGTGTCGATACTATTTTATTTTTCAAATAAATGTTTTAGTACAAGTCCCGTGAGTGCCTCCCTTTTCCTTTGTATCTATTTGTGGTTGGAGTGACACCCAGGCCCCTATAACTTTGCTGGATTGGTGTGCTGACTTTTTCCCATTGTTATATATATATATAAAAAAAAAATTTTTTTTTATGTAACTATAAATTTAAAATAGGTAACAAAAGTTTTGCAGTAGACATTTTGCACAACAATGTCTGGGAATGTTGGGAGACAGTCTGACAGCTGGGTTGTTGTAGTTTAAACACTTCGACAGTTAAAACTTTAGTCAAGTAATTCTACCACATGCATTTTAAGTAGACTAACCATGGAAGTGTGGTGGTTATGATCATAGAACCCTTTGTGTTTGGAAAGCACCTTACCTTGAACGTTGTCAAGCCGTAGAGTTTGCTGGTGTGAACTGTATCTGGCAACACGCTGGTTATATTGGTGATAAACTCTTCCAAGTACTTGCAGGATATTTCTAAATGGGATGTGTTGATGATTATCTGTACAAGCTATGGGAAGAAAGGGCACATAATGTCTGTGTATGGAGAGCACAATAGGGCACAGTTTACTATAGGCATTCTAAATAGCAACGGTCTCTATACAGTAGTTGAGGATTCCAAGACATCATTAGAGACAGTAAATGCAACACCCCATGCAATGGACCTTACCTCTCTCTCCACAACTAAAACCTCCTTACAATAGATCATTATTTTGTCCCCACAACCTGCCAACAGTCACGGCCCTAGCTCATAGAACTGAATACAGTTGACAGCTCTATGGCCATAAAATCTCTTTTAGATGGAGATGATGGCTGATCAGTAGTGGCGAGATTGGGCTAAAATGTCAGTGTCCTTACAGGTTGGTGCCAATTACCTTAAAGAGGTATCAGGCAACTTTTATGCTGGCCATACACTTGTTAGATATTAGATCTTCATAAAAAAACAGGCTGTTACGTGCCATATTCAATGTCAAGGCCCATTCATCTTTTGATTGAATGTCAATCACAAAATGATCAGGCCAGGCAGTGGTTGAGATCCCGGGAGGTATGTTTTGTAGTGCATGGCCAGTAATAGATATGGTGTTCCACCAAACAGACCCCAGAGACTACAGTACTTTTTATTTTTACTTTTTTCTACCAACCATGTACAAATTTACAACATTTCCATTCATCTTGGATATTCCAGTAGGACACAACTCCATGTTAATTGCAAATACAACGAATACAGGAATGTGGATAGTAAAGTTCAAAGAGACAGGAGAACTTGGTGAAAAGGTTAAACAATATGGACAATAACATCCCTGACATACGTGGTATTCTCCATCTTGAGCCAGATATCTTGGAATGTGAAGGTTGACAGGCCCTGAAAGACAATGGCGACTAACAAGGTCGAAGATGATGATAGAAATTCAGCAGAATATTGTCCAAAGGGCGTTTTTAAAAGTGAAATAAATGAAGCCAGCAACATCTGCTTAATAATAGAACAGATAACAGGGTATTCCAAGCAGGACGCAGGATACGTCTACACCATATATTGAGGAACAAGAAGCCAGACAAAGGCTTTATATTTTATTCTATTATTATATTTTGTACTGCTGGGAGAAAATGGCTGAAAGTTCCTTGAAAGGAAGAGTAGAAAATCATTCAAAGGAATAACCCCCAAACATTCAATAGAACAAAGGACATGGCATCCATCCTGCGAAGGCAGGATTGGCCAGAGGAATATCTGGCACTGGGGATGATCAAATGTCAAAAAGAAAAACCCTAATGTGGATTGACAGTAGAATGGAATTAATAATAATGAACTGCTGCACACCAACGTCCACATGAATAGTGTATGGTTGTGTTTGATTCAATGAGTCATCCGGCAAAGAAAACCATCTGAATGTGAATACTGATATTTAGTTTCATGGCCAAAGAAAAGGAAAATATATGGAATAGTGGGAACAGGAAGTTCATCCCAAGCAGACAAACTTCTATTGAATGAACAAGAGAACATCTAATGATTCAACAAGCTTAGATAGCAACCCAACAAGTTCCCTCTCTCCCAAGTCTTCAAACTTCTTTTTGTTTTACGGTTATCAAAGTCAACAGATACCTCTACAACAGTCTACTATTTTGCTGAATAGACAACTTTAAGTGACACAAACTCCATTTTATATTCACCAACACACAAACATTTGCACAGGTCAGGATACAAGTTTGTGCTTCTATGTTTTGTTCATCACCAGAAACTTTTATGCTACAAAACTTTTACCAGTAATGTTTAATTACAAATCTTCCCTTTGAATGCCAAGTAAGTGAAACAGTTCAGCTATCAAAAAAAGTCTTACGGTGCCCATGTACTGCAGCTTATTTGCCAACTGCCAGGGCTGGATCACTTTATAGCAGACATTACAGGCGTAATTTTAATGCTTTACATTGCTTTGTAAAGCATTGTTCAGCTAGGAATCTTTCTGGATGGTAAAAACCACTGGGGAAATTGGTGTTTCAGATTTGATGTTTGTTGAATCAAACTCTGAATTGGTTGTAATGTCTCATAATTGCACAGGCAACTTTATCAGGCAAGTTAAAAGATCTAAAGTTGGCCATACACACAAATGATATTGGGTAATTCCTGTCGGGGAACAAGAGGATTTACTTATTATCGTCAGTGTGTAGGGGCTGTTCCCGTCCGACCGTAGTCGGCACTCCGATTGATCGTGAATAACAGAAAATTCCTGTTGGTCGATATAGACTCCCTTTACTTTAAGTAGAGGGAGCCGATCAGATCGTACTGTGTATGGCCGCACAGCCACCCAATCCCCGTACGGTGATCAGATAGTTGGGCTCAGAGACATTCTCTGTGATTTACTCAGGTATCCAATTAAGATGTTTTTAACTTGAGATACACTAGTTTAAATAAAACATTTAACTTTCACGGTTAACATCCTCAGCATAACATAGCACAGGAACATACTCAGAATGACAAGTAATACATTAATGTAATTGTCTGTCTAGGGTTGACTTCTCCTTAAAGAGCAATAATGATGGGTAAACAGATCAACCACTTTATTTAACTTGCCGTTTACCCTCTCAGTGCTCAACATAAACAGACGTGTTAATATTTGCCCCCTTGTTGCTTATCTTTGAATGAGTTTTGAAGCAACAATCAAAAGTCTATAGAAGTGTCGATAATGAATTGTTCTGCCACAACGTTAGAGGTTGTTGGACTACAAATCTTCTAAACAAAAAGACGAGAAATTGATATGAACTTTCTCCCTCTTTTGACCTTTTGATGGGACACAAATGAGGAATTAACCACCACATCACAAATCTTTCATGGTAATAAATTCAAAAGCAAAATGGCACGTGACTTGCTCTTTGCAAACAATGTAGGGATCCTCCACAGACAGGAAGTGTCTGATTCTAGTGGAGCCTCAAGCCATTCGCATAAGAAAGACTCAAATTTAACTATTGAGTTATTCTAGGTGGCCGTCTGACTACAGAATAAACAAGTACAGCTTGGGCACCCATGATTGCCTATGAAGAAGGAAGACAGAGATTCCTTGTCCCCTCTTGGTATCTTATCTGCAACGTTGTGCCAAATTATTTCATCTGTATTGTTCAAGGTTCAGAGGTTCTGGTGCAAGAGCAAAGGTTCTTCCTTAATAGGAGAATGAATAGTCATGACTGGGAGC
This sequence comes from Hymenochirus boettgeri, assembly GCA_019447015.1. NCBI lineage: Eukaryota > Metazoa > Chordata > Amphibia > Anura > Pipidae > Hymenochirus > Hymenochirus boettgeri. The sequence goes on from CM033469.1 coordinate 21,795,815, forward strand.
TGATCCATAAAGAATGCTTCAAAACATGGTATATTGCTTGAAATAGCGATGTATTATGGTGTGCCAATATCCACAGGTTGCTATTCAGACTGGGCCTTTGTCAAAAGAAGTAGAAGGAAAGAAAAGAACACGAATACCAACAGTGAAGGGGAAAAGCAAGACAGGAGAAAGAAAATGGTCATCCCATATGTAGCAGGGGTCTCCGAGAAATTAAGAAGAATTTTCAAAAAACACTGTATCCATGTCTGCTTTAAACCGGACAACACACTGTGGCCCAGCACAGAAGAGCCAATACCTTGGGTCAGGACTCATGAGCCCTGACGAAGCCCGGTGAGTCCGGGTGAAACGTGCGTCGGCAGTGAGAGGAGAGGTTGTTTAGACAGACGGCATGGTTTTGCATGTTAACCTGTAAGGAGCTCTTGAGCGATTTTTGTAGTAGTAGTAGGACAAGGAGGTGAGCGGCCCTTCCTATCAAGTCCTGCGGAGTACGCGGGTGAAGACAAGTCTTTGAGATAAGGTGTTTCGTGACCGGGTGTTAGTCTCTGGGAGGCCATTGTGAGACAGTATCTGGAATTCCATTAAGGAAGGAAAGCGGTCAGTCGAGTTAAGTCCTGCAGTGTGCGTGGGTGAAGAGGTTTGGAGGACCGGGAACTCCATGATTGTAAAGCTTATGCTGTCTCTGGGAGGCCGTGAGCGCTGCATATCTAAATTGTTCAGAGTGACAAAATATCTTTTGAATTCCTTACTGACTTTAGTGGATACTTTGTTGGTGGAAAGTCTGTTACTAACTTAGAAATTTTTGGACATTCTTATAACAAGTTACATAAATAGCTATGTGGAACTGATTGATTCCTAGTATTGAGTGTATCCATTGGATTATTAGTAATTGTTACGGGACAAAATGATAATTTAAACAGCCCCAGATCCTATTGCAACCTCTCTTTCAGGCAGGGGCCATCTTTTATCCTGCTTTTATGAAGTATATATTGTATTTATATGCACTTATGACACTCTATTGGGTGATGGTTATACAGGTTAATATAAGGGTTTGAGTAATAAACTTTGTGTGATTTAGCCATTAATGTTGGTTATGTCGTTTTTTAATTATTATAGGTCGGTGTGCTGATCTTGGGTCTTTCTGACTCTCTTTGGGTCTGTTTGTTTTTGATTCATATTATGTTTACCCAGTAGCACGGCACCTAGAAGGTGCTAGACCTGTTTGTATAAGGTATATTGTATGGTAGTGTGGAGGTAATATTGTTTGATATAAACAAGACTCATACCTTTCAAGATTGTAATGTTAACATATTGGCAAAGGAACGTGACTGGTTCAAGAGAGGTGTCAAGGAGGCCATTTATGTGAAAATAGAGAAACCAAGCCTAAATAGAGGTGGGGGGTTCGACACCAACTGTCTGCCATGTACAATGCTGTTATTAACACCTTACTCTGGGCGTTCCTATAACACCTCTTAGCCACTATCCAATCACACCCTTAACACCTGGCTGTGATATGCTAATTGGGACTTTCCAATTCTGCCAACAGATTCTTGTACAAGTCATTCTGAATTGAGAAAGCCAGTCGGATGACTAGCGAAACGTCTTCAAGAACTAAACTTCAAGTCCAGTTGAACTAACTGAATACAACAGATATACCATGACCTGGATGAATGAGAATCTTCACAAGCACAATGGAGAATCTTATTTTTTATAATAAATTAATAATATCCAAATTGTTAACTAAAATGATGAAAATCTAGGACACCAGACACATTAGAATAGGACACTATACAAACTGACTTGTACTTATGGCAACAAGGAACAAGTGTTACAATCAGATACGGCCAACAGAAGTGCAGTCCACTGAACCTACAAAGCAGGGAACATTAATAGAGTTGAACAGTGATTTTTCTATATGGCACTAGCAAACTCAGGCTGTAAACGAGTATCCATGTGGATAATAATCCCTGGTCTTTTCCATACCACGTCATGTAAAAACTAATACAGGGATAGAAAACCAAGAGAAAGAGTCAAGGTTATTGCAGCGTATCCCTAATAGGTAGGATTGAGGTATGCCCGCTATAATTACAATACACTACTTAATGGAGATTTATGGCTTTGATACTACTATAAGCAGAATTGTCAGGTCTTTAAGAGAGGTTGTTTGTTCTTTGTATTCAGGATGGACGGGGTTTTTGTAATAAAGCAAAACACAGTTTTATCTTTTTGGAATTAAATTAATTGCCTTTTCTAATTCCTTTTTGTACGGTGGTTGCAAGTCAGGAAAGCAGCAATAGACCATTCACCTAAATGTCTGATAATGAGAAACTCAGGTTAAAGAGACCACAGCAGCAATAATGACCCCAAGTCTCATCTGACAACGAGTCAGGATGCCTTTCCTTCTAAGTAAACACTAACACTCACATAATAGAAAACAAAACAAAAACAATGTAGATCAAAATAAAATCTTGTGAATGAATGAATAAAAAGAAGCTCCACAGAACAGGACTAAGCTGATACATTTTAATAGGATGCCAAACCAAACAGGCAGCAACATACTCTACGCTTAGTCCAAAGCATGTGGCTTTATTTACTTGCGTGAATTCCTTGTGTGCACTAGTGCACCATGTAATCCGGTCTGGGGACATCCTCCACTAATTGTGCTAATCTCATGATGCAGAATAATTGTTTTTGTAGCAGACAATTATGAATTCCTTCCATACACAATATGTGCTTATAAATCAGGTATCCAACATCTTATAACTTTTCAGTTTTTAAATGGTTGAGGTATTAAGGAAACTTCTCCACATTTAATTTAGCTCATCAGCAGAGCAGCGTTGCTCTCCCCACAGGTCTTTGCACCTTACCTCGGTCAGTCCAGTGTTTTTCTTTTTTATAACATTCTGCAAACAGTTGCTTAGTGTACGAGTGAGAAGCAAATTTGTGGATTTCCGGATCATGTCATCGACTTCTGTAGAACTGAACGGGAAATGAAATATGTACATTTAATGCAAAGATTTCAGTTCTTTTTTTACTAATTGTTTAACTGATTAAACAATTAGTTTAATCAATCAACCCCCTGCCGTATTCAATTAACCCTAACCATATCTGCCTAAAACTAGCCATTCCAGGACACAGAAGGTTGTTCTGGGGAAGTCTTGTACAGATCAGCATTGTTTGAAGATGTGTTTTTGACAGAATTAAAGCAAACCAAATGCAACAAGTCTTTCCTAAAAAAAATTCTAGGAATATATATGGCCTGAAACTACTACTCTGCCCATGAAGTTCTACCTGTCTGTCCCACATCTTCTGCCCATGAAGTTCTACCTGTCTGTCCCACATCTTCTGTCCAAGAAGTTCTACCTGTCTGTCCCACATCTTCTGTCCAAGAAGTTCTACCTGTCTGTCCCCACTTTCTGCCCATGAGTTCTACCTGTCTGTCCCACATCTTCTGTCCAAGAAGTTCTACCTGTCTGTCCACATCTTCTGCCCATGAAGTTCTACCTGTCTGTCCCACATCTTCTGTCCAAGAAGTTCTACCTGTCTGTCCCACATCTTCTGCCCATGAAGTTCTACCTGTCTGTCCCACATCTTCTGCCCAAGAAGTTCTACCTGTCTGTCCCACATCTTCTGCCCATGAAGTTCTACCTGTCTGTCCCACATCTTCTGCCCATGAAGTTCTACCTGTCTGTCCCACATCTTCTGTCCAAGAAGTTCTACCTGTCTGTCCCACATCTTCTGCCCATGAAGTTCTACCTGTCTGTCCCACATCTTCTGCCCATGAAGTTCTACCTGTCTGTCCCACATCTTCTGCCCATGAAGTTCTACCTGTCTGTCCCACATCTTCTGTCCAAGAAGTTCTACCTGTCTGTCCCACATCTTCTGCCCATGAAGTTCTACCTGTCTGTCCCACATCTTCTGCCCATGAAGTTACTGTCTGTCCCACATCTTCTGCCCATGAAGTTCTACCTGTCTGTCCCACATCTTCTGCCCATGAAGGTCTACCTGTCTGTCCCACATCTTCTGTCCAAGAAGTTCTACCCGTCTGTCCCACATCTTCTGCCCATGAAGTTCTACCTGTCTGTCCCACATCTTCTGCCATGAAGTTCTACTGTCGTCCACACTCTTCTGCCTGAAGTTCTACCTGTCTGTCCCACATCTTGCTCCAAGAAGTTCTACCTGTCTGTCCCACATCTTCTGCCCATGAAGTTCTACCTGTTGTCCCACATCTTCTGCCCCGAAGTTCTACCTGTCTGTCCCACATCTTCTGCCCATGAAGTTTACGTCTGTTCCCACATCTTCTGCCAAGAGTTCTACCTGTCTGTCCCACATCTTCTGCCATGAAGTTTACTGTCTGTCCACATTTCTGTCCACGAGTTTACCTGTCTCCACTTTCTGCCCATGAAGTTTCTACCTGTCTGTCCCACATCTTCTGCCCATGAAGTTCTACCTGTCTGACCCACATCTTCTGCCCATGAAGTTCTACCTGTCTGTCCCACATCTTCTGCCCATGAAGTTCTACCTGTCTGTCCCACATCTTCTGCCCAAGAAGTTCTACCTGTCTGTCCCACATGTTCTGCCCATGAAGTTCTACCAGTCTGTCCCACATCTTCTGCCTAAGAAGTTCTACCTGTCTGTCCCACATCTTCTGCCCATGAAGTTCTACCTGTCTGACCCACATCTTCTGCCCATGAAGTTCTACCTGTCTGTCCCACATCTTCTGCCCATGAAGTTCTACTGGTGCCCAATCTTCTGCCCAAGAAGTTCTACCTGTCTCCCACATCTTCTGCCCATGAAGTTCTACCAGTCTGTCCCACATCTTCTGCCCAAGAAGTTCTACCTGTCTGTCCCACATCTTCTGCCCATGTAGTTCTACCTGTCTGTCCCACATCTTCTGCCCAAGAAGTTCTACCTGTCTGTCCCACATCTTCTGCCCAAGAAGTTCTACCTGTCTGTTCCACATCTTCTGCCCAAGAAGTTCTACCTGTCTGTCCCACATCTTCTGTACATGAAGTTCTACCTGTCTGTCCCACATCTTCTGTCCAAGTAGTTCTACCTGTCTGTCCCACATCTTCTGTCCAAGAAGTTCTACCTGTCTGTCCCACATCTTCTGTCCAGGTTTACCTGTCTGTCCCACATCTTCTGTCCAAGAAGTTCTAACTGTCTGTCCCACATTTCGTCCAAGAAGTCTAACTGTCTGTCCCACATCTTCTGTCCAAGAAGTTCTACCTGTCTGTCCCACATCTTCTGTCCAAGAAGTTCTACCTGTCTGTCCCACATCTTCTGTCCATGAAGTTCTACCTGTCTGTCCCACATCTTCTGCCCAAGAAGTTCTACCTGTCTGTCCCACAACTTCTGTCCAAGTAGTTCTACCTGTCTGTCCCACATCTTCTGTCCAAGAAGTTCTACCTGTCTGTCCCACATCTTCTGCCCAAGAAGTTCTACCTGTCTGTCCCACAACTTCTGTCCAAGTAGTTCTACCTGTCTGTCCCACATCTTCTGTCCAAGAAGTTCTACCTGTCTGTCCACATCTTCTGTCCAAGAAGTTTCTACCGTTCTGTCCCACATCTTCTGCCCAAGAAGTTCATGTCTGCTCCCACAACTTCTGTCCAAGTAGTTCTACCTGTCTGTCCCACATCTTCTGTCCAAGAAGTTCTACCTGTCTGTCCCACATCTTCTGTCCAAGATGTTCTTACCTGTCTGTCCCACATCTTCTGTCCAAGAAGTTCTACCTGTCTGTCCCACATCTTCTGCCCAAGAAGTTCACCTGTCTGTCCCACAACTTCTGTCAAGTAGTTACCTGTCTGTCACATTTCTGTCCAAGAAGTTTACTGTTCTGTCCCACATCTTCTGCCCAAGAAGTTTCACCTGTCTGTCCCACATCTTCTGCCCAAGAAGTTCTACCTGTCTGTCCCACATCTTCTGTCTAAGAAGTTCTGCCTGTCTGAATCACATCTTCTGCCCAAGAAGTTCTACCTGTCTGTCCCACATCTTCTAAGAAGTTCTACCTGTCTGTCCCACAATCTCTGTCTAATAAGTTCTGCCTGTCTGAACACTCTTCGTCCAAGTTTTACCTGTCTGCCCACATCTTCTGTCTAAGAAGTTCTACCTGTCTGTCCCACATCTTCTGTCAAGAAGTTCTGCCTGTCTGAACCAAATTCTGTCCAAGTGTCTACCTGTCTGTCCCACATCTTCTGTCTAAGAAGTTCTCTGTCTGTCCCACATCTTCTGTCTAGAAGGTTGCCTGTCTGAACACATTCTGTCCAAGAGTTCTTCTACTGTCTGTCCCACATCTTCTGTCTAAGAAGTTCTACCTGTCTGTCCCACATCTTCTGTCTAAGAAGTTCTGCCTGTCTGAACCACATCTTCTGTCCAAGTTCTACCTGTCTGTCCCACATCTTCTGTCTAAGAAGTTCTGCCTGTCTGTCCCACATCTTCTGTCTAAGAAGTTCTGCCTGTCTGAACCACATCTTCTGCCGAAGACGTTCTACCTGTCTGTCCCACATCTTCTGTCTAAGAAGTTCTACCTGTCTGTCCCACATCTTATGTCTAAGAAGTTCTACCTGTCTGTCCCACATCTTCTGCCTGAGTTTTTCCTATCTGAACTAACTCCTCTGACCAGGACGACTGTCTGCCAGTCAATAAAAAATGCTTAAAAACACACAATGACGGCAAGTCAATCTTTGGAAAAGTGCCTAGCAATTCCCAATATAGTTTAGTATCTTATTGGATTTGAGGATAAATAAAGATATAGGTCCACTCAGTCCAACCTGCTGAGCAATACCCGCTTCCTGCCTAACTGGTGATCCGGAGGAAAACAAAAAAAACCCCAAAAAACTCAAATCCATTCTAAAAACATCCTGTGTTTTACCCTACGCCCCATGTACTATTACAATGTTTTTAAACACTATGATATATAAAGGGCTTTGATCTGTCAGTCATCTATAGGTGTAAACAGAAAAGAGTGTTATCTATTAGGGCCTAGTGACAGACAGATGCCAGTCCCCTTTGAGAAAGTTCAAAGGTATTTTATATAACCACAGGTCAACCTGCCCTGATGACCTTTTCACTTCTACTATTTTAAAAAAAAAAAAGGTTTGGCTAATGGCACATAAGGCTGTTTACCTCTAGGAGATTTATTATTTAGCAGGAAAAGCTCCCAACTTCCTCCAACTAAAAAACAATTTTCTGTTTTGCCGTTATGGAACATGGAGGCTTTCTGCACCTTGGAGCTAAGGAATCCTACTTATAAAGAATGTTGTCTCAGGTGCGTCAAAGCCCAACGTTGTTATCCTTATAGTGGGGACATTATTGGGCGAGGAATGGATAGAGTTTGCTATGAAAAATGGCCTCATAAAACTTCTATGTTTTCTTAGCAGATCTTTCAGTTTCTATTAGATGAAGTTTTAGAGCATTACACAATCTGAGTGGGCAACTGTGTTCGACTATGAACCTTAACCTCCAGAATCATGGTGCCCTCTGTCTAAACATGGTGTACAGGAATTACTCCTAGTAATAGTCGTATCTGGTTGGACAACACAGAAACAAGGATTTACCTTAGATGCAGATCCTCTGAGAACTTCAGGCAAGCATAAATAAACTCCTTAATCTCACTGTAGACTTTAGGAACAAATTCAGAAAAGGGGAATTTTTTGGGGTACGACTGCTGTAAAAAAAAAAAAAAAGTATGAATTATTTAGTTAAAGAAAACTAATTCTACGTTGCTTTGATCCAAAAGATCTAGCAGAGCTACTTATTTTATTTTGCAAATATATTATAAATTCATCAAAATTTACCCTTTCCAAAAGAACAGCCATCTACAGCATATTCAGTGTAAAACCAGCAGTAACCACTTCCCACTATAATGCTAACCCTCTAACAGGATGCCATACAGATGCCTTTACCTTCTCTAGCTCCGCATCCTGGAAGGGGAACTGTCCTGCTATCTTTCTATAAGAGTCTTCGTCACTCACAGGAATGGGGCTGTAATTATCCGCATCAAGTATATTCCTGGAAAAATGTACACAGGGCGATATTACCCAACAGCTCTAAAGATCATTTATGGCATTTTAGGTTCCTACTAGTATAATACACCAACAGAATTTAACATAAATGGCAATTAAAAAAAGAAACGAAACCTAAAGTACATTCAGGGAGATTCAATAAAAGTTATCGTTAAAAATGGTGCTAATTTTGCCCCAACCAATCAGATCTTATTTAACATTTGAAAGCTAACCTCTGATTGGTTGGGACAATAAGAACTTTTATTGAATCTCCCTGATTGTTTTTTAAATAATATATGTGTTGGACTGATTATTTTCAGACATTATTTATAGCAGATCTGCATATCCAGTTTGCAATACTAGTAACAATGTTGTTAAATTTAGTAGGGGGTAAAAACACACTTATTTTGCCCCCTAACCCCTGCAGTAAGCTGTCAAAAAGTCACTTCGGCACTTTGGAGAGGTCGACCAAGAGGTAGGACTGTGGTTTTCAGACAATTTGGATGAACGAATCCGATTCGGATGAACGAACGTTAGGGGTAAGTCAGGGCAGACAGAAGAAACCATAAAATATCTCGGCAAGGCCTCGGAACTTACCATCTGTTCCCAAAAGTAGCAATTAGGGGCTGGACCAGCAGTTGCGTCTGTGCCCATCACAGACACGGCTGCCAATGCCGAGGGAACAAACAATGGTAAGTCTATTTCTGTGGCTTTTTTTCACAAACTAACATGGCGGTTGGGGGGCCCTACACTACAGAAAAAACCCTACACTACAGAAAATCCCCCATACACTACAAAAAGGAAGTGGAGCAGAGAGATCCCCAGCGCATGCCAGTGTCCTCCAGGAGGACAAGGAAGTAGCAGGGACCGGATGAATCGCAGACAGGTCCTACTCACTTTTCTGAACTTTGGAAAGTCACTGAGGGAGAACCATAAGGAGTAGAGTAAGGTAAGTGGGACCAGTAGTGGGTTAAATTTTAGGTTTGGGGTGGACAGGCCCTTTAATTCCTGACTGATGATAAACATTCAACGACGTCTTACTCCTTTTCCCTCTACCAATATCTTTGGGGGTGGTCCTGCTAGGCCCCTGTGATAAGGAAGGAGCAGAGGGTGCAGATGATGTTTCTAGGAGTAGGAAGATTAACCAATTCAGCACTATATCTTCTGACAGGCTGCATTCAGAAATCTAATCCACAGCTCGTTTTAAAGGTAAGACTTCAAACATATATTGAACCCTAAATTGGAAACCACGGTTGCTCTTTTAGAAGGAAATTTTCTTACCTTAACCTTAAATCAACGGATACCCACAATGAAAACAATCTCTAATGTTCATGTTCCATGGGGTTTTTCAGGGCATATTGTTTTAATAAATAGATATCTGAGTAAATCACATGAAAAGAGGTACTGACCTGAAAAGCAAGGCCCATTTTTTCAGTAAGATCTCACTGTACTGGTCTCTAACCTCCAACAGCATGTCGAATAGCTGGTTTACTGGGAAACCGTAACCCTATATCAAAGCATGAAACCAAGTAGTGGGATTATGATCAACATATTATGGAGGGGGGGGTGGCAGGAAGATATAAGGCACAGGAAACGGAATTAAAACATCCCACCAAACCAGTACCTGAAGTGTATCAGCAAACTGCACTATGAGGTTCTTCAGATCCAATACCAGGTTGGGATCTGAGCAGTAAGACTGGAAAGCAAAAACAATAAAAAAATATGTATAAATATGCAAAATTCCTTTTCATTTGCATCGCCGTTTTGGGGGCTACTAAACAGCACTTAACATTTTAGGTTGGAAAGAAAATCTTAACACGGAAAAGAAGAAATCAACAGAGAAAAAAAAAAAAAGACAGAACTACTAATAGTGACATACATGTAGCAATAAATCATCACGTCACATAAAGAAAATGTTATATGAGGTGTATGGCCACTAGATTAGTTTTAAGTCTTTACAAAGGAGTGTTTTCTGCCCATCCAGCGATGTTTCCAAAGTACTGACTTCCTGTTTCCAGGACCCCCAATAATTGTCTATTATGGTCTCAGTCACTCGGTTGATTCAGTTGCTCACTAGACATCTTAGCATATTTGACCCATTCGACAACCAATCAGTAGAAAGTATTGTCAGTGACATTCCAAGAAAGTGGTGCATTCTGGGAAGGACTGTCCTAAAATGGCAGCTTACTACTGACTACACCAAAGTATAGCAAAGGGTATGAAATAGATTGTTTTTCTCAAAAATGAAGACAAAATGTAAATTACAAGGTATGTAATATTAATAAATTAAATAATATTTCCACCCACTGGACTTACCCCCTTTAATATCATTCGGATTTCAGGACAGAAGGGAACTTGAAAAGTACTATCAATTAGCATTTCACTAGTCTCGGGCAGTTAACATCTTATTGGTTGTTGCAGATTAAAGGGCATGTCCACCCCCAAAACTAAATTTGGCCCCACTGTGTAGTGTTACCCTTTTACCCTTTTCTTCTACTCCATATGGTTGTCCTGCAGGGCCTAATAAAAGTCCAGCAAAATGAAGAGTAGGAGCCTCTCTGTGTGTAATCCGTATCTGCCTCTTCCTGCTCTTCTGGCATGCGCAGGGGAGCTCTCCCCCCTCCCTCCCACACTCTGGTCCCCATGGCGCTCTAAAAACAAATAATCCTACAATGTAGGGGATCCTCCCCCAACCCTAAATGCTGCCTTTATATCTTTAAAAACATCCCAGAAATAGACTTATCCGACCAGGTTACCATGGCTCCCTCTACTAGGTCTGTTTCTGGGATGATTTTAAAGTTATAACCCTAGTCTTTAGGGTTGGGGTAGCCTACGCTACAGCAAATTTTTAATTTACCCTTTAATAGAACAAGTAAGCTTTAGCACCTCTTCAAGGGTCCAAGGTCCAATGAATTCTAGTTACACAAAAACAATTGTAATTTTAATCTCACTTACTGAGTGTGTCCGCAGGGCCGCAATGGTTTTGGACAAGGCCAGTTCCCATAGTTCGTCTATGTAGGCTCTATTGACGAGACCCAGTGTAGTATGTAAAATGTGATCTTCCACCACAAAAAAACTGAGGGGGAAAAAAAAAACAGCTAATAATCACTAATAATCAGTAATCTATGTAAAAAACTTACAGGGAGATTCAATAAAAGTTCTTATCGTTTAAAATGGTGCTAATTTTGCCCCAACCAATCAGATCTTATTTACCATTTGAAATCTAACATCTGATTGGTTGGGGTAAAATTAGCACCATTTTAAACGATAAGAACCTTTATTGAATAACCCTGTTAATCTCTACTACAATCCATTGCTATTAATATATTTTGTTATTAAAGTTGATAAAATATCCAAACAGTAAGTGTTTTGATTTTTTGACCTATAAAACTATGATTAATGAGGTTATGAATAGACAGGAACTAGAGAAAAATTAAATAGATCTGATTGGTTAAAAGAGAGCTCCAACCAATGCAACACTTTTATTATGTCATAAAAAAGCAGTAACACAGCAGGGGGAGCCCCTAGAGGTAATGCTGGAATAACAGACAAGTTTAAATTGTATTGACTGAGTCTTAAAGGGCATGTCCACCCCCAAAACTAAATCCCCCCCAGTATGGCCCCACCATGTAGTGTAGTGTAATCCTTACCTCACATCCCAGCTCCATAGGGTTCTCCTTAGACCCCCCCTAAAGTCCCAAAAACCGTCCACCAGGAGGCTAGCAGGGCTCTCCTGCTACCTTGCCTCCGTTAGATATTTGCCATGCGTACTGCAGCCCTTCTCCCCCCTCCCACCCCCCTCCCTCTCCCTCCCGTTCTACTATCCTCTCCCTCCTAGCATAAACCCCCATTATATGCTGTTCCCCCATGTCTCCCAGCCCCAACCGCATATTTTTTATTTTCCAAAAGCTCCCAAACTCTTACTTACCTCTCCTCTTTCCTCCTGCGCACTGAATGACCGGCAGCCGCGTCCGTGATTGGCTGCCGCTCAGCCAATCAACGACCGACTGCCGGTCCCGCCCTCTGCTTGCATTCTCGCAAGCAGAGGGCCGGCAGTGCGGCGGAGGAACGAGGGGAGGTAAGTAAGAGTTTGGGGGGCTTTTGGAAAATAAAATATATGCGGTTGAGCGTGCCAGACATGGGGGACATCATATTAAAAACTATTTTAAAGGTGGACATGCCCTTTAAAGGATAGAACACAATAGGCATAATAATTGACCTTCATATTAATCTACATTAGTGTTCCAAATGACAAGCTTTCACAGACAATCTAGCTTCAATACGGACAGCTATCCAATCAAAAACCCCAGCAAGCTCCGTTCATCAATTACCATTATTCATAACACTTACCCTACAATCTGGTGGAAGTATTTCCTGTAGCCGTCCAGTGTTTCATGCTGAAATAAAAACAAAATGCTGATTAAATACAGCAAGATATTTAATCTAAAAATAAAGGGTGTAAAAAAGGACAAAGCCCTAGAAATAAAAACTTTAAGAGGAACTGCAGTCCCCCAACAAGTTAGGGTTAATTAAAAGGCTGATGTTTTCAACACAAGCTGTAAAATAAAGCTCTAAGTGCACCTTATCAGAATCTAAGATTCTGAATGAGTTAACATTTCCTGCTTCCAGTAGCTTGAGTGCTGTCGCTAGCACCCTCTCCACAGCCCCTGGAGTGTAGGTCTGCCCATTTGATACTTACTGCCGGACAGAAAGGAAGTCCTGCTTTATGGATGGCATACTACACCACCTAATGATACCATATTAAAGGGGTGGGTACTGAGGATTTCCACCGTGCTATCAATAAGGAAGCAGTAAACATTTAACCAACATTTCTCATGGAAAGCTGAAGTGACACAGGGTTTGTTTTAATGGTATGACAGCAACCTTCTATTTTACCCTAAATTGTTTGGAGACCATAACAATTCCTCAGAAGCCGGTTTTGTTTGTATTGATAAAATCCTCCAAAAGAGCCTAAGGGACATTTCCCCCCCCCCTGAATTATGTGAGAATGCACAGCACTATAAATATATTATAATAAACCTACCATGTTGGATGGTGGTTGTAGCACCAATCTTGCCTGCTTCCTCCTCTGCTTTCTATAGTAGTTTTCAAAGATCTCCCTGGAACCCTTAATCAGAGAAAAACAAATAAATTACATACAACAAAACACTACAGCCCCAGCAAAACAAATAATCCGTAAGTGCAATGGACCCAGGATTTGATAGACATAATAGGGGTGATGTACCTAGGGCCATCATAGCAAAGTTACAGCTTAAAGTTCTGTTTATGTGTTAATGGGTATTTAACAACACTAAGCGTGCGGTACTCTCAAGTTAGCGCACCTAGACAACGCAAGAAATGTATCAAGTTTTAAGATAATGAATGTGTGATTCTGACAGAATTCTTGTGATTATTTTTAATGCCACCAAAATGATGGTCTTAAGCAGACGTAAAAGGAATTCTTATCACGTGATTGAAGTGCACGCTGGGATAATCTAAACGGAAACTTAAAACTGTAATACCGTTAGGGATGGAGCCATTGAGAACGATTGGATAATCCAAAAAGCACAAATAGGTACATGAAACACTGATACTGGATACTACTGGTTTTCCATAAAAAATCAGGACAGATACATGTAGTTTCAACAGCATACATTACAATTGTCAGTATATGAATAGAGAGCAGACCAATAAATATGCTGCTCGCAGTTAAATATAAGCACAGCCTTTTTAAGGTTGCTATTACAGATATATATGACCTACCGGTAATTTTCATGTCAATAAATTATTCCGTAACAATATGGCGAATGTATAATAACACACGCAATTATCACATTTTACACAAACCCAAATGCAATATCTCCCGCAAACCTTTTATTGAATACGAAAGCGACTCTGTTCACCGCCACCAATATGTGCCAACAAAGATGAAAGAAACCACAAAGATTTCTTTTTACAGCAATTAAAAATGACATTTCTTGTGTCTTGTCATTTTGCAAAACCAAATGGACATTCATAAAAATCACTTAACATGTTACAGATTCACAGCCAATGAAATCTTACCCCCTACGTGTACGGACCAGCATGCTCTGCAGCGTAAACAGGAAATATGAGGTCCCAAGTGAGTTTAAGGATTGATTATTTCTACCTCCCAATAACATTTTTCATCTGTCAGCTTAGCGGCATGGGTTTTCCTGTATTCAAGATATAAAGACACTTAAGGTTTGTACACGCGTGTGATCGTGACCTTTGACGCACGATGTGTACGAACGATCGCTTCGTCCGATTATCGGCTCGTGTATGGGCACTTCATCGGCTGTAACGGCCGCTCGTTCGGTGATCAGCCCGGCGGATGGGGCAACGACCGCAGAATGAACGGCCGTTTCGGACGATAATGTGCCCATACATGAGCCGATTATCGTCCAAAATGATTGTTCGTACACATTGTGCGGCGCGGGTCGGCACCCACGATCGCACGTGTGTACGAACCTTAAGGAAGCATGGCAGGAGCAGTTTTCTTTGTGCTGGCGCTCCTCCCAGAAACAATATTAGGAATTACCGTAGATGTTTTTAAAACAGTTAAAATTAAACGTATCTGGGGCAGGGAGGTAGGATTGGTACTGTCTACCTCCCAATATAATTTTTATGAGGAGCAGCAGCACAAAGAAAACTGCTTCTGCCAAGCTTCCTAAGTGCTTCAGCACTATTTTTAATACAGGAAAGTCTGGAGCAGTAACCTGGCAGATGAAAACTATATGTGCTGTAGCTCCTTAACGTAACACAATGATAGAGTTTGATCGACTGTAAATTTAAAATGAAATCAAGATAAAAATGTTTGTGAAAACAATCGCACATAAAAAGAACATTTCTCAAAAGCACGAGGCACTGGATTAAACATCACGGACTGGGCAGCAGTAAAGTCCACTTAATATGTGTAACCCTTATTGTCTACAGCTGCAAACATAAAAGAAATTTAAAGGGCAACTAAAGCCACAGAACAACACTGAACCAGAAGGCAGAACACCTTGATATAAACCAGTAATCTGTGTCTTACTTCTCATTTTGATACGGGCACTGGGAAATTTACCTAAATAACATGTGGTTTGTGCTTTACGTCACAGCATTCTAGTGTCACACAGTTTGGTCAATGACCATTATGTTCTGCACATGCTCAGTCCTTAGCTATGGCAGAAACTTGGTCACAACACACCCATTAACAATCTCTAGCCAATCCTTTTACAGGACAGATAAATCAAGGAAGCATGTGACTGAGGTCAGGAGGTGTGGCCTGACACTGCACATACACACAGTTATTTCAACAGGCTTACATTTACTTTAATACAATTTACTGAAGTGGTATTTTATAGCTTATGGGTGTTTTTAGGGGGGTTCTTTTCAGATTCTGGAGTCTAAAAAATTGGGTTTAGTTCTCCTTTAAATATAGCTTAATTGATAAGGGTCCAGAGGACTCTGTGGAGCCAGGGAGTATTGATCAGTCTCCACTCTAATAAATATATGTTAGCTTTACGGGGAATGAGAACATGAAAGGTAATTCAATGACAGGAACACATTCTATTCACCGGGAATCACTTGCAGTTCCAGTAAACGATCTATATTAGGACAGGAAGTCATATCATCCATTTCATATTTTTGTGAATGACTGATCATGTTACTTAATTGTGGCTACAATGGTTTAAACAAGAAGCTTAAACACACATTTCCATGTGACTATAAGTGCCAATCATGTTTACCCTGCAGTTAATATTGTATTGGGGCAATTTTTGGTCATCTCCTCTGCTTAATGAGGTTGCAGGGTGTTTAACCCGCTTTAGAAAAACTGTAATCTTCTACAAAATATCTATTTACAGCATCCAGTTTATCTGCATTAATACAGATTATCAGCTCCAGGCACTTTAAGGGTTAAAGGCTAAATTCTAAAATCTTTAAATATTTTCAGGGAAATTGAATAAAAGTTCTTATCGTTAAAAATGGTGCTAATTTTGGCCCAACCAACCAGCTCTTATTTAAAGGATGGGCCACACTAGCGTGTTTTTTTCGTGTTTGTGCCCGCGTTTTCGCTTGCGATTGCCGAAATTGCGGGAACACGAAAATTCCCGTGATTTCGCATGTGATTGCACGTCCGTTCGCATTTTGCGCTCAAAATTTTTCGTGCAATTGCATGCGGTTTCTCTTTATAAATAGCGAAACCGCATGCGCAAATGCGAAACGCGCGAACGCACAGAAATAAAGCACGCAATTGCATGGAATAATGCTCGCGATTATGTGCATTGTAGTGTGACCTCAGCCTAACATTTGAAAGCTAACACCTGATTGGTTGGGGCAAAATTAGCACCATTTTTAACGATAAGAACTTTTATTGAATCTCCTGATACAGTTTTTTCCGTGCACATTGGGTTAAATAACTTGTCCAATGTTCTAGGCTTAAAATACTTGTTGGATTTCCGATCGAGTGCAATGATCGGATAGCCAATCAGAATAACCGCTGAAAGCCTCCCGACTTGAGGATTTCCACTTGAAAGGATTTCCCATCTCTCCCCAAGGGGACATGGGGACTGTAGATGGGGTTGGCGGAAAATTTCCCCCTGGCCCGATCTTTGTTTTTACGATAAACCACTCGCCGAGCGGAAAAAACGAAAACAAATCAAAACGAGTAGTACACTAGTGTAATCAATGATTACCATCACGTCACTAAACTCCCATAACCCTTTCCCTTACAGAGCTCCTGGCAGAGACTTTGTGTTGTCTGCACCAGAAGCTGTTCATTTTCAATGCTGGGTCACTGGGTGAAAAGGAGACCAACAGGACAAGTTCACAAGGGCGGTCTGGGGGGGCCCTCTAATCACGTAGCAGCTAGTGGTTATCACAGGCTCCTAACGTACTCTTGTTATTTTCTTTCCTGTTCCCTTATCAAACAGAAGCACAAAGTGTTTTCACCCAGTCTCCCTGTCCCTCCGATCTCCTTGCAGTATTTTCCAGCTATCTTATGGCAGCCTTTGGAGCAGGAGATGGTCAGATATACAGTGAGGCTGGACTCTGTCAGGCTCCCAGGCATAAACAAGCTCAGAACATTTTATTCAGGATTACATGGGAAGGGAAAGTTTAACCATGGGAAGATGGAAAAGGTATACAGGATAAGCAAGAAAAATAACTTCTATCCCTATTGCTCAGTCTATATGATCTGCAGAAATTATGAAAATTATGGAACGGACACATCTTGGTCCAGTGCTTAAAGGGGAACTGTGGTCTCCAAACAAGTTTATTTTAAATGAAAGGCAAGGTTCATACCTTTAAAACGAGCCATCAACCACCTCTCTACGTGCTGCACAGCCCAAAATATGAAGAAATCACTGATCAGAAAGTTAGGGGGTGTGAGGTTCTGAATCTGCAGTCTGAAATACGGTTTCCTCCTCTAATCTGCGGTTGGCACATGCTCAGTGCATGACTGAAGGGTAGGAGGGGGTGGGGAGATCAGCACAGACCACAGCACTGCTTTTTTAAATGCCTCCCACTTGCTGGCCCTTCCCAATCGTGGGCCCTGTGTCCCCTCCCCTTGCAGCCCCCTGTGGCCACTCCCACTAACGGCCTCTTTGGCCTCTCCCCCACTTGCCCTGGGGGCCCCAAGTGGGAGGGGCACGGGGGGCAAACGGGAGGGGCCCTGGGGCCACGAGTGGGAGGCTGCAAGGGAAAGGCCCAAGGGGCTGCAAGGGGAGGAGCTATGGAGGCCCACGAGGAGCAGGAAGCAGAAGAGGGACTGTCACATGGTTTCAGTGCAGGAAGCAGGAAGTGCAGGGGATCTGGTGATGCTGCCACCATATCACACATATAAATGTAAATATCTTCAAAACTATGTAAAATAAATAATGAAAGTAAATAGCAAAAATCCTCAGAAAAGCAATTCCTGTCAATTTACCTAAAGTCATTTTTGGACCACAGTTACCCTTTAAGCCCCTGGCTAGTTTACAATGCTAGTTGTTGTACCCTAAAAATAGTAAAAGGAACTCAATTCCCAACCTGGCCAGTGATAGTGCATGGAAAGCTACGGAATGTTGGAATATTGTTAGTGTTTAGAGGCCTGCTCCATAAATAGTTCCATTGTTCCCATATTCTCAGACACATTATTTTTCGGGAATCATTATGTTAATTGATACAATAGAAATCTGTCATGTGGTTTACAGTATTAAAAAGAAAACAGGAACAGCCAGCTAAGGCCAATAGGAGTTTAAACACATCCTACAGCGAATGACTCTGCCATAGCCAGAACTCAAGCAACAAACACGACGACTGCAAAGATTGCCCAGTACTAGAATATGCGCTAAACATCTGCAACAACACTGCTGTTTATGCAATCAAAGTGCAAAATTTTTCCATAAAATTAATCTGCAGCAACCAATCAGATGTTTTCTAACTGCAGTGACCCAGTAGAAAGTCATCATCTGATTGGTTTGTTGCAAAATAATAGCACGGGCAAACTTTTGCACATTTTATTGCATCAGTGTGTCTTTACATCAGTGATGGGTGAAATGAGATTGCTTATTTGTAACAAAAGTAGAAATCACACCGAGATCCCAACCCACAACTGTGCATGGCTGAATCCATAGGAATATAGTGAAATGGGAAATGCTCTGGGCCCATGTACAATATTCAATGTGGTAAAGACATAACATCCTGACTAATGTTTAGACCAATACGGAGATACTAAGGGAGCCAAGATGATCTTGCACCGTGAACAGCGCCGTGAACAGGTGCTGCAGTGAAATACGGGATTAACTTATTGTCCACTAAAGGCTTCTAACCCCACAACACACATAACCAACAGTAACATTTCTAAGGTCATATAAGGACAATGTGTGTTACTTTATATAGGGAAAATAAAGCATCTGCACTAAACGGTGGCACAGGCAAAGGGGGCATTTCCAAGCAGACGGATGATAATAAGAGAGATGTCTGTGCCCACACACCTGTTAATAGATCCTCATGTTTCTGCAGCCTTTTCCCAAGTTCAGCAATGGCCCGTTAACCCAAAGCTGACCCCACTCTCCTTTTCCCTTCCTAACCTTCCTGTGAAAGTTCAGAACTTCCTGGAAAAGTCTGAGGCCGACTGTGTGATAATGCAAAGCGTCTTATTTACAGGTGCCTTGCCCAAGATTGCCGGAGTGTGACCGCGATCTGACCCTCAGCTTCTTATTCCAACTCCTGCCCCACTGATAAGCCTCCCAGATAGGAGCTGAACTTCTAGGAGCGTTCTCGGTCACAAAATGGGAGGTGAATGTCAGGTCAATTACATGAAGTATGTTTGGGGGGAAGAATAATAAATATTACAGTGTTTATGCTAAAGGAGCCTTTTTATCCATGGTGCAAAAGTTCAAATGACACCAATCGGAAGCAGCCGTCGTTTGCATTATTATTAGTGTTATTTGTAAGGGGGTGGAAGGCTGGAACTCTTGCTCGTGCCTCAATGCTTCCTACTGAAAACAAAAGGAGCCATTTCCTTCAGATGGCAAACAGGATCTGGCCCATCGCTCAGCAAACGGCTTATCTTAGGGTCACCAGGGGTCCGTAGAGACCCCCGCACAGAGTCATATCAAAGACTCTGGTCAACTCTCTCGGAATTCCTGAGAGTGAAGCAATGGCTACAAACATTACAGGGAACAAAGGCAGGAGGGTGATGGGGTTGTGACCGGTGCTAAGTACAGTATGAAGAATGTCCGACATACCATTAATATCCAACACAAAATATCTATTCTTTCCTACAGTAAACAAACCAATTAAACGCAACCCAATCATTCAAATAGTCCCAATAAATGAACTGAAAAAACAGGATATTGGGTGCTAGAACGAAATATGACCCTATAGGTTCAAGACATTTTATTTTTTGCTTCTATGGATTGACAAGACTGTGCCCGCGGTGCCGGACTACAACTGGGGTAACACTACCTGAGAGGTCAGAGGTGCTCCAAGTGTCAGCAGTGTAAGAGCTACCCTAGGCCACTAACATCTCCACCATCTTCCACTCAATGTCGAATCAGGGAGTCTGAAGGTTTTGTCTCTGGGAAGGTTAATAGATTTCTATTTATACTGATCCCTCCAGTGGGTGGATACAATAGGGCCATGGACAGTGCAATGGATGCCTCGATGTTTATTTTAAAAAAAATATTTAGTTATTTAATTTAAAAGGTAGCACACTAAACACAGTGCATCAACGTATGGCCCAGCACAGAAGAGCCAATTCCTCGGGTCAGGACTCAGCCGTGTACCTGCATCTTAAGGATAAATGACACACCTTTGAAGATTGTAATGTTAACATATTGGCGAAGGAACGTGACTGGTTCAAGAGAGGTGTTAAGGAGGCCATTTATGTGAAAATAAAGAAACCAAGCCTAAATAGAGGTGGGGGGGTTCGACACCAACTGTCTGCCATGTACAATGCTGTTTTAACACCTTACTCTGGGCGTTCCTATAACACCTCTTAGCCACTATAATCACACCCTTAACACCTGGCTGTGATATGCTAATGGGATTTTCCAGGGTACATAATTGCCACAGATTCTTGTACAAGTCATTTGAATTGAGAAAGCCAGTCGGATGACTAGCGAAACGTCTTCAAGAAATACCATGTCAAGTCCAGTTGATCTAATTGAATACAACAGATACAGTGTTCAATGGGCCGATTGAGTGTGACCTTAAGGGAATTAGGCTGCAGGGGTCACCAGGCCCTGGGAATAAAGTAACAGAATAAAGGAACAGACTATCAGGGTTATTCAATAAAAGCGCTTATCATTAAAAATGGTGCTAATTTTGCCCCCGACCAATCAGATGTTAGCTTTCAAATGTTAAATAATATTTGATTGGTTGGGGCAAAATTAGCACCATTTTTAACGATAAGAATTTTTATTGAATCTCCCTGTTTATTCCTTAGTATTAATAAGTGCTGACCATCAAGAATTACTAGCACAGAATATGTAATATTGACCAGGGATATCGCAGGTATTACCCATGAATGATATGATACAACATGCAGGGTAGCTACAGCAATCTATAAACTAGGCTAAAAATTAGCATCTTCTTAAAGGGCATGTACACCCTTATAACAATTTGGCAGTTACCTACCCACAACCCCAACTGATCTATTTTGCACTTTATTACCTGCATTACTAACCAGATATTTAAGGATAATTATTATCCCCATTCTGGCAGAGTGACCTGGCCCCTCCCTCCATGCAGTCAATCAAGGCTGTTACAATTGTCATCACTACCTAGGATTAGGAACACAGGAATCTTGTGCGTTTTGCATTTGCGCTTGTGTTTTTTGCGTGCGTTTTTGCATTTTTTCATTATGGAAATGCATGTATTAACACACCAAAAATGGTGAACGCATGCGTTACCAAAACGGACGCGCAATCGCATGCGCATCGGAAATCTTGAGAATTTTTTCGGACGCGCGACTTTTACCAAAAATCGCGGGTGCAAACGCGTGAAAAACGCGCTAGTGTGGCCTCACCCCAACTGTTGTTTCCCCTGCTGCCTCCTCTGCACATGCTCAAGCTTTATAAAAAGCTCATTGAGCAGAGGGAGGAGGCAAATTACTGCATACAATAAACTGGGAAAAATAACAGTTTTTTTTACGTGTGGACATGCCCTTTAACGGTATGAAAGGAACATCAAGATACTTTAAAAATCTCTGACAAAAGACCGGGAAAACACTTTATGGGTGAAGGAAGAGCAAATGATAAGCCCTGACATACCATAGAAAGGATAAAACATAGCTCCTGTGTGTCGGAGGGGGGAACATTCAAAGACATGGAGATTTTGCCTACAAAAAAACAACAACGTCTCCATGGAGATGCAAAGATCAACCTGCACCCCAAAGGCAAACACAGCACACAAATAGCTATTAGCAGTGCAAATACAAACAGGCGCTAACATGCTCTAGTTCTCTGACCCTTATCGCCACCGCGCAGAGATTCTTTTGTGTACACTTTCTTTCCCACTCCGTCAAACTTTCCCTGTTGGACCTATCTATCTAGCTTTATTTTGTTCCATCAGAGATATGAATTTCCTTATCCATCCTGCAACGAAAACTTTTTTGTGCCATTCTTGTTTTAGCATCTAGCTTTCCTTCTCCTTTAAACCACCGACTAGGACATGCTCAGTGCATTTCTTGGCTAGAGAGAGCGAGCGTTGTCTAAAGAAGCACTCTCTCTCCCTGGGCTACAGAAAGGATGGTGGAAGCCAGAACACTGGTAAAGATAAAGGTTTCTGATGCTTTCAGTCTTCATTTTCTGAAATTAATTTGATAAACATTACAGTCTAGGGGCTATGAACATTAACATGGAGAAGGGGATAAAATTCCTAATAAAATGTGGACAAATCATAATTAAAAAAAAGAAACAATATCAGTAGCCAAGGATTACACAATCCTTTTACTAAGTTGGAAATAATAAAGCCACATTAGTGCGGATTTTCTGACCAATAAGACTGCGGTTTGTGACCCAACTGCCAGAAGCACAAATCACATTAAGTAAAAATTCCTGGGAATCTTGAGTCCCACGTTATTTAAACAGCAGCCAATGGGAACATGTCGGTGATGGTAAAACTGAGCAGTGCTACATTAATAAGACAACAATTCCTATAAATAAAATCATTAAAACACATAAAATGGAAACATCTGCTTTTAACAATAGCCAACAGCAATAACCCAACAACTATTGTTAGAAAAAGAAAAACGTGGCTTGAGGAAATACGAGTAAGTCAAAGCCACGTCCAAAGAACTGAAAATAGAAATCCGGAGCGCCTAACCTGGTGCGGTCAATAAGCCGGCCAGTTCCTAGGATCCGCTTAATCTTTCCATGATCTGCCTAGACCACAAAAACGCCGCCCACGAACTACCCAGGCCATGGCCAAAACCACTCCTACCTGACCGTTCCACAATCACAATCTATGTAGCAAATATACAATATTAAAATATGAAACCCCACAAATCCCAGTAGTTACATTTTTCATCACGAACAGAAACATGCGTTATTTTAATGGAACGTATTGACCCAGTCTGTTAAAAAAAAAAACGAACTTCTTTACCCATTTCTGTCCGAGCCATACAATACAAGAAACAAGGTTCCCAAAAGGCCCCAAATGTCAGCCCTTCCGGGACCCAATTTTAACCTAATGCTTATCTGCCCGCATGTGTACTATACTCTACCTTATTAACGTAAAGTAGACTCCGAGTCCTATCACAGCTTCCTACTGTTTGGCAAGTAGTTCTACGTTAGCTTAGTTTGCAATACAATTTATTTTTTTGTTTAAAATCATCATATCCTCAAAATTTTGATTGGCAATAACAGCATTCCAGAATATAATGTGGGAAATCCATGGTGTACCAATATATTGTAACTTCACAACCAAGCAATACATATCCTCTTCTTACATAGCCAATATAGAGGTTGGAAGGCTCCATTCCCACTTACCAGTACGGTGTAGATGTGCAAACAGCGATATACTGGAGAGAAATCTACCAAATCCTGTGTCCCAGGAGCCTTTAGGAGGAAAGAAGAACATAGAAAATGAAAATCAATCCGCTTTGGCAATACAGATTCTATATCCAAATAATAAAATATTCTACAGACGAGCACTAGGGGAGGCTTTTATACCTTGGTAACAGGAAGCAAACTTAGGGTTTTGTACCTTCACTATCAAGAATTTAAAAAAATCAATATATATGTAAGTAACATTCTATTAGTTTTGTAATGAAATAACATGGTGGTTGGGGGTGGGAAGGGGGTATCTATAATATATTAAAATGTGATTGTTAGGGTGGACATACCCTTTAAATGCAGGGACTGATCGGATAAGCTACAGTTATGCACACTGGAGTGGAGGGGCTAGCATGGGGATATGGTGACTGTACATTGCTGGGACAAACAATAGGTTATCTGCTGCATTGTTCACCAATAGAACATGTCAGAGGACATGCAGACATCCCTTAAGACTTAAAGGGGAACTGTGGTCCAAAAATGACTAGGTAAATTGAGGTAAATTGGAAGGAATTGCTCCCCTGAGAATTTTTGCAATTTATTTCCATTGTTTATTTTGCATAGTTTTGAAGATATTTACATTTTTAAAGGGTATGTCCACCCTTAAATGTAATTTTTAATATGTTGTTCCCCATGTCTCCCAGCCCCAACCGCGTATTTTTATTTTCAGAAAGCCCCCCAAACTCTTACTTACCTCTCCTCTTTCCTTCGCCGCGCTGCTGGCCCTCTGCTTGCGAGAATGCAAGCAAGGGGCGGGACCGGCAGTGGCGTCTGTGATTGGCTGACGGGCAGCCAATCACGGACGCGGCTGCCGGTCATTCAGTGCAGCGGGGAAAGAGAGAGGTAAGTAAGATTTGGGGAGCTTTCTGAAAATAAAAAATATGCGGTTGGGGCTGGGGGACATGGGGGAGCAGCATATTAAGGGGGTTTTATTGCTAGGGGGAGGGATAGTAGAACGGGAGGGAGAGGAGGGGGGAGAAGGGCTGCAGTACGCAGGCAATATCTACCGGAGGCAAGGTAGCAGGCAGAGTCCTATATGGACTCTGCTAGCCTCCTG
Organism: Hymenochirus boettgeri; assembly: GCA_019447015.1. Classification (NCBI taxonomy): domain Eukaryota; kingdom Metazoa; phylum Chordata; class Amphibia; order Anura; family Pipidae; genus Hymenochirus; species Hymenochirus boettgeri. The sequence continues at coordinate 21,820,420 of CM033469.1, forward strand.
GTGGCAGTTTTTGGGGACTTTGGGGGGGGACTACAGGCGAACCCTATGGAGCTGGGATGTGAGGTAGGATTAAACTACACTACATGGTGGGGCCAGTAGTTGGGGGGGATTATAGTTTTGGGGGTGGACATGCCCATTAAGTGTGATATGGCAGCAGCAGCATCAGATCCCCTGCACTTCCTGCTTCCTGCTCTGAAACTGTCAGTCAATCTGTCATGTGTCCTCTCCCCCCCGAGAACTCTGCCTGAAAAGGCACAGTGAAAGAGAAGGGCTGTAGATTCCCTTACCTTCTCTGTCAGGACTTCACAGAGCAGAGAGGAGGAGGGACTTCCTGTCTCCCTCACACACTGAGGGAGTCTGAGGCTGTGCTCGCCGGCGGCACTATGCAGGAGAAGCCTTAGGAATGTCACATGTCAGCCTCCCACCCATTAACTTTCTGGTCAGTCATTTCTTTATATCTTGGGCTGTGGAGCACGTAGAGAGTTGGTTGATGGCTCGTTTTAAAGGTAGGAAACTGGCCGTTCATTTAAACTCAACTTGTTTGGAGACCACAGTTCCCCTTTAAATAAAATAAGTTTATTCTTCAAGTTCGGAAAGGGTCAACGGTCAAACTTTAACCATCTACTCCCCAAAGTTGAATTCAGAAAAAATTAACCTAAATCTGTTCCAGGTAACTGATGGGGTTGGTCTTTAGCCGAGTTGGACTGTTTGTCAGTGTATTACCTCTTCCTCATCTTCATCTTCCACATCCAGAATGCCGGAATCCTGCTCGGACATGGGACTGGTACCATTAACCTCAGGGCTCGGACACAGTTCCTTTCTGGATCTTTTGCCCAGTCCTCCCTTGATTTGCACAGATAGTATATTATCCAGATTTCTCTGCTGCTGAGCCTGCAAATAGAGGCAACCAAACATTAGCAGAATTTCTTAACACAGGCAAATGGTACCTTTAACTGAGAATCTTAAGTAAATCCCTTAAAAACAAAGTTCAAGTAAAAATAAAAATCTCGCACACACACTGAGCATGTGTGAGCCAGTAACTTGCTGAGGAGGAGGAGTCATAAGTCATTGGAGAGCTTGAACTTACACAAATCCCTGGTTAGGAGCTATATAGAAAGACAAGTCTTAAATCATTACAATCAGCAGATTCTAGTCTAAAAATCACAGGAAAATTGTATTTCGATTAGATGGATTGGAACCCAGGACTCCCAAGATATTAGTGCCAACCACTAAGGCGCCATGCTGAATCTTTTATTATTACAATAAGAAGAAGCATTTTCTAAGCTTTGATTAGATATCTAGTGCTGTCATTACTCTAGGAACAATAAACGTAATTGCCTACTTAGTTATGGACTGGCTACACTAGCCAGTTCATTGGATAACTGCTTCATAGAAAGACAGTTGAACCCTTTTCAAACAGACTTTAGGCAAATATCTTTCCATTCTACGAAGAGGTAAAAAGCCCTTCAACCTGACAAACAGAAGCCCCCCTAATTGTTCCCCAGTGAATAGAGGGATTAGGTCACTGTTTGGACTAATGCATGTACACAAGGGGCCTCACATGGATATGTGCTTTGTAAGATCCTTATCCTAGACCAAGGTAAACACACCAGATATGAAAGAATTAGGGAAAGTGTATTGGGGAAAGGTCAATATTTAGCTCAGTCATCCATAGACAGGAACAGGCTGAAAGCAATTACAGGCCTGACAAGAGGCCGTCAGCTCCTCTGTCCACATGGAGGGAATGGGGAAGATCAAAGCCAGGAGAGAGATACATGAGACAGGGTGCTCGCCACCCGCCAGAGGATCATACACAGCGAGTGTTTAACCCTCAACCTAACAAGGTCATGTATATTATAGGCTTCAGCTTATTGGTTCTATTAAATACTTTTGCATTATATTATACTTATATATATCCTTACAGAGAATCTCAGTAACAAATCCTTCCCTTGCCTGAACATCTCAACCACAAATATTGCTATATGTATGGCCAGCATTATTGACAATCATTACTCAATCCAACAGCTGTCCCTCTGAATAGAATCCCAGAATAGCAGTAACCAACTAGAAAACTACAATTCCCAGAATGCCTTGGCTGCAGAGTGCTTGTAGGGGAATGACAAGTTGTAATTTTCAAACATCTGATGCCCTACTGGTTGCCTAAACCTGGCATAAAATAAAGGTACCAGAAGGTATTTACTAAGATTCCTGAACCATCTCTATAACATGACCAGTGTTACACGACACTAACCCACCAACTGGGTGTAGACCGCCCAACATTTTAAACACAAAAGAGGGACACGTGGGGAGAAGAGAAGCGGTGAATGCTGATTTTTTATACACGCTCACTTCGTTAAGACCACGTCCACTTTGTTAAGGTTACGCCCATTTTAAAGACCATCATTCCCATTTTACATTATTGCCTGCAATATTATATATCAACTAGACATTAAGTCTGTTACATTAACGGGCACTAAACATGCTCTACCTCCCAGACGCACACACAGACCGGTAAATATAAAATGTACCGGTGTCCAGTACACACACTTAAGATGCCCTCATACCCAGAGGGCACAGACTGGTAAATATAACATATCTTTAAGCCAAGCCCACACAGACTGGATCCCATATTAGACCCCATATTATATTCTGCATCAGTGTTGCTTAAAACATATTTCATTTGTATTGACTGTTGATATATTCACCCCATTCTCCATGCTCAAATCCTTACACCTACCCATTTGTGCACAGTCTGGAAAAAGGCTTCCACTATTGCCACACAGTATGGCAGCTCCACACTCTGTCCTGCCTATATCCATATTTCTATCTCTGTGTCAGATTGCAGCTCCACACTCCTGTCTGTATCCTGATAATAGAGATGGTGGGAGCTGCCATGCTGCAATGTGACAGAGAGATAGAAATTTGGATATAGGCAGGATAGGGATGGTGTGAAGTTGCCATACTGCTATGTGACACAATCTCTATTCTGCTTATATCCATATCTCCATCTCAGTGTGGAGCTGCCATACTGCTGTTTGACAGAGATAGAGATATGTATATAGGCAGGATAGAGATTGTGTGGAGCTGCCATGCTGCCCCCATAGGGTAGGTAATAGCCCAGTAGCCCTATTAGGCTATTACCTACCCCATGTGCAGTGCATGCCTTGGTAGCAGAATGCAATCACGGCATGCTGGGAGTTGTAGTTAAACATGTGAAGTGACAAGGTTTCCTATCACTGCTATGCAGGTACTTGCCCCAGCAGCCCCCCAAGAGCAGTCACCCTCAGTCCCTGTACACAGCAGTGAGACAGAGGGTAACAATGTCCCCTCCATGGACTCTCACAAGTAGAAATGGGTTCAGTATAACCTACAGTTACTCCCTCCTGCTCTCTATGGAGATCACAGCACAGAACTGCTTTGGCGATGCGCTCTGTTCTACCTCTCTTCTACTGTCAGTGACAGTCGCGGGGCAGCCAATTGGAAGACACGCCTCCTTGCAGAGCGTGTCTTCCTATTGGCTGCAATCGCAATCTGTCACTGAAGCAGGAAGAGCGGATGAATGGAGCGAACGCCGAAGCAGGTTTGCAGTAAGTAGTGCAGGAGTTAGGGAAAGTACCTAGGGTGAGGACTTAGCGATTTTAGGTCCTCACCCTGGGTAGTATGGTGCCATGGAGGAAGAGGAGCGAGGGTGAGGTGAGTACAATTGTCCTTTAATCAGTAATATATTACAGTACACAAGTATGTCTGTAAATTATAAATGGAGCTTAACTATGTCATTCACTAAACTTGTATATTATAGGATGCAGCCCATTTAAGGATATTAGAACTTAAAATAGACCAGATACATACACCCTTCTTTCTTCTATCCATATCCAGTTAAATACACCATATTAACCTGGTCATGGGTATCCTATTCATAGTTCATGCCCATGATTTGGGGTTCCCTTTGAGGGCTGGACTCCTCTACCCAAAAGCCAGCTCTGGTTAATTCAAACCATTTTTTTGGGCTACGTGTTAATAAATGAGAATAAAAAGAGAAGTCTACACAGCACAAGATTGTGAGAACAAATAAATAAGTTACACAATGTCCGTTTTCACTGGCCGAGAAAATAACATCTGAGATTTACATTTTCACAAAATAAAATGATCGGAAGCCGGACACATTGAAATGTACAAGCTAGATATTGGTATGAATTTCACAAAACACTGCACACAGCACCGGCAGTAATATGCACCAGATGCTCAGTAATGAAACACAGCGATTGGGAACACAACCTCTCCATACAAATGGTAAGAAGGTATTCAAACTCATTTACAGATCTTTCTCTGGGTTAGGTAACAGAATTGGGACTGATTGGAGCAGACAGAGATTGTGGTTTATACTGTGGACATAGTATACAGTTAAAGACATTAGGTTTACAGATCTACTGTATTTCATGTAAAATGATAGGAGATTTTAGATAATTATAAAGGGGACAGTCAGGCTGGATCAATAGAGATGGATACACCGGGTTATCATTTCAATAAAAGGTGTTACTTGGGTACAGCAGTCACTTTAGGAAACGTAGAAAATCCATAGCTTGCAAATTGCAACCCAGGTCATTCATTTTTCCAATAACTCATCAATAAGTCAACAGCAGAAACACAAAGTATTCCAGGCACAATGAAATGATTATTTTCCTAATATTTCCCAAAACACTCTATACGGTATGTATATATTTATATGCAATAATATTGTATTGCGAAATACCAACATAAAACGGTCTGTTGATGCATTGCAAATTATTCTGCAGACTGTAACGCTAGCTATTTGCTGGAGATTGAAAAGTCAGACAAGTTACGCATTAGCTTTCCTACATTGTGGCAGTTGCTTACTAGTTTTACAGTCACATGACTTTAAGACGGTTAAAAAAAAAAAGTGGGGGGGGGTACCAGCGTTTGATACATAGCCCTGATAAAAGTGGTGTAACTAGGAATCACTGGGTCCCCTACCAAAGCTATGGTGGGGTCCCCCTGCTAGTTACATCACTGCCTTCTAATGTGCATGGTTTCCTAGAATACACAAGCCTGTGAAACTCATGACAAACAAGCTCCAGGTTGGATACACACCATCCAATATTTCGGGCCGACATTTCAGTGCATCAGTTGATCGGGCCAAAATTCTGGAGGTTTTTGTTTCAAGCGGCAACTGTCCGTTTGTCTGAATTAAATCAACAGGCATGCTGGAAAACCAGACCAAGACCATGCGGGCCTCTGTGGCTACTTCTGCTTCACTAGAAGAAAGAAATTCCATGGTGTGCACCCAGTCTAATAAGGATATAATTGGAAAATGTTACCATAATCTTTCTAGCATATATTAATGGTTCAATGTCCAAATGAACACAGTACAGATACACCAGTTCATATTCCATCCTGGTTTAGATTGTGTGTTTGGTGGAGGGACTGGGGTGTTATTTTTGGATATGAATGAAAATGACAGGATAATATGCCTATGTAACACTGCCAAATTTTTGCACAGTACCTTAAATTTAGAACACATTTTAGTTAAAATGAAAAAAAGCTTATTAAAGGGAAATCCCTTAGCCAGTATGACGGAGTATTAATTGAAGCTCTCTGAGACCAAACACCCTAAAGGCCTGAACATAAAGTAACTCTCAGCAGCGATTGGCTCTTCTATAAAATGCCCTGAGAGGTGCCGATGACAGAAGTGCCTGCTTATTGATTGCCCCGCTCTGCCATGTCTGAGCTGTTCATCATTTTGACATAGAACAACAAATTCTAATCCCTGTTAAACATAAGGCAGTGCTGCCCCCAGCAGTTTGATGGGGAAAATACAACTATAAGAAATAATGAATAAGTCAAAATTCCTTTAAAAAAGGTGGGGAGAGGTTTCTTCCCCACCTGATGTTATATTTCTTAAAAGCATTATAATCAATGACGGATATTCTTTCATTGTGTTATAGCACCAGAATAAAAACTGTAGCAGAAACCATGAAACATTAGGCCTCTCCAAAAGTCTTCAGTTAAATTATGTGGTTGTGATAAAAAAAAATTAGCACCATTTTTAACGATAAGCAGAGTTATATCTGTTGTATTCAATTAGATCAACTGGACTTGAAATGTAGTTCTTGAAGACGTTTCGCTAGTCATCCGACTGGCTTTCTCAATTCAGAATGTATGTCCTTTGAAGATTGTAATGTTAACATACTGGCGAAGGAACGTGACTGGTTCAAGAGAGGTGTTAAGGAGGCCATTTATGTGAAAATAAAGAAACCAGCCTAAATAGAGGGTGGGGGTTCGACACCAACTGTCTGCCATGTACAATGCTGTTTGACACCTACTCTGGGCGTTCCTATAACACCTCTTAGCCACTATCTAATCACACCCTTAACACCTGGCTGTGATATGCTAATTGGGATTTTCCAGGTAACATAATTGCCACAGATTCTTGTACAAGTCATTCTGAATTGAGAAAGCCAGTCGGATGACTAGCGAACGTCTTCAAGAAATAATTTCAAGTCCAGTTGATCTAATTGAATACAACAGATATACCATGACCTGGATGAATGAGAACCTTCACAAGCAGATAAGCAGAGTTATTCAATAAAAGTTCTTATCGTTTAAAATGGTGCTCCAACCAATCAGATATTATTAAACATTTGAAAGCTAACATCTGATTGGTTGGGGCAGAATTAGCACCATTTTAAACGATAAGAACTTTTATTGAATAACTCTGCTTATTGTTAAAAATGGTGCTAATTTTGCCCCAACCAATCAGATGTTAGCTTTCAAAAGTTAAACAACATCTGATTGGTTGGGGCAAAATTAGCACCATTTTAAACGATAAGAACTTTTATTGAATCTCCCTGTATAGTGTTTAAATAAATGAACTAAGTAAAGCTGTATAAAAGGAAGGAATAGTCTGTATTATATTCTTTAAACACTAAGATTCCCTTATTAAAGAATGTTCACTGTAAGATTAAGAGTCTCACTTAAAGTCCTCTGAAGACAGAAATAACAGAGGGAAAAAAACTGCCATTAATTCTCAATGAATCAGGGCTGTTAAAATAATGATATACAATGACTGTGTTCCTGCTGCCTGAGACTATTAGTACCACCCAGCTACCAGCCCGTTTGGGGTCAGAGCTGCTGTAAAACACCATGTATAATGTGCAGCTGATCAGCTTTCCCCAGCTAGTAATCTGTTACTCAGAAGCTTAAGCTGCTTTTTATGAATACAAATGGCTTGACCTCTAACCTTTGCTCTGGTAACTCATTTCTCTTGATCTTTTCCCTAAAGTCTGCTCCAAGGAGCTGGAATAACGGTCATGCAGCACCCCCTAGAGGATGTTATACTAACAGCCTCTAAGAACATTCAGTGCCACCACAGAAAGTAATGAGCAAATAAAATATGCTATGGAGCGCAGGGTGGGTTGTGGTGAGGCCCAACCACTGGATTGCAGCAGTCTGTCTTAAGTATACGGATACTTGGCCTACAGATAACAAACCTTTTTTTACTTTAATCTAGTAATCTGCAACAACCAATAAGATGTTCTCTAACCGCGGTAACTCAGTGAAAAGCCGACATTTAATTGGTTGCGGCAAATTAAAGGGCGTGCCCACCCATTTTTATAAAGGTATAGTGTATGGCTCCCTCCCCCAGGCCCAACAGCCATATTACTTTGTGAATAATCTCCCCAGATCATTACTTACCTTACCTCTCTCCTCCGAAGTACTGTTCCGGCCCTCTGCTTGCATGAAACTGCAAGCAGGAGGCCGGATCGGCAGCCGCGTCCGTGATTGGCTGAGAGGCTTCCGGCTATCCAGAATGCAGGGGGAGAGGGGTGAGGTAAGTAGAGTTTCTTCAAAAAGTAATATAGCGGTTTGGGTTGGGGGAGGGAGCCCTACACTACAGAAAAGGGGTTACACATTAGGGGGAGGGAGGGCTGCAGTGCGCATGGCAAAATTCTCCCGGAGGGGAGACAGGAGGCAGTCCTATATGGACTCTGCCAGGCTCCTGGTGGGCAGTTTTTGGGCATTTACAGGGAAATTACAGAAGAACCATTGGGAGATGAGATATAAGGTAAGGATTTTACTACACTACACAGTGGGGCCAGTAGTGGGTTACATTATAGTTTTGGGGGTGGACATGCCCTTTAATAGCTCATGCAAACTTTTGCACCTCTATCTACAAATCAGTCCCATAAATGGCTTTTGAAATGCAGTTAAGAAAATCTCTCAGATTTAAAATAACGAAACTACAGCTATTGGAATAATGATGCCACCTGACGAACGGTCAGTAATAAATCAGTGTCACCGAGTAAACAGTGATCCTAACCAGACCGACCGTTCCATCTGTCTAACACAGACCTGCTCAGCTCTTCCTGACGGATTTCAATCAGACTGCTTTATATTTTAAACAACTTTTTAGCATTTTCATAAATATCCATGTGCCCCATCAATGGCTAAGCCTGCAATAAAGAGAATAATCTCTGCCAGACAGTAATAAACTCAGTCATTACCGGATCCAAATTCAACCCCCCCACCCACCACCTCCTTGGCTTTTTCTGCACCCAAATTCCACCCGTCTTTGCCCTACGGTTCCCTAAATAATCATTTCATATAATTAGGAACAGAAGCTTGGCTGCACACCAGTTCAGATTTTCCAGAAAGGGAAGTGCTGCCTAAATGTCAATGTGTTTAAAGGTCTGTAGGTTTATATAAAGCCGATCTCCACTGCTCTTTATTATGGTGAGTGGTATAATAATGGAGAATTCCATCTTCTCATCGTTTCCTTTTAGATTTTCTGACAAAAACAACAGAAAGAAAATTCCTCAAATTCCCTGAAATAATGAATTCAGATGAGCAACAAAATAACTAATTCACACCATATTTCACATAAAATGAGGCTTGTTATTGGGTGGTGGAGGCGATTTTCTCACGCTGAAAGTAGATGAAACAAAACGTCCAGCTACTATACAAGGATAAACAGGGTTCACCTTAAGGGCACAACTTAAAGGACATGTCTACCCTTCAAATTAAAAACTGATCAATTGTCACTTGCCTGCACTTTATTACCTGCATTACTAACAAGATATCTAAGGATAATTATTGTTCCATAAGTAAGCTGGCCACTCCCCCCATGCAGTCAATCAAAACTGTGACTGCTGACATCACAACCAATGATTGACAGCTGTTTACCTGCTGCCTCCTCTGTACATGCTCAAGCTTATAAAAAAAACTCATTGAGCAGAGGGAGGAGGCAGGTACCTTTGCCAGAATGGAAGAGAACATATTAAATATCTGCTTACAAATGCATGTAATAACCTGGTAAAATAGTATTTGGGGTTGCACTCACCAGTGTTTAATGGTGGATATACCCTTTAATAAAGTTCCTACATTTCTATAAATATGTGCGGGAGGAGACATAGCATTGTATAGTTTATTGAGCCCATAGCAGTTTTTTTGTGTATGTTTATACAAATATGTAGGGATTGACTTATGCTTCCCTAAAATATGATGTAAAATCTTACTGTACAGAGACAGCATGCCTTTTCTGTTTACATCTAGTAATTGGGAGCTGCCAAACTGCATTTAAATTCCACGCACCTACAAACCACTGGTATAGCAGATAATTGTATGCAGATTACAGTAATCTATAACTATACCGTTTACATGTCATAGATTTAACAAATATTCTCATCACAAAAGGATTATTATGCTCTGCTACACCTGTCTAAGGTAAAACTGCCAGCAATGTGGCAGATCCCAAACGTAGTTATTAATACAATGACACAGAGAGAGGATGTTCTGGGCACACATTAAGGATGTGTTCACCCTTTGTTCCCCACTCACCTTATATCTAGAAGTCTCCTCCCACTGGATTTAATTCTATTGTAAGAAGTCTCCTCCCACTGGATTTCATTCTATAGTAAGCAGTCTCCTCCCACTGGATTCCATCCTATAGTAATAAGTCTCCTCCCACTGGATTTCATTCTATATTAAGAAGTCTCCTCCCACTGGATTTCATCCTATAGTAAGGATTCTCCTCGCACTGGATTTTATTTTATAGTAAGGACTAGGAGACTCCTCCCAGTGGATATTATTCTATAGTAAGGAGTCTCCTCCTACTGGATTTCAATCTATAGTATGGAGTCTCCTCCCACTGCATTTCATTCTATAGTAAGAAGTCTCCTCCCACTGGATTTCATTCTATAGTAAGAAGTCCCCTCCCTCTGGATTTCAATCTATAGTATGGAGTCTCCTCCCACTGGATTTCAATCTATAGTATGGAGTCTCCTCCCACTGGATTTCAGTCTATAGTAAGGAGTCTACTCCCACTGGATTTCAACCTATAGTATGGAGTCTCCCCCCACTGCATTTCATTCTATAGTAAGAAGTCTCCTCCCACTGGATTTTAATCTAAAGTATGGAGTCTCCTGCCAATGGATTTCAATCTATAGTAAGAAGTCTGCTCCCACTGGATTTAATTCTATAGTAAGGAGTCTCCTCCCACTGGATTTCAATCTTATTATAACTCTCAAGCCATGTCAGTGTGTCCGTGCTTAATTGGGATATCAACAAAAATGTGGAGCCGGATTGAACTGGTCTCATTCACCTTCAGATAGTGAAGGTTTCATTTACTTTCAGATAGTAGTGAAAACATAGAGTCCTCTTTCCTTCCAATCCTTCCTGGCTCCTGCTTGTGTTCTGTCTCAGACACATCAATAGACAAAATAGTAGAAGAGAGGCAGAACCAGGTATCAAAGACTCTCAATGATATCTTTCCAATGCTTTATTCACACATTACATGTTTTAGACGCTAGGTCCTTTATCACATGTGATGTGAATAAAGAATTGGAAAGATATGTTCTTGAGAGCCTTTTGATACCTGGTTCTGCCTCTCTTCTACTATTTTTACTTTCAGATAGGTTGACTATCTGGAGATACATTGCACAAAGCTGTGTAAAGATCAGGTTCACTTCATTATACTCCCTCTGCAGCTCTGTACTATGTTTGTTTAAATAATAATAAAAAGTGAATATTAAAGGGTAGGCAGATGGAATGCGATTTGTAAGAGTTTTTTAGGACATTTGGGTAGATTGAAAGCAATATCTAGGATAATATGACAGAATAAAAGTAATCTTGTGAAAGATTGAGCCTAAACACCCAACATATTACAAGTCTGTGCAGATTTGGGATCACACTATTATAGTTATAACAATACACCATGTCATTATGTAGTAAATGATAGATATAACACCGCTATAGTTATAACAATACACTGTGTCATTATGTAGTAGAAGATAGATATAACACCGCTATAATTGTAACAATACACCGTGTCATTATGTAGTAGATGATAGATATAACACCGCTATAGTTATAACAATACACCGTGTCATTATGAAGTAGATGATAGATATAACACTGTTATAGTTATAACAATACACCGTGTCATTATGTAGCAGATGATAGATATAACACCGCTATAGTTATAACAATACACCGTGTCATTATGTAGTAGATGGTAGATATAACACTGCTATAGTTATAACAATACACCGTGTCATTATGTAGTAGATGTTAGATATAACACCGTTATAGTTATAACAATACACCGTGTCATTATGTAGTAGATGTTAGATATAACACCGCTATAGTTATAACAATGCACCGTGTCATTATGTAGTAGATGGTAGATATAACACTGCTATAGTTATAACAATACACCGTGTCATTATGTAGTAGATGGTAGATATAACACTGCTATAGTTATAACAATACACCGTGTCATTATGTAGTAGATGTTAGATATAACACCGTTATAGTTATAACAATACACCGTGTCATTATGTAGTAGATGTTAGATATAACACCGCTATAGTTATAACAATGCACCGTGTCATTATGTAGTAGATGGTAGATATAACACTGCTATAGTTATAACAATACACCGTGTCATTATGTAGTAGATGGTAGATATAACACTGCTATAGTTATAACAATACACCGTGTCATTATGTAGTAGATGATAGATATAACACCGCTATAGTTATAACAATACACCGTGTCATTATATAGTAGATGATAGATATATCACCGCTATAGTTATAACAATACACCGTGTCATTATGTAGTATATGGTAGATATAACACCGCTATAGTTATAACAATACACTGTGTCATTATGTAGTAGATGGTAGATATAACACCGCTATAGATATAACAATACACCGTGTCATTATGTAGCAGATGGTAGATATAACACTGCTATAGTTATAACAATACACCGTGTCATTATGTAGTAGATGGTAGATATAACACTGCTATAGTTATAACAATACGCCGTGTCATTATGTAGTAGATGGTAGATATAACACCGCTATAGTTATAACAATACACCGTGTCATTATGTAGTATATGATAGATATAACACCGCTATAGTTATAACAATACACCGTGTCATTATAATAAAATAAGAATGCAGGCTGAGGAATGGGAAGACAAAAGGTACAAGATGGGAGGTGAGAGTGAGTGTGGTGCTTTGAAGAAGGCATGGTCAAAAAATCGTTGCTGTGTCCATAAATGTGTCCCTAGAATTCTTTTTTTTTGCAAGGTTGGCAACACAGTATGTGCAGTATGCCCTTAGATTGCAAGCTCTTTAATTTAATTGCTTTAGTCAATAATTTGGGGATAATCCATTAAGTACATGGAAGATTCCTTTGTGTCTATAAGTATGTGAGCTACCATATTGTTTTTCTTGTACATTAAGTGCCATACATTATTGTACAATCTATTAGATGGAAATTCTCACACATAGAACCACACAATTGCCAACTGGCCTAGTCCTCCCCAGGATGGTATTCTGACACCAGTAACTGCTGTTTACTAATGCTGTTTTTTTGCCATTGAAATAAGTCAGATGCACATTTCCTAGTCCAATAACGTGAGAAGGAGTTTTGCGGGAGCGAGACTTGCCCAACGGCCTCTCCCTGACCTGCACTATGTGTAGAATAGAAGCCGCAAAGCCAAATGCATGTGTAGGAACTTTAATTGTCAGTTCAACACAATCTGTTTTGAAGGGTTATCTGGATTTGGTTTTGTTACAAAACAGGAGTAAGGCTCAGAACCTCATATTCCCCCTTCCCCATCCAATTTCACGTGTCGAGGATGCCTGAAAATTCTGCAGCCCACATCTTTTGTCCTACCAAAGAGAATGGATGGTAGGTGGAGACAGGGGTGGGGTGGTCCAGTAGCCCCCTAAGCTTGACTGATCCTCTTGGGTTTCTCTGCTTCACGACCCCTTGAGGGACTTTTCCTAATAGGAAACATTAAAGCTTTGCTTTTTCTAAATTGCAAACACATTCTTGATTGAGAAAAAAATAAATAACTACATATTAAATAAACAAAATATAAGGAGGACGTGGAACATTAACCTCCCAGGGACGCTTAACCGTTCTAATCATGCACCTTTATTCACAAGGGGTGAAATGCTTATTCCATCCTCCCTGTGAATAATAAAAGCCTGGGTTCCAGAGTTTAACTTACCTGTGGACGCTCCACTCTCAGCTTCTCACCAGCAGATGGCACTCTGTCCTCATCTGCGCTTCTATCTTTTGCCAATTAGAAGCTGCGAGTGGAGTGCTAGCAGGTAGTTAAACACTGGAACCCGTGTGTCCCAATATTCACAGCGAGGTGGGAATAAGCAATCTCACCTCCCTGTGAATAATGGATAAAGATGCAAGGTATAGTGATTAGCGCAGTTGAGTTTCCCTTTAATTTTTGTGTGACAGAAGGTGTATAGTCCACCATGGTCAGACATTGATGGTTCTTAGTGATCCCTCTTACTGATGCACCAGCGACGAAGGCTAGGATTAATTCAGTACTATTAAAGTGTAGTAGTAAACTACCGCAATGGCATTCTATGGGGATCGTAAATCTCTGATTTCGTTATCGTGGATTTTGAAGCGTTATGTCTATCAGCACTCTACTACATAATGACACGGTGTATTGTTATAACTATACAGTGTTAATCTACCATCTACTACATAATGACACGGTGTATTGTTATAACTATAGCAGTGTTATATCACCATCTACTGCATAATGACACAGTGTATTGTTTATAACTATAGCAGTGTTATATCTACCATCTACTACAAATGACACGGTGTATTGTTATAACATAGCAGTGTTATATCTATCATCTACTACATAATGACACGGTGTATTGTTATAACTATAACAGTGTTATATCTATCATCACTACATAATGACACGGTGTATTGTTATAACTATAGCAGTGTTATATCTACCATCTACTACATAATGACACGGTGTATTGTTATAACTATAGCAGTGTTATATCTATCAGCCATCTACTACATAATGACACGGTGTATTGTTATAACTATAGCAGTGTTATATCTACCATCTACTACATAATGACACGGTGTATTGTTATAACTATAACGGTGTTATATCTACCATCTACTACATAATGACACGGTGTATTGTTATAACTATAGACAGTGTTATATCTACCATCTACTACATAATGACACGGTGTGTATTGATAACTATAGCAGTGTTATATCTACCATCTACTACATAATGACACGGTGTATGTATTGTTATAACTATAGCTGTGTTATATCTACCATCTACTGCATAATGACATGGTGTATTGTTATAACTATAGCAGTGTTATATCTACCATCTACTACATAATGACACGGTGTATTGTTATAACTATAGCAGTGTTATATCTACCATCTACTGCATAATGACACAGTGTATTGTTATATCTACCATCTACTACATAATGACACGGTGTATTGTTATAACTATAGCGGTGTTATATCTACCATCTACTACATAATGACACTGTGTATTGTTATAACTATAGCGTGTTATATCTATCATCTACTACATAATGACACGGTGTATTGTTATAACTATAGCGGAGTTATATCTACCATCTACTACATAATGACACGGTGTATTGTTCTAACTATAGCAGTGTTATACTCTCTTACTACATAATGACACGGTGTATTGTTATAACTATAACAGTGTTATATCTACCATCTACTACATAATGACACGGTGTATTGTTATAACTATAACAGTGTTATATCTACCATCTACTACATAATGACACGGTGTATTGTTATAACTATAACAGTGTTATATCTACCATCTACTACATAAGACACGGTGTATTGTTATAACTATAACGTGTTATATCTACCATACTACATAATGACACAGTGTATTGTTATAACTATACGGTGTTATATCTACCATCTACTACATAATGACACGGTGTATTGTGTTATAACTATAGCAGTGTTTTATATCTACCATCTACTACATAATGACACGGTGTATTGTTATAACATAACGGTGTATATCTACCATCTACTACATAATGACACGGTGTATTGTTATAACTATAGCAGTGTTATATCTACCATCTACTACATAATGACACGGTGTATTGTTATAACTATAACGGTGTTATATCTACCATCTACCAAATGACACGGTGTATTGTTATAACTATAACGGGTTATATCTACCATCTACTACATAATGACACGGTGTATTGTTATAACTATAACAGTGTTATATCTACCATCTACACATAATGACACGGTGTATTGTTATAACTATAGCAGTGTTATATCTACCATCTATCTACATAATGACACGGTGTATTGTTATAACTATAACAGTGTTATATCTATCAGCCATCTACTACATAATGACACGGTGTATTGTTATAACTATAGCAGTGTTATATCTATCAGCCATCTACTACATAATGACACAGTGTATTATTATAACTATAGCAGTGTTATATCTACCGTCTACTACATAATGACACGGTGTATTGTTATAACTATAGCAGTGTTATATCTATCATCTACTACATAATGACACGGTATATTGTTATAACTATAGCAGTGTTATATCTATCATCTACTACATAATGACACGGTGTATTGTTCTAACTATAGCAGTGTTATATATTCATTACTACATAATGACACGGTGTATTGTTTATAATATAGCAGTGTATACTACCATCTACTACATAATGACACGGTGTATTGTTATAACTATAGCAGTGTTATATCTATCAGCCATCTACTACATAATGACACGGTGTATTGTTATAACTATAGCAGTGTTATATCTATCATCTACTACATAATGACACAGTGTATTGTTATAACTATAACGGTGTTATATCTACCATCTACTACATAATGACACGGTGTATTGTTATAACTATAGCAGTGTTATATCTATCATCTACTACATAATGACACGGTGTATTGTTATAACTATAACGGTGTTATATCTACCATCTACTACATAATGACACGGTGTATTGTTTATAACTATAGCAGTGTTATATCTACCATCTACTACATAATGACACGGTGTATTGTTATAACTATAGCGGTGTTATATCTACCATCTACTACATAATGACACGGTGTATTGTTCTAACTATAGCAGTGTTATATCTCATCTACTACATAATGACACGGTGTATTGTTATAACTATAGCGATGTTATATCTACCATCTACTACATAATGACACAGTGTATTGTTATAACTATAACAGTGTGTTATTTACATCTACTAATAATGAAACGGTGTATTGTATAACTATAGCAGTGTTATATCTACCATCTACTACATAATGACACGGTGTATTGTAATAACTATAGCGGTGTTATATCTATCATCTACTACATAATGACACGGTGTATTATTATAACTATAGCAGTGTTATATCTACCATCTACTACATAATGACACGGTGTATTGTTATAACTATAGCAGTGTTATATCTACCATCTACTACATAATGACACGGTGTATTGTTATAACTATAGCAGTGTTATATCTACCATCTACTACATAATGACACGGTGTATTGTTATAACTATAACAGTGTTATATCTATCACCATCTACTACATAATGACACGGTGTATTGTTATAACTATAGCAGTGTTATCTATCAGCCATCTACTACATAATGACACAGTGTATTATTATAAACTATAGCAGTGTTATATCTACGTCTACTACATAATGACACGGTGTATTGTTATAACTATAGCAGTGTTATATCTATATCTACTACATATGACACGGTATATTTTTATAACTATAGCAGTGTATATAATCATCTACTACATAATGACACGGTGTATTGTTATAACTATAGCAGTGTTATATCTATCATCTACTACATAATGACACGGTGTATTGTTATAACTATAGCAGTGTTATATTCTACCATCTACTACATAATGACACGGTGTATTGCTATAACTATAGCAGTGTATATCTATCAGCCATCTACTACATAATGACACGGTGTATGTTATAACTATAGCAGTGTTATACTACATCTACTACATAATGACACAGTGAATTGTTATAACTATAACGGTGTTTATCTATCATCTACTACATAATGACACAGTGTATTGTTATAACTATAACGGTGTTATATCTACCATCTACTACATAATGACACGGTGTATGTATTGTTATAACTATAGCAGTGTTATATCTACATCTACTACATAATGACACGGTGTATTGTTATAACTTAACGGTGTTATATCTACCATCTACTACATATGACACGGTGTATTGTTATAAACTATGCAGTGTTATATCTACCATCTACTACATAATGACACGTTGTATTGTTATAACTATAGCGGTGTTATATTACCATCTACTACATAATGACACGGTGTATTGTTCTAAATATAGCAGTGTTATATCTATATCTACTACATAATGACACGGTGTATTGTTATAAATATAGCGAGTGTTATATCTACCATCTACAATAATGACACAGTGTATTGTTATAAACTATAACGGTGTTATATCTACCATTACTATAATGACACGGGGTATTGTTATAACTATAACGGTGTTATATCTACCATCTACTACATAATGACACGGTGTATTGTTATAACTATAACAGTGTTATATAACCATCTACTACATAATGCACGGTGTATTGTTCTAACTATAGCAGTGTTATATCTATCAGCCATCTACTACATAATGACACGGTGTATTGTTATAACTATAGCAGTGTTATATCTATCAGCCATCTACTACATAAGACACAGGTTTATTATAACTATAGCAGTGTATATCTACGTCTACTACATATGACACGGTGTATGTTATAACTATAGCAGTGTTAATCTATCATCTACTACATAATGACACGGTATTTGTTATAACTATAGCAGTGTTTAATCTATCATCTACTACAAATGACACGGTGTATTGTTCTTAAACTATAAGTGTGTAT
The DNA here is from genome assembly GCA_019447015.1 of Hymenochirus boettgeri. NCBI lineage: Eukaryota > Metazoa > Chordata > Amphibia > Anura > Pipidae > Hymenochirus > Hymenochirus boettgeri. Next base: position 21,838,799 of record CM033469.1, read on the forward strand.
ATTCTACATCTACTACATAATGACACGTGTATTGTTATACTATAGCAGTGTTATATCTATCAGATCTACTACTAATGACACGGTGTATTGTATTAACTATAGCAGTGTTATATCTATCGTCTACTACATAATGACACTGTATTGTTATAACTATAACGGTGTTATATCTACCATCTACTACATAATGACACGGTGTATTGTTATAACTATAGCAGTGTTATATCTACCATCTACTACATAATGACACGGTGTATGTTATAACTATAACGGTGTTATATCTACCATCTACTACATAATGACACGGTGTATGTTATAACTATAGCAGTGTTATATCTACATCTACTACTAATGACACGGTGTATTGTATAACTATAGCGGTGTTATATCTACCATCTACTACATAATGACACGGTGTATGTTCTAAATATAGCAGTGTTATATCTATCATCTACTACATAATGACACGGTGTATTGTTAAACTATAGCGATGTTTATCTACCATCTACTACATAATGACACGTGTATTGTATAAACTATAACAGTGTTATATCTACCTACTACTACATAAGACACGGTGTATGTTATAACTATAGCAGTGTTATATCTACCATCTACTACATAATGACACGGTGTATTGTAATAACTATAGCAGTGTTATATCTACATCTACTACATAATGACACGGTGTATTATATAACTATCGCAGTGTATATACCATCTATACATAATGACACGGTTGTATTGTTATAACTATAGCAGTGTTATATCTACCATCTACTACATAATTGTTAAATGACACGGTGTATGTTATAACTATAGCAGTTTATATCACCATCTAACCATAAGACACGGTGTTTGTTATAAACTATAACAGTGTATATCTATCAGCCATCTACTACATAATGACACAGTGTATTATTATAAATAGGAGTGTTATTCTACGTCTACATAATGACACGGTGTATTGTTATAAATATAGCAGTGTTATATCTATCATCTACTACATAATGACACGGTTATTGTTATAAACTATAGCAGTGTTATATCTATCATCTACTACATAATGACACGGTGTATTGTTCTAACTATAGCAGTGTTATATCTATCATCTACTACATAATGACACGGTGTATTGTTATAACTATAGCCGTGTTATATCACCATCTACTACATAATGACACGGTGTATTGTTATAACATAGCAGTGTTATATCATCAGCCATCTACTACATAATGACAACGGTGTATTGTTATAAACTATAGCAGTGTTATATCTATCCTCTACTACATAATGACACAGTGTATTGTTATAACTATAGCGGTGTTATATCTACCATATACTACATAATGACACGGTGTGTAGTTATAACTATAGCAGTGTTATATCTATCATCTACTACATAATGACACGGTGTATTGTTATAACTATAACGGTGTTATACTACCATCTACTACATAATGACACGGTGTATTGTTATAACTATAGCAGTGTTATATCTACCATCTACTACATAATGACACGGTGTATTGTTATAACTATAGCGGTGTTATTCTACCATCTACTACATAATGACACGGTGTATTGTTCTAACTATAGCAGTTGTTATCTATCATCTACTACATAATGACACGGTGTATTGTTATAACTATAGCGATGTTATATCTACCATCTACTACATAATGACACAGGTGTATTGTTATAACTATAACAGTGTTAATCTACCATCTATCTATACATAATGACACGGGGTATTGTTATAACTATAGCAGTGTTATATCTACACACTACTACATAATGACACGGTGTATTGTAATAACTATAGCAGTGTTATATCTATCATCTACTACATAATGACACGGTGGTATTATTATAACTATAGCAGTGTTATATCTACCATCTACTACTAATGACACGGGTATTGTTATAACTATAGCCGTGTTATATCACCATCTACTACATAATGAGATGGCGTATTGTTTATAACTATAGCGGTGTTATATCTACCACTACTACATAATGACACGGCGTATTGTTATAACTATAGCGGTGTTATATCTACCATCTACTACATAATGACACGGTGTATTGTTATAACTATAGCGGTGTTATATCTACCATCTACTACATAATGACACAGTGTATTGTTATAACTAAGCGGTGTTATATCTACCATCTACTACATAATGACACGGCGTATTGTTGTAACTATAGCGGTGTTATATCTACCATCTACTACATAATGACACGGCGTATTGTTATAATATAGCGGTGTTATATCTACCATCTACTACATAATGACACAGTGTATTGTTATAACTATAGCGGTGTTATATCTACCATCTACTGCATAATGACACGGTGTATTGTTATAACTATAACAGTGTTATATCTATCATCTACTACATAATGACACGGTGTATTGTTATAACTATAGCGGTGTTATATCATCTACTACATAATGACACGGTGTATTGTTATAACGATAGCGGTGTTATATCTATCATCTACTACATAATGACACGGTGTATTGTTATTGTAAACTATAACAGTGTTATGTTATATCTACAATACAATAATGACAAGGTGTATTGTTATAACTATAGCGGTGTTATATCACATCTACTACATAATGACACGGGTATTGTTATAACATAGCAGTGTATATCTATCAGCATCTACTACATAATGACACGGTGTATTGTTATAACTATAGCGGTGTTATATCTACCATCTACTACATAAACACGGTGTGATTGTTTAAACTATAGCAGTGTTATATCTACCATCTACTACATAATGACACGGGGTATTGTATAATAACTATAGCAGTGTTATACTACATTACTACATAATGACACGGTGTATTGTTATAACTATAGCAGTGTTATATCTACCATCTACTACATAATGACACGGTGTATTGTTATAACTATAGCGGTGTTATAATCTACCATCTACTACATAATGACACGGCGTATTGTTAAACTATAGCAGTGTTATTATCTACATCACTACATAATGACAATGCGTATTGTTAAACTATAGCGGTGTTTATCTACCATCTACTAACATATTTATTTTCAGAAGCCCACAAACTCTTACTTACCTCTCCTCTTTCCTTCGCCGCGCTGCTGGCCCTCTGCTTGCGATATGCCAGCAGCGGGGCGGGACCGTCAGGTGGCCGTTCTGTGATTGGCTGAAGCGGCAGCATCACTGACGCGCTGCCGTCATTCAGTGCAGCGGAGGAATGGGAGGTAAGTAGAGTTTGGGAGCTTCTGAAATAAAAAATATGCGGTTGGGCTGGGACATGGGGGAGCAGCATAGTAGGGGGTTTTTATTCCTAGGGTGATGGATGTAGAACGGAGGGGAAGATGGAGGGGGGATAAGTGCTGCAGTACGCATGGCAACTATCTACCGGAGGCAAGGTAGCGGCAGAGTCCCTCTCTGGACTCTGCTACCTCCTGGTGGGCAGTTTTTGTTGTTGTTGGGAGACTTTGTGGGGGGACTACAGTCGAACCCTATGGGCTGGTATTTAGGTAAGGATTTAAACTACACTACACATGGTGGTCCCGTAGTTGGGGGGGATTAATAGAGTTTTGTTGGGGACATGCCCATTACGTGTGATATGGATCATCAGCATCAGACCCCTGCACTTCCTTGCTTCCTCGCATCGCCCCCTGAACTGTCAGTCAACTGTCATGGTTTCCTCTCCCCCCAGAACTTGCCTTAAAAGGCACCGTGAAGAGAAGGGCTGTAGATCCCTTACTTTCTTTCAGGACTTCACAGAGCAGAGGGGGATGGACTTCCCTGTCTCCCTCACACGACTGAGGGAGTCTGATCTGTGCTCGCCGCGGCACTATGCATGAGAAGCCTTAAGAGGGGGAAAATGTCCCCAGTCAGCCTCCCACCATTACTTTCTGGTCGTCATTTCGTTATATCTTTGGCTGTGGCACGTAGAAGAGTTGGTTGTGGCGCTCGTTTTAAATGTAGGAAACGGGCCGTTCATTTTAAACTTCAGACTTGTTTGGAGACCACATTCCCCTTTAAATAAAATAAGTTTTATTCTTCAAGTTCGGAAAGGGTCAACCGGTCAAACTTTAAACCATCTACTTCCCCAAATTGGAATCAGAAAAAATTAACCTAAATCTGTTTCCCTGTAACTGATGGGGTTGGTCTTTAGCCTAGTTTGGACTGTTTGTCAGTGTATTACCCTCTTCACTCATCTTTCATGTCCACCTCCGAATGCCGGATCCTGCCTCGGACATGGGACTGTACCATTAACCTCAAGGCTCTGACACCGTTTTCCTTTCTGATCTTTTGCCACCATCCCCCTTGGGCTTTGCAACAGATAGTATATTATCCAGTTTCTCTGCTTCTGACCTGCAAATAGGGCAACCAAAACATTAGCAGAATTTTCTTAACCTCATAGGCCATTGTACCTTTAACTGAGAATCTTAAGTAAATCCCTTAACAACAAGTTCAAGTAAAAATACAAATCTCGCACACACCTGAGCATGTGTGAGCCCGTAACTTGCTGAGGAGGAGGAGTCATAAGTCATTGGATATCTTGAACTTACACAAATCCCTGGTTAGGAGCGTATATAGAAAGAACAAGTCTTAAATCATTACAATCAGCAGATTCTATTCTAGTCTAAAAATCACGGAAAATTGTATTTTCCGATTAGATTGACTTGACCCCAGGACTCCAAGATATTAGTGCAACCACTAATGCCCTGCGGAATCCTTTATTATTACATAAGAAGAACATTTTCTAGCTTTGATTAGATATCTAGTGCTGTCATTACTCTAGGAACCTAAACGTAAATTGCCTACTTAGTTATGGACTGGCTAAACTAGCCAGTTTCATTGATACGCCTTCATAAAAGACATTGAACCCTTTTCAAACAGACTTTACGCCACTATCTTTCCATTCTACGAAGAGGTACAAACCCTTCACCTGACAAAAAACAGAAGCCCCCCTATTGTTCCAGTGAATCAGAAGGGATTTAGGTACTGTTTGGACTATGATGTACACAATGGCCTCACATGGATATGTGCTTTGTAAGATCCGTATCCTAGACCAAGTAAAACACAACCAGATATTAAAGACTTAGGGAACGTGTATTGGGGAAGTCCATATTTAGCTCCATCATCCTAGACATGAACAAAGGCTGAAGCAATCACAGGCTGACAAAGGCCGTCAGCTCCTCTGTCCACCTGCGGGATGGGGAGATCACAGCCAGGAGAGAGATACATGAGACAGGTGCTCGCCACCCGCCAGAGGATCATACACAGCGAGTGTTTAACCCTCAACCTAACAAAGGTCATGTATATTATAGGCTCAGCTTATGGTTCGATTAATACTTTTGCAAATTCTATTATCCTTATATATTATCCTTACAGAGAATCTCCTAACAAATCCTTCCCTTCCTGAACATCTCAACACACAATATTGCTATAAGTATGGCCAGCATTAGTGACAATCATTACTCAATCCACACTGTCCCTCGCATAGAATCCAGAATAAGCAGTACCCAACTAGAAACTACAATTCCCAGAATGGCCTTGGCTGCAGAGTGTTGTAGGGGAAGACAAGTTGTAATTTCAAAAATCTGATAGCCCTACTGGTTGCCTAAACTGGCATAAAATAAAGGTACAGAAGGATTTACTAAGATTCCTGACATCTCTATAACATGAACCAGTGTTACACTACCCTAACAACCCACCAACTGGGTGTAGACCCGCCCACATTTTTAAACCAGAGGGACCGTGGGGAGAAGGAAGCGGTGTAATTCTGATTTTTTATACCGCTCACTTCGTTAAGACCACGTCCACTTTGTTAAGGTTTACGTCCCATTTTTTTAAAGACCATCATTCCCATTTTACAGTATTGCCTGCAATATTTATATCAACTAGACATTAGTCTGTTACTTACCGGGCACTAAACATGCTCTAACCTCCCAAACGCACATCACCAGACCGGTAAATATAAAATGTACCGTGGTCCAGTACACACACTTAAGATGCCCTCAACCCAGAGGGCACAGACTGGTAATATACTATCTTTAGCCAAGCCCCACACCTACGATCCCATATTAGAGAACCCCATAATTTGTTCATCATGTTGCGTAAACTTTTCAATTTGTATTGACTGTTGCTATATTCACCCCATTCTCCAGCTCAAATCCTTACACACACTACCCATTTTGTGCACAGTCTGGAAAAAGGCTTCCCTATTTGCCACACCTATGGCCTCTCACACTCGGCCTGGTCCCTGCCTTATCCAATTTCTATCTCTGTGTCAGATTGCAGCTTCCACACTCCTGTTCTGTATCCTGATAATAGATATGGTGGGAGCTGCCATTCTAGCAATGTTGACAGAGAGAATAGAAATTTGGATCTAGGCAGGTAGGGATGGTGTGAAGTTGCCATAACTGGCTAATGTGACAACAATCTCTATTCTGCTTATACTCCATATCCCATCTCAGTGTGGAGCTGCCATATCTGCTGTTTGACAGAGATAGAGATATGTATATAGGGCAGGATAGCGTTGTGATGGAGCTGCCTGCTGCTGCCCCCATCGGGTAGGTATGCCCAGTAGCCCTATTAGTCTATTACCTACCCCATGTGCAGTGCATGCCTTGTAGCAGACTGCAATCAAGGCAATGCTGGGAGTTGTAGTTAAACATGTGAAGTGACAAGGTTTTCCTATCACTCTATGCAGGTCTTGCCCCATCAGCCCCCCCAGAGCAGTCACCCTCAGTCCCCCTGTACACAGCAGTGAGACAAGGTAACAATGTCTCCCTCCATGGACTCTCACAAGTGAAATGGGTTCAGTATACCCTAACAGTTCTCCCTCCTGCTCTCCAATTGAGATCACAGCACAGACTGCTTTGGCGATGCGCTCGTTCTACCTCTCTTCTACTGTCAGTGACAGTCGCGGGGCGCCATTGGAAGACCGCCTCCTTGCAGAGCGTGTCTTCCTATTGCTGCAATCGCAATCTGTCACTAAGCGGAAGAGGCGATGAATGGACGAACCCGAAGCAGGTTTGCAGTAAGTAGTGCAGGGAGTTAGGGAAAGTAACCTAGGGTGAGGACGTAGCGTTTTAGGTCCTCACCCTGGGTAGTATGGTGCAATGGAGGAAAGAGGATCGAGGGTTAGGTGAGTTACATTGTCCTTTAATCAGTAATATTATTACAGAGTACAACAAGTATGTCTGTAAATTATAAATGGAGCTTAACTATGTCATTCAACTAAACTTGTATTATATAGGATGCACCCATTTAAGGATATTAAGAACTTAAAATAGACCTATACATACACCCTGCTTTTCTATCCATATCCAGTTTAAATACACCCTAGTACCTGGTCCATGGGTACCTTTCTAGTTCATGCCCCTGATTTGGGGTTCCCTTTGAGGGCTGGACCCTCTCTACCCAAAAGCCATCTCTGGTTAATTTCAAACCAGTTTTTTTTGGCCTACGTGTTAATAAAGAGACTAAAAAGAGAAGTCTACACAGCCAAGAGTTTGAGAACAAATAAATAGTTACACAATTTCCGTTTTCACTGGCCGAGAAATAACATCTGAGATGTACCTTTTCACAAATAAAATGATCGGAAGCCGGACACATTGCATGTACAAGCTAGATTTGGTATAATTTCACAAAACACGCACACCGCACCGGCAAATATGCAACCAGATGCTCAGTATAATGAAACCAGCGCTTGGGAACACACCTCTCCATAACAAATGGTAAGAAGGTATTCAAACTCATTACAGATCTTTCTCTGGGTTGGTAACAGAAGTTGGGACTGATTGGAAGCAGACAGAGATTGTGGTTTATACTGGTGGACATAGTATAAGTTAAAGAATTGGTTTCAGATCTACGTATTTCATGTAAATGATAGGAGATTTTAGATAATTATAAGGGACAGTCAGGCTGGAATCAAAGAGATGGATACCCCGGGTTATCATTTCAATAAAAGGTGTTACTACTACTCTTGGGTACAGCAGAGCAGCAGTCACTTTAGGAAAACGTAAAAATCCATAGCTTTGCAAATTGCAACCCAGTTCCTTCATGTTTCAATAACTCATCATATCAACAGCAAAACAACAAAGTATTCCCGTGCACATACATGATTATTTTCCTAAATATTTTCCCAAACACTCTATCACGGTATGTATATTTTTAATGCAATAATAGTGTAATGGCGAAATACCAACTAAAAACGTCTGTGTGATCTTGCAAATTATTCCTGCAGCACGTAACGCTAGCTATTTTGCTGGAGAGTGAACAAGTCAGACCAAGTTAACGCATTAGCTTTCCTACATTGTGTGCAGTTGTCTACTAAGTTTTACAGTCACAATGACTTTAAGACGGTTAAAAAAAACAGTGGGGGGGTACCGCGTTTGCTACCATAAGCCCTGCTATAAAGTGGTGTAAACGAGGAACACGGTCCCCTACCAAAGCTATGGTGGGTGTCCCCCTGCTAGTTACATCCACTGCCCCCTTCTACTGTGCATGAGTTTTCCTAAATACACAAGCCTGTGAACTCATGACTCAACAAGCTCCAGGTTTGGATACACACCAGCCAATATTCGGGCCGACATTTCATGCATCAGTTGATTCGGGCCAATTCTGGAGGTTTTTTTTCAGACGCGGCAACTGTCCGTTTGTCTGAATTAATCACAGGCATGCTGGAAACCAGACCAAGACCATGCGGCCTCTTGTGGCTACTTTGCTCCCACTAGAAGAAAGAAATTCCATGGTGTGCCACCCAGTCTAATAAGGATATAATTGGAAAATGGTTTTACCATAATCTTTCTAGCATATATTAATGGTTCAATGTCCAAATGAACACAGTAACAGATACACCAGTTCATATTCCATCCTGGTTTAGATTGTGTGTTTGGTGGAGGGACTGGGGTTTATTTTTGGAGAGGAATGAAAATGACAGACTACTATGCCTATGTAACAACTGCCCAAAATTTTTTGCACGGACCTTAAATTTATAACACCGTGTCATTATGTAGTAGATGATAGATATAACACTGCTATAGTTAGAACAATACACCGTGTCATTATGTAGTAGATGATAGATATAACACTGCTATAGTTATAACAATATACCGTGTCATTATGTAGTAGATGATAGATATAACACTGCTATAGTTATAACAATACACCGTGTCATTATGTAGTAGATGATAGATACATAGCAGTGTTATATCTACCATCTACTACATAATGACACGGTGTATTGTTATAACTATAGCAGTGTTATATCTATCACATCTACTACATAATGACACGGTGTATTGTTATAAAACTATAGCAGTGTATATCATTCATCTACTACATAATGACACAGTGTATTGTTATAACTATAACGTGTTATATCTACCATCTACTACATAATGACACGGTGTATTTGTTATAACTATAGCAGTGTTATATCTATCATCTACTACAAATGACACGGTGTATTGTTATAACTATAACGGTGTATATCTACCATCTACTACATAATGACACGGGTATTGTTATAACTATAGCAGTGTTAATCTACCATCTACTACATAATGACACGGTGTATTGTTATAACTATAGCGGTGTTATATCTACCTCTACTACATAAAGACACGGTGTATTGTTATAACTATAGCAGTGTATATCTACATCTACTACATAATGACACGGTGTATTGTTATAACTATAGCGTGTTAAATCTACACATCTACTACATAATGACACGTGTATTGTTTATAACTATAAACAGGGTTATATCTACACATCTACTACATAATGACACGGTGGATGTTATAACTATAGCAGTGTATATCTACCATCTACTACATAATGACACGGTGTATTGTTATAACTATAGCAGTGTTATATCTATCATCTACTACATATGACACGGTGTATTTTATAAACTATAGCAGTGTTATATCTACCATCTACTAATAATGACACGGTGTATTGTATAAACTATAGCAGTGTTATATCTACCATCTACTACATAATGACACGGTGTATTGTTATAACTAAGCAGTGGTATATCTACCATCTACTACATAATGACACGTGTGTTGTAGTTAACTATACAGTGTTATATACTATCACATCTACTAAATAAGACACAGTGATTATGATAACTATAGCAGGTTATATCTACCTCTACTACATAATGACACGGTTGTATTGTTATAACTATAGCAGTGTATATCTATATCTACTACATAATGACACGGTTATTGTTATAAACTTAGCAGTGTTATACTATCATCTACTACATAATGACACGGTGTATTGTTTAACTATAGCAGTGTTATATCTATCATCTACTACATAATGACAACGGGTGTATTGTTATAAACTATAGCAGTTGTTATATCTACCATCTACTACATAATGACACGGTGTATTGTTATAACTATAGCAGTGTTATATCTAACCATCTACTACATAATGACACGGTGTATTGTTATAACTATAGCAGTGTTATATCTATCACTACTACATAATGACACGTGTATTGTTATAACTATAACGGTGTTAATCTACCATTACTACATAATGACAGGGTAGTGTTATAACTATAGCGTGTTATATCTATATCTACTACATAATGACACGGTGTATTGTTATAAAATAACGGTGTTATATCTACCATTACTACATAACGACACTGTGTATTGTTATAACTATAGCAGTGTTATATCTACTATCTACTACATAATGACACGGTGTATTGTTATAACTATTACGGTGTTATATCTACCATCTACTACATAATGACACGGTGTATTGTTATAACTATAGCAGTGTTATATCTATCATTACTACATAATGACACGGTGTATGTTATAACTTAGCGGATGTTATATCTACCATCTACACATAATGACACGTGTATTGTTAAACTATAACAGTGTTATATCTACCATCTACTACATAAGACACGGTGTATTGTTATAACTATAGCAGTGTTATATCTCCATCTACTACATAATGACACGGTGTATTGTATAAACTATAGCAGTGTTATATTATCACTACTACATAATGACACGGGGTATTTTATAACTATAGCGTGTTTATATCACTACACTATACATAATGACACGGGTATTGTTATAACTATAGCGGTGTTATATCTACCATCTAATCATAATAGAGGGTATTGTTATAACTATAGCGGTGTTATATCTAACATCTACTACATAATGACACGGGGTATTGTTATAACTATAGCGGTGTTATATCTCCATCTACTACATAATGACACGGTGTATTGTTATAAACTATAGCGGTGTTATATCACCATCTACTACATAATGACACGTGTATTGTTAAACTATAAGCGGTGTTATATCTACCATCACTACATAATGACACGGGTATTGTTTAACTATAGCAGGTGTTTAATCTACTCATACTACATAATGACACGGTGATTGTTATAATATAGCGTGTTATATCTACCATCTACTACATAATGACACAGTGTATTTGTTAAACTATAGCGGTGTTATATCTACCATCTACTACAAATGACACGGTGTATTGTTATAACTATAACATGTTATATCTATATCTACTACATAATGACACGGTGTATTGTTATAACTATAGCGGTGTTATATCATCTACTACATATAGACACGGTGTATTGTTATAACTATAGCGGTGTTATATCTATATCTACATACCTAATGACACGGTGTATTGTTAAACTATAACAGTGTTAATCTACATCTACTACATAAATGAACACGTGTATTGTTATAACTATAGCGGTGTTATATCTACATCTACTACATAATGACACGGGTATTGTTTATAAATTAGCAGTGTTATATCTTACATCTACTACATAATGACACGGTGATTGTTATAACTATAGCGGTGTTAATCTACCATCTACTACATAATACACGGTTGTATTGTTATAACTATAGCAGTGTTATATCTACCATCGAACTTTTCGAAAACCTTTTAGTTAAAATGAAAAAAAGCTTATTAAGGGAATCCCTAGCCAGTATGACGGAGTATTAATTGAAGCTCTCTGAGAACAAACACCCTAAAGGCCTGACATAAAGTAACTCTCAGCAGCGATATGGCTCTTCTATAAAATGCCCTGAGAGGTGCCGATGACAGAAGTGCCTGCTTATTGATTGCCCCGCTCTGCCATGTCTGAGCTGTTCATCATTTTGACATAGAACAAACAAATTCTAATCCCTGTTAACATAAGGCAGTGCTGCCCCCAGCAGTTTGAGTGGGAAAAACAACTATAAGAATAATGAATAAGTCAAATTCTCTTTAAAAAGGTGGGAGAGGTTTCTTTCCCCACCTGATTTATATTTCTTAAAAGCATATAATCAATGACGGATATTGTTCTTCATTGTGTTATAGCACCAGAATAAAAACTGTAGCAGAAACCATGAAACATTAGGCCTCTCCAAAAGTCTTCAGTTAAATATGTGGTTGTGATAAAAAAAATTAGCACCATTTTAACGATAAGCAGAGTTATATCGTTGTATTCAATTAGATCAACTGACTTGAATGTAGTTCTTGAAGACGTTTCGCTAGTCATCCGACTGGCTTTCTCAATTCAGAATGTATGTCCTTTGAAGATTGTAATGTTAACATACTGGCGAAGGACGTGACTGGTTCAAGAGAGGTGTTAAGGAGGCCATTTATGTGAAAATAAAGAAACCAAGCCTAAATAGAGGTGGGGGGTTCGACAACCAACTGTCTTGCCATGTACAATGCTGTTTGACTACACCTTACTCTGGGCGTTCCTATACCCTACCCCTCACCTACTCGTCCAATCACCAAAAAATCCACATCAACCCTTAACACCTGCTGTGATATGCTAATTGGGATTTTCCAGGGTACATATTGCCACAGATTCTTGTACAAGTCATTCTGAATTGAGAAAGCCAGTCGGATGACTAGCGAAACGTCTTCAAGAACTACATTTCAAGTCCAGTTGATCTAATTGATACAACAGATACCATGACCTGGATGAAGAGAACCTTCACAAGCGATAAGCAGAGTTATTCAATAAAAGTTCTTATCGTTTAAAATGGTGCTCCAACAATCAGATTTATTAAACATTTGAACAGCTAACATCTGATTGGTTGGGGCAGAATTAGCACCATTTTAAACGATAAGAACTTTTATGATAACTCTGCTTATTGTTTAAAAATGGTGCTAATTTTGCCCCAACCAATCAGATGTTAGCTTTCAAAAGTTAACAACACTTGATTGGTTGGGGCAAAATTAGCACCATTTTAAACGATAAGAACTTTTATTGAATCTCCCTGTATAGTGTTAATAAAAATGAACTAAGTAAAGCTGTATAAAAGGAAGGAATAGTCTGTATTATATTCTTTAACACTAAGATTCCCTTATTAAAGAATGTTCACTGTAAGATTAGAGTCTCACTTAAAGTCCTCTGAAGACGAAATAACAGAGGGAAAAAAACTGCCATTAATTCTCAATGAATCGGGCTGTTAAATAAATGATACAATGACTGTGTTCCTGCTGCCTGAGACTATTAGTACCACCACAGCTACCAGCCCGTTTGGGGTCAGAGCTGCTGTAAAACACCATGTATAATGTGCAGCTTGATCAGCTTTCCCCAGCTAGTAATCTGTACTCAGAAGCTTAAGCTGCTTTTTATGAATACAAATGGCTTGACCTCAACCTTTGCTCTGTCTGGCAAATCATTTCTCTTGATCTTTTTCCCTAAGTCTGCTCCAAGGCTGGAATAACGGTCATGCAGCACCCCCTAGAGGATGTTATACTAACAGCCTCAAGAACATTCAGTGCCACCCAGAAAGTAATGAGCAAATAAATATGCTATGAGAGAGCAGGGTGGGTTGTGGTGAGGCCCAACCACTGGATTGCAGCAGTCTGTTCTTAAGTATACGGATACTTGGCCTCACAGATAACAAACCTTTTTTTACTTTAATCTAGTAATCTGCAACACAATAAGATGTCTCTAATCTACCGCTCGGTAACTCAGTGAAAAACCACAAATTGGTTGCGGCAAATTAAGGGCCGGCAACACCCATTTTATAAAGGTATAGTGTATGGCTCCCTCCCCCAGGCCCAACAGCATATTAACTTTACGTAATAATCCCCCAAGATCTACTTACACTTAACACCCCTCTCCCTCCGATCCAGTACTGTCCGTCCCTCTGCTTGCATGAAACTGCAAGCAGGAGGCCGGTCGGCAGCCGGTCCGTGATTGGCTGAGAGCCTTCGGCTTCCAGAATGCAGGGGGAGAGGGGGTGAGGTAAGTAGAGTTTTCTTCAAAAAGCAACTTTTATACGCCCTGGGTTCTTTGTGTGCTGGTGCTTTCGGGAGAGGAGTTTATTCTCTCCCCCTCTGGCTCTTATACAGAAAAGGTCGTTACAGAACCATTAGGTGGGATGGTATGCACCCACGTGGTCCATATGGCAAAATTCATGTAGGAGAGAATGACCGCTATCCTATGGACTGCATAGCTTTGCCATTTCCATTCAGGGAAATGTAAGACTTTAACCATTAGTAGAATAGTAAGGATATGATATACCACTGAGGCAGTATGTCTACATATATTATGGGGTGCATGCCCTTTAATAGCTCACCGATGTCAACTCTACACAAATCATTCATAATGGCTTTGAAATGCATTAAAAAATCTATCGATTTAAATAAGAAACTACAGCTCATGAATAATGATGCCACTGACGAACGGTCAGTAATAAATCAGTGTCACCGAGTAAACAGTGATCCTAACAAGCCGACCGTTCCATCTGTCTAACACAGACCTGCTCAGCTCTTCCTGACGGATTTCAATCAGACTGCTTTATATTTTAACAACTTTTTAGCATTTATTAAATATCCATGTGCCCCATCATGGCTAAGCCTGCAATAAAGAGAATAACTCTGCCAACAGTAATAAACTCAGTCATTACGATCCAATCAACCCCCCACCCCCACCACCTCCTTGGCTTTTCTGCACCCAAATTCCACCCGTCTTTGCCCTACGGTTCCCTAAATAATCATTTCATATAATTAGGAACAGAGCTTGGCTGCACCAGTTCAGATTTTCCAGAAAGGGAAGTGCTGCCTAATGTCAATGTGTTTAAGGTCTGTAGGTTTAATAAAGCCGATCTCCACTGCTCTTTATTATGGTGAGTGGTATAATAATGGAGAATTCCATCTTCTCATCGTTTCCTTTTAGATTTTCTGACAAAAACAACAGAAAGAAAATTCCTCAAATTCCTGAATAATGAATTCAGATGAGCAACAAAATACTAATTCACACCATAGTTCACATAAATGAGGCTTGTTATTGGGTGGTGGAGGCGATTTTCTCACGCTGAAAGTAGATGAAAAAAAACGTCCAGCTACTATACAAGGATAAACAGGGTTCACCTAAGGGCCCAACTTAAAGGACATGTCTACCTTCAATTAAAAACTGATCAATTGTCCTTGCCTGCACTTTATTACCTGCATTACTAACAAGATATCTAAGGATAATTATTGTTTCCATAAGTAAGCTGGCCACTCCCCCCATGCAGTCAATCAAAACTGTGACTGCTGACATCACACCAATGATGACAGCTGTTTACCTGCTGCCTCCTCTGTACATGCTCAAGCTTAGTAAAAAAACTCATTGAGCAGAGGAGGAGGCAGGTACCTTTGCCAGAATGGAAGAGAACATATTAATATCTGCTTACAAATGCATGTAATAACCTGGTAAATAGTATTTGGGGTTGCACTCACCAGTGTTTAATGGTGGATATACCCTTTAATAAAGTTCCTACATTTCTATAAATATGTGCGGGAGGAACATAGCATTGTATAGTTTATTGAGCCCATAGCAGTTTTTTTGTGTATGTTTATACAAATATGTAGGGATTGACTTATGCTTCCCTAAAATATGATGTAAACACATCTTACTGTACAGGACAGTCAGCCTTTTCTGTTTACATCTAGTAATGTGGGAGCTGCCAAACTGCATTTAAATTTCACGCACCTACAAACACACTGGTATAGCAGATAATTGTATGCAGATTACAGTAATCTATAACTTATAACCGTTACTACATGTACTAGATTTACAAATATTTCTGCATCACCACAGCACATGTTGCCTACGACATGTCTAGGTAAAACTGCCAGCAAGTGCAGATCCTCAATAGTTAGTATAATCACGAATGAACATAGAGAGGATGTTCTGGCACACATTAAGGATGTGTTCACCCTTTGTTCCCCACTCACCTTATATCTAGAAGTCTCCTCCCCACCTGGATTTAATTCTTATTTGTAAGAAGTCTCCTCCCACTGGCAATTTCTCATTCTATAGTAAGCAGTCTCCCTCCCACTGGTTTCCCATAGTAATAAGTCTCCTCCCACTGGATTTCTTCTATTAAGATCTATCCCTCGATTCACTATAGTAAGGATTCTCCTCGCACTGGATTTTTATTTTATAGTAAGGACTAGGAGACTCCTCCCAGTGGATATATTCTATAGTAAGGAGTCTCCTCCTACTGGATTTCAATCTATAGTATGGAGTCTCCTCCCACTGCATTTCATTCTATAGTAAGAAGTCTCCTCCCACTGGATTCATTCTATAGTAAGAAGTCCCCTCCCTCTGGATTTCAATCTATAGTATGGAGTCTCCTCCCACTGGATTTCAATCTAAGTATGGAGTCTCCTCCCACTGGATTTCAGTCTATAGTAAGGAGTCTACTCCCCACTGGATTTCAACCTATAGTATGGAGTCTCCCCCCACCCCCTGCATTTCATTCTATAGTAAGAAGTCTCCTCCCACTGGATTTTAATCTAAAGTATGGAGTCTCCTGCCAATGGATTTCAATCTATAGTAAGAAGTCTGCTCACTGGATTTAATTCTATAGTAAGGAGTCCTCCTCCCACGGGATTTCAATTCTTATTATAGACTTCACCCAAGTCTTTTCTCTTTCAGTGCTGTTCCGTGGATATATGTGCCGTATGTAATTTATCTATATCAACACTGTGGCACGAGTCGTCTTGTCAATTCTGGTTCATCACTCTGTCTAGATAGTGCAGTTTTCAGTTGATACTTTACAGATGAGTGTGAAACCTTATAGATTTCACTGCTCCTTTCCTTCACACCAATCTTCTGGCTGCTGGTTTCTTGTATCAGACCACCTATACTCCACATTTATGAGCGAGGTTTAATAAATTCAATGATAATTTTACAATGTTTAGTACATTTCAGTTTAGAGTATGTCCTTTAATCACATGTGATGTGAATAAAGAATTGGAAAGATATGTTCTTGAGAGCCTTTTGATACTGGTTCTGCCTCTCTCTACATTTTTACTTTCAGATAGGTGACTATCTGGAGATACATTGCACAAGCTGTGTAAAGATCAGGTTCACTTCAGTTATACTCCTCTGCAGCTCTGTACTATGTTTGTTTAAATAATAATAAAAAGTGAATATTAAAGGGTAGCCAGATGGATGCTGATTTGTAAGAGTTTTTTAGGACATTGGGGTAGATTGAAAGCAATAATCTAGGATAATATGACAGATAAAAGTAATCTTGTGAAAGATTGAGCCTAACACCCAACATATTACAAGTCTGTGCAGATTTGGGATCACACTATTATAGTATAAACAATACACCATGTATTATGTAGTAAATGATAGATATAACACACCCGCTAAGTATAACAATACACCTGTGTCATAGTTATGTAGTAGAAGATAGATATAACACCGCTATAGTTGTAACAATACACCGTGTCATTATGTAGTAGATGATAGATATAACACCGCTATAGTTATAACAATACCACGCTGTATTAGATAGTAGATGATAGATTAACCACGTTATAGTTATAACAATACACCGTTGTATTATGTAGCAGATGATAGATATAACACCGCTATGTTATAACAATACACCGTGTCATTATGTAGTAGATGGTAGATATAACACTGCTATAGTTATAACAATACACCGTGTCATTATGTAGTAGATGTAGATATAACACCGTTATAGTTATAACAATACACCGTGTCATTATGTAGTAGATGTTAGATATAACACGCTATAGTTATAACAACACCGTGTCATTATGTAGTAGATGGTAGATAGATATAACAACTGCTATAGTTTATAACAAAACAACCGTGTCATTATGTAGTAGATGGTAGATATAACACTGCTATAGTTATAACAATAACCGTGTCATTGTGAGTGATATAGATATAACAACGCTATAGTTATAACAATACACCGTGTCATTATATAGTAGATGTAGATATAACACCGCTATAGTTATAACAAACACCGTGTCATTATGTAGTAGATGGTAGATATACACAGCTATAGTTATAACATACACCGTGTCATTATGTAGTAGATGGATATAATACCGCTATAGTTTATAACAATACACCGTGTCATTATGTAGTAGATGTAGATATACCTGCTATAGTAACAATACACCGTGTCATTTGAGTAGATGATAGATATAACACTGTATAGTTATAACATACACCGTGTCATTATGAGTAGATGATAGATATAAACCCGCTATAGTATAACAATACCCGTGTCATTATGTAGTAGAGGATAGATATAACCCGCTATAGTTATAACAATACCGTGTCATTATGTAGTAGATGTAGATATAACACCGCTATAGTTATAACAATACACTGTGTCATTATGTAGTAGATGGTAGATATAACACCGTATAGTTAAAAATACACTGTGTCATATTAGTAGATGTAGATATAACAGCTATAGTTAACAATACGCAGTGTCATTATGTAGTAGATGGTAGATATAACACTGCTATAGTTATAACAATACCCGTGTCATTATGTAGTAGATGTAGATATAACACCGCTATAGTTATACAAATACACTGTGTCATTATGTAGTAGATGGTAGATATAACACCGCTATAGTTATAACAATACGCCCGTGTCATTATGTAGTAGATGGGTAGATATAACACCGCATAGTTATAACAATACCAGTTCATTATGTAGAGATGGTAGATATAACACAGCTATAGTTATAACAATACGCCGTGTCATTATGTAGTAGATGGTAGATATAACACCGCTATAGTTATAACAATACACCGTGTCATTATGTAGTAGATGGTAGATATAACACTGCTATAGTTATAACAATACACCGTGTCATTATGTAGTAGATGGTAGATATAACACTGTATAGTTATAACAATACACCGTGTCATTAGTAGTAGATGGTAGATATAACACTGCTATAGTTATAAACAATACACCGTGTTATATGTAGTAGATGGTAGATATAACACCGCTATAGTTATAACAATAACACGTGTCATTATGTAGTAGATGTGATAGAATAACACTGCTATAGTTATAACAATACCCGTGTCATTATGTAGTAGATGGTAGATATAACACCGCTATAGTTATAACAATACACCTGTGTCATTATGTAGTAGATGGTAGATATAACACTGTTATAGTTATAAACAACACCGTGTCATTATGTAGTAGAGATAGATATAACACCGCTAGTATAACAATACACCGTGTCATATGTTAGTAGATGATATAACCGCTATAGTTATAACATACACCGTGTCATTATGTAGTGATGATTAGATATAACACTGTATAGTTATAACAAACACCGTGTCATATGAGTAGATGGTAGATATAACACCGTTAAGTTATAAACAATACAACTGGTCATTATGTAGTAGATGGTAGATATAACACCGCAGAATTATAACAATACCCGCTGTCATTATGTAGTAGATGGTAGATATAAACACGCTATAGTTAAAACAATACGCCGTGTCATTATGTAGTAGATGGTAGATATAACACCGCTATAGTTATAACAATACACTGTGTCATTATGTAGTAGATGGTAGATATAACACCGCTATAGTTATAACAATACACCGCGTGTCATTATGTAGTGATGGTAGATATAACACCGATAGTATAACAATACCCGTGTCATTATGTAGTAGATGGTAGATTATAACACCGCTATAGTTTTAAAACAATACACTCATTATGTAGTAGATGGTAGATATAACACCGCTATAGTTATAACAATACCCGTGTCATTATGTAGTAGATGGTAGATATAACACTGCTATAGTTATAAAATACACGTGTCATTATGTAGTAGATGTAGATATAACACTGCATAGTTATACAATACACCGTGTCATTATGTAGTAATGGTAATATAAACATGCTATAGTTATAACAATACACCGTGTCATTATGTAGTAGATGGTAGATATAACACTGTTATAGTTATAACAATACAAGTGTCATTATGTAGTAGATGGTAGATATAAAATCGCTATAGTTATAACAATACACCGTGTCATTATGTAGTAGATGATTAATAACACTGCTATAGTTTAGAACAATACACGTGTCATTATGTAGTAGATGGTAGATTAAAACACGCTATAGTTATAACAATACACCGTGTCATTATGTAGTAGATGGTAGATATAACACTGCTATAGTTATAACAATACACGTGTCATTATGTTAGATGGTAGATATAACACGTATAGTATAACAATACACCGTGTCATTATGTAGTAGATGATAGATAAACACTGCTATAGTTATAACAATACACCGTGTCATTATGTAGTAGATGGTAGATATAACACCGTTAAGTTATAACAATACACTGTGTCATTAGTAGTAGATGATAGATATAAACACTGCTATAGTTATACAATACACCGTGTCATTATGTAGTAGAGGCTGATAGATATAACACTGCTATAGTTATAACAATACACCGTGTCATTATGTAGTAGATGTGAGATATAAACACTGCTATAGTTATAACAATACACCGTGTCATTATGTAGTAGATGATAGATATAACACTGCTATAGTTAAACAATAAACCGTGTCATTATGTAGTAGATGATAGATATAACACTGCTATAGTTTAACAATATACACGTGTCATTATTAGTAGATGTAGTGATTAACATGCTATAGTTATAACAATACACCGTGTCATTAGGTAGGACGGTAGATATAACACTGCTATAGTTATACAATACACTGGTCATTATGTAGTAGATGCGTAGATATAACATGTTATAGTTATAACAATAACACCGTGTCATATGTAGTAGATGGTAGATATAATAACACTGTTAGTTTATAACAATACACCGTGTCATTATGTAGTAGATAGGTAGATATAACACTGCTATAGTTATAACAATACACCGTGTCATTGTAGTAGATGGTAGATATAAACCTGCTATAGTTATAAAATACACGTGTCATTATGTGTAGATGATGATATAACACTGCTATAGTTTACAATACACCGTGTCATTATGTAGTAGATGGTAGATATAAACACTGCTATAGTTATAACATACACCGTGTCATAGTATGTAGTAGATGGTAGATATAACACGTTATAGTTATAACAATACACGTGTCGTATTAGTAGTAGATGTAGATATAACATCGCTATAGTTTAACAATACACCGTGTCATTATGTAGTAGATGATAGATAACACTGCTATAGTTAGAACAATACACGTGTCATTATGTAGTAGATGGTAGATATAACACCGCTATAGTATAACAATACACCGTGTCATATTGTAGTGATGGTGATATAACACTGCTATAGTTATAACAATACACCGTGTCATTATGTAGTAGATGTAGATATAAAACACCGTATAGGTTATAACAAACACCGTGTCATTATGAGTAGATGATAGATATAAACACTGCTATAGTTATAAACAATACACCGTGTCATTATGTAGTAGATGGTAGATATACACCGTATAGTTATAACAATACACGTGTCATTATGTAGTAGATGATAGATATAACACTGTATAGTTATAACAATACACCGTGTCATTATGTAGTAGATGCTGATAGATATAACACTGCTATAGTTTAACAATACACCGTGTCATTATGTAGTAGATGTAGATATAACACTGCTATAGTTTAAACAATACACCGTGTCATTATGTAGTAGATGATAGATATAACACTGCTATAGTATAACAATATACCGTGTCATTATGTAGTAGATGATAGATATAACACTGTATAGTTATAACAATACACCGTGTCATTATGTAGTAGAGGTAGATAGATATAACTGCTATAGTTATAATATACACCGTGTCATTATGTAGTAGATGATTGGCTGATAGATATAACACTGCTATAGTTATAACAATACCCGTGTCATTATGAGTAGATGGTGTAGATATACACTGCTAAGTTAAACAATACACCGTGTCATTATGTAGTAGATGGTAGATATAACACTGTTATAGTTATAACAATACACCGTGTCATTATGTAGTAGATGTGTAGATATAACACCGTTATAGTTATAACAATACACGTGTCATTATGTAGTAGATGGTAGATATAAACCGTTATAGTTATAACAATACACTGTGTCATTATGTTAGTAGATGGTAGATATAACATCGCTATAGTTATAAACAATACACACGTGTCATTATGTAGTAGATTGATAGATATAACACTGCTATAGTTTAGACAATACACCGTGTCATTATGTAGTAGATGGTAGATATAACACCGCTATAGTTATAACAATCCAAGTGTCATTATGTAGTAGATGGTAGATATAACACTGCTATAGTTATAAACAATACACCGTGTCATATGTAGGAGATGGTAGATATAAACACCGTTATAGTTATAACAATACACCGTGTCATTTGTAGTAGATGATTAGATATACACACTCTATAGTTATAACAATACACCGTGTCATTAGTAGATGGTAGATATAACACCGTATAGTTATAACAATACACGTGTCATTAGTAGTAGAGAAGATATAACACCGTTATAGTTATAACAATACACTGTGTCATTATGTAGTAGATGATAGATATAACACTGCTATAGTTATAACAATACACCGTGTCATTATGTAGTAGATGGCTGATAGATATAACACTGCTATAGTTATAACAATACACCGTGTCATTATGTAGTAGATGGTAGATATAACACTGCTATAGTTATAACAATACACCGTGTCATTATGTAGTAGATGA
Organism: Hymenochirus boettgeri; assembly: GCA_019447015.1. Taxonomy (NCBI): domain Eukaryota; kingdom Metazoa; phylum Chordata; class Amphibia; order Anura; family Pipidae; genus Hymenochirus; species Hymenochirus boettgeri. Next base: position 21,861,951 of record CM033469.1, read on the forward strand.
TAGATATAACACTGCTATAGTTTTGAACAATACACCGTGTCATTATAGTAGAGATGATGATATATAACACTGCTATGTTTATAACAATATACCGTGTCCTATGTAGTAGATGATAGAATAAACACTGCGATAGTTTATAACAATACACCGTGTCATTATGTAGTAGAGCGTAGATATAACACTGCTATAGTTATAATAATACACTGTGTCATTATGTAGTAGTGGCTGATAGATTAACTGCTATAGTTATAACATACACCGTGTCATTATGTAGTAGATGGCTGATAGATATAACACTGTTATAGTTATAACAATACACCGTGTCATTATGTAGGTAGATGGTAGATTATAACACTGCTATAGTTATAACAATACACCGTGTCATTATGTAGTAGATGGTAGATATAACATGCTATAGTTATAACAATACACCGTGTCATTATGTAGTAGATGGTAGATTAACAAGCTATAGTTAATAATAATACACCGTGTCATTATGTAGTAGATGAGAGATATAACACTGCTATAGTTATTACAATACACCGTGTCATTATGTAGTAGAGTGGTAGATATAACACTGCTATAGTTAAACAATACACCGTGTCATTATGTAGTAGATGGTAGATATAACCACTGTTATAGTTATAACAATACACTGTGTCATTATGTAGTAGATGGTAGATATAAACATCGCTATAGTTATAACAATACACCGTGTCATTAGTAGTAGATGATAGATATAACACTGCTATAGTTAAACAATACCGTGTCATTAGTAGTAGTGGTAGATATAACACGCTTATAGTTTAACAATACACCGTGTCATTTTGTAGTAGATGGTAGAATAACTGCTATAGTTGTTATAAACAATAAACCGTGTGTCATTATGTAGTAGATGGAGATATAACACGTTAAGTTATAAAAATACACCGTGTCATTATGTAGTAGATGTAGATATAACACTGCTATAGTATAACAATACACGTGTCATTATGTAGTAGATGGTAGATATAACACCGTTTAGTTAAACAATACACTGTGTCATTGTAGTAGATGATAGAGATAAACACTGCTATAGTTATAACAATACACCGTGTCATTATGTAGTAGATGGTGATAGAATATAACACTGCTTAGTATAACAATACACCGTGTCATTATGTAGTAGATGGTAGATATAACACTGCTATAGTTATAAACAATACACCGTGTCATTATGTAGTAGATGATAGATAAACACTGTATAGTTAAACAATACCACGTGTCATTATGTAGTAGATGATAGATATAACACCTGTATAGTTATAACATATACAGTGTCATTATGTAGTAGATGTAGATATAACATGCTATAGTTAAAACAATACACCGTGTCATTATGTAGTAGAGGTAGATATAACACTGCTATAGTTATAATATACACTGTGTCATTATGTAGTAGATGGTTAGATATAACATGCTATAGTTAACAATACACGTGTTCATTATGTAGTAGATGGCTGATGATATAACACTGTTATAGTATAAACAATACACCGTGTCATTATGTAGTAGATGTAGATATAACACTGCATAGTTATAACATACACCGTGTCATTATGTAGTAGATGGTAGATATAACACTGTTATAGTTATAACAATACACCGTGTCATATGTAGTAGATGGTAGAATAACACGTTATAGTTATAACAAACACCGTGTCATTATGTAGAGATGGTAGATATAACACTTATAGTTATAACAATACACCGTGTCATTATGTAGTAGATGGTAGATATAACACTGCTATAGTTATAACAATACACCGTGTCATTATGTAGTAGATGGAGAGATAACACCGTTATAGTTATAACAATACACAGTGTCATTATGTAGTAGATGTAGATATAACACTGCTATAGTTATTACAATACACCGTGTCATTATGTAGATAGATGGTAGATATAACACCGTGTTTTTTATAACAATACACTGTGTCATTATGTAGTAGATGGTAGATATAACACTGCTATAGTTATAACAATACACCGTGTCATTATGTAGTAGATGGTAGATATAACACTGCTATAGTTATAACAATACACCGTGTCATTATGTAGTAGATGATAGATATAACACTGCTATAGTTATAACAATACCCTGTGTCATTATGTAGTAGATGATAGATATAACACTGCTATAGTTATAACAATACACCGTGCCATTATGTAGTAGATGATAGATATAACACTGCTATAGTTATAACAATACACCGTGTCATTATGTAGTAGATGGCTGATAGATATAACGCTGCTATAGTTATAACAATACACCGTGTCATTATGTAGTAGATGGCTGATAGATATAACACTGCTATAGTTACAACAATACACTGTCATTATGTAGTAGATGGTAGATAATTAAACCCCACCGGGTTAAGTTATAACAATACACTGTGTCATTATGTAGGAGATGGTGATATAACACTGTTATAGTTATAACAATACCGTGTCATTATTAGTAGATGGTAGTTGATAAACACGTTATAGTTATAACATACACCGTGTCATATGTAGTAGATGGTAGATATAACACTGATAGTTATAACAATACACCGTGTCATTATGTAGTAGATGGATAGATAAACACTGTATAGTTATAACAATACACCGTGTCATTATGTAGTAGAGTAGGTAGATATAACACTGCTATAGTTAAACAATACACCGTGTCATATGTAGTAGATGGTAGATATAACCCGCTATAGTTATAACAATACACGTGTCATTATGTAGTAGAGGTAGATATAACACCGCTATAGTTAAACAATACACAGTGTCATTATGTAGTAGATGGTAGATATAACACGCTATAGTTATAACATACACCGTGTCATATGAGTAAGATGTAGATGATAGATATAACACTGTTATAGTTATAACAATACACTGTGTCATTATGTAGTAGATGGTAGATATAACACTGTTATAGTTATAACAATACACCATGTCATTATGTAGTAGATGATAGATATAACACTGTTATAGTTATAACAATACACCGTGTCATTATATAGTAGATGATAAATATAACACTGTTATAGTTATAACAATACACTGTGTCATTATGTAATAGATGATAGATATAACACTGTTATAGTTATAACAATACACTGTCATTATGTAATAGATGATAGATATAACACTGCTATAGTTATAACAATACACCGTGTCATTATGTAGTAGATGATAGATATAACACTGTTATAGTTATAACAATACACTGTGTCATTATGTAGTAGATGGTAGATATAACACCGTTATAGTTATAACAATACACCATGTCATTATGTTGTAGATGGTAGATATAACACTGTTATAGTTATAACAATACACTGTCATGATGCAGTAGATGGTAGAAGAATAGAAACCATGCTATATTATAACAATACACCGTGTCATTATGTAGTAGATGGTAGATATAACACTGTTATAGTTATAACAATACACCGTGTCATTATGTAGTAGATGGCTGATAGACATAACGCTTCAAAATCCACGATAACGAAATCAGAGATTTACGATCCCCATAGAATGCCATTGCGGTAGTTTACTACTACACTTTAATAGTAACTGAATTAATCCTAGCCTTCGTCGCTGGGTGCATCAGTAAGAGGGATCACTAAGAACCAATCAATGTCTGACCATGGGTGGACTATACACCTTCTGTCACACAGAAAATTAAAGGGAAACTCAACTGCGCTAATCATATACCTTGCATCTTTATCCATTATTCACAGGGAGGTGAGATTGCTTATTCCCACCTCGCTGTGAATATTGGGACACACGGGTTCCAGTGTTTAACTTACCTGCTAGCACTCCACTCGCAGCTTCTAATTAGGCAAAAGATAGAAGCGCAGATGAGACAGAGTGCCATCTGCTGGTGAGAAGCTGAGAGTGGAGCGTCCACAGGTAAGTTAAACTCTGGAACCCAGGCGTTTTATTATTCACAGGGAGGATGGAATAAGCATTCTCACCCCTTGTGAATAAAGGTGCATGATTAGAACGGTTAAGCGTCCCTGTGAGAGGTTAATGTTCCACGTCCTCCTTATATTTTGTTTATTTAATATGTAGTTATTTATTTTTTTCTCAATACAAGAATGTGTTTGCAATTTAGAAAAAAGCAAAGCTTTTAATGTTTCCTATTAGGAAAAGTCCCTCAAGGGGTCTTGGAAGCAGAGAAACCCAAGAGGAATCAGTCAAGCTTAGGGGGCTACTGGACCACCCCACCCCTGTCTCCACCTACCATCCATTCTCTTTGGTAGGACAAAAGATGTGGGCTGCAGAATTTTCCAGGCATCCTCGACACGTGAAATTGGATGGGGAAGGGGGAATATGAGGTTCTGAGCCCTTTACTCCTGTTTTGTAACAAAACCAAATCCAGATGAACCCTTCAAAACAGATTGTGTGAACTGACAATTAAAGTTCCTACACATGCATTTTGGCTTTGCGGCTTCTATTCTACACATAGTGCGAGGTCAGGGAGAGGCCGTTGGGCAAGTCTCGCTCACGCAAACTCCTTCTCACGTTATTGGACTAGGAAATGTGCATCTGACTTATTTCAATGGCAAAAAAACAGCATTAGTAAACAGCAGTTACTGGTGTCAGAATACCATCCTGGGGAGGACTAGGCCAGTTGGCAATTGTGTGGTTCTATGTGTGAGAATTTCCATCTAATAAGATTGTACAATAATGTATGGCACTTATACTGTACAAGAAAAACAATATGGTAGCTCACATACTTATAGACACAAAGGAATCTTCCATGTACTTAATGGATTATCCCCAAATTAATTGACTAAAGCAATTAAATTAAAGAGCTTGCAATCTAAGGGCATACTGCACATACTGTAGTTGCCAACCTTGCCAAAAAAAGAAATTCTAGGGACACATTTATGGACACAGCAACGATTTTTTGACCATGCCTTCTTCAAAGCACCACACTCACTCTCACCTCCCATCTTGTACCTTTTGTCTTCCCATTCCTCAGCATGCCAATTCTTTTATTGATTTAATCTATGATGGCATTCCACCCTGTGACATCACAACACTGTTTCACCGCCGCTGGACTTGTCTTTGATGGGAGCACTTGGTTTCGCTGGTTCCACCCTTGTTGCAGGACACTTCACAGGGCACAAGGGGCTCTGCGTGAAAAGGCTAAAGCTGGGTACACACAGTAACGATAAAGCCCCGATACTGTCCGATCCGACGCTATCGGGGCTTTATCGGTACTGGGTGTACCTTCGTTTTCCGAACAAGCGTGCGGCCAAGGGAAACACAGTTCCAAGCCTTCTCCCTATGATGAAGGCTCGGGACTGTGTGTATGCAGATCTTTGAAAGATGATAGACAGGATCTTGCAGATCCTGTCTGTCATCTTTCAATGCAACCTTGACGTGGTGACTGGGCTTCAAATAATTTGGCCAACTTATTGAACTAATTGCTTTTATTTATCCAGGGTTTAGCAGACTGTTTGTAGTAGGAACCTTATGGGGTTATAACCAATATGCAATTAGAATTGTCTGTGCACTAGAATTCTGTTTTTTGTATGTATTATATTTTTGGTCTCTAGTTACATTTTAATATGGATGTACAACAGCCCAATTTTCTATATATTGTGTGTTACATTGAAGGTTTGACCAAGCCTTCTGGGACATTGTACTCCACCCAGAGTTAGGTCATGTGCTCATTTGAGTGAAGTATTTTTAACTAGAGAGTCAGCTTCAAGCATCCAGGCCACACAGGAGAAGCTGTCAGCTCATGTAGCCAAAAAGGCAAGTACCAGTAGGTTAGGACCCAATATGCAATTAGAATTGTTTGTGCACTAGAATTCTGTTTTTTGTATGTACGATCTCTTACCTCCTGTCCTTCAATAAAACCTGTAGGAGCGAGGAGCGAAGGTAAGAAACTTACCCGGCTTTGTGCTCCTATGCTGATCTTCTGACAGGTCCCAATGCACTTTGTACACTATGTGCATATGCTCTGAGCACGCAGATATTGTACAGAGTCCCTTACCTTTTCTCCTGCAGGTTTTATTGAAGAAGGGGAGAGGTAAGACATAGCTCCTTTACCTGCCGTTCTTCAATTAAACTGAAATCCCAAAAGTTAATTTTGGCAGTGGAGATTCCCTTTAAGGTGGCGATAAATGTTTATTGCGATCGTAACACCCACTGATGAGACTTTGATAGAAACATGTACAATTTTAATTGTATGTAGATATACAATATGTATGTACCATACATATTGCTACACACTCAATCCGTCTGGCGATGAATGTCTAATGTCATCTATTGTGAGATTACATTTACATTTAATTGGAACTTCAGAAGATATTATAATGATCATTGAAAACGATCGATATTACAATCCAATATCGGCATAAAAATATCTGAAAAACGTAAACATTTTTGGACCAATCAATGGAAATGCCTACTTGCATGTGGGATTGATCGTAATATCTGCCCAGTGTATGGGCACCTTGTATCTCACCAATAACCTACCCAGACACACACAACAACACCGGGTGATGTACATTAAATCTGCGTAGGATGACTTTATAACCTTACTTCAATTAAATCCCCATTACTTAACACATATGAAGTCAATTAACTGCAAAAAGAATAAAAAAAGCTAGAGGTGAAATTAAAAACAAAAATGTACCCAGAACAATGAACAAGCCGAGGGCCATTTAACTGGAACAACAAAAAAACAAAACAAATTAACCAGGCCATGTTCTCTCTAGGATTGTGCCTCAGTGTTCAGCCAATGTACTGTAGCCTTATAATGCAAAAACACACAAGTATCCGGACACACAGGACGAGTGATTAGGTCTGATTATGTGCTATACCTTTCTTCTGAAAGATTGGTTAAATCTTAGCAGCAGAGAGCGTTAACCTTCAAAGGAGAAAACACGAAATTTTTACTACATACCGTAATTTCTGTTTCTTGTCACCTTCCATGGCAGCATTCACCAGACTGGGATATCCCTGGCTCACACGGCTTAAAAGTCCCTCCCATCCTCCACTCCTTGTCTTTATTATAAAGCTGTCATAGGAAACACAATCATAACCATTAATCCATAGTCAACAGAAACAAAGGGTGGGAAATCCACTGGTGAATGCTGCCATGGAAGGTGACAAGAAACAGAAATTACGGTATGTTGTAAACAATTTCGTGTTTTCTCTGTCACCCCACTGGGATATATCCAAGCTAAACCTAGGGAGGGAAATAAACCTACTTTTTCACTGTTGAATTACCGCCTCCAACACTCTCTCCGACCGAACTTAGTTTTGTCGGTTGTTGCAACATCTAGGCGATAATGCCGCACAAAGGTCCTCCATGATGACCATTTAGCGGCTTCACAAATGTTCTCTAATGGAACTTTCGAATCGAGGGCCCACGAGGTAGAAACTGCTCTAGTTGAGTGAGCCTTAAGACCAACTGGAACTGCCTCGCCTCTTACTTGATAGGCCTTTGCAATGGCTTGAGTCAGCCAAGAAGCTAAGGTTGCCTTTGATGGGGCTTCCCCTTTCCTGAATCCTCTAGGAATCAAAAAGAGCCTGTCCGACTTCCTCCATGACTCTGTTCTCTAAGTAGTAGGTCAAAACCCTTACCAGATCCAAGGAATGCAGTTTTTGTTCTTAGAATCTGGACAAAATACGGGCAAATTGATTTCTATTTCTAAATGGAAAGGCGTAACCACCTTGGGCAAAAAGCCAAAGGCAGGCTTAATCCTAACTCTGTCATGAAAGACAGTAGTGTCTGGCTCCTTAGATGAAAAGGCTGCCAACTCCGACACTCTACAGGCAGACGTGATAGCAACAAGCAGAACCGTTTTGAGTGTTAGAATCCAATCCGAGCTTTGCTCTATGGGCTCAAACGGTGCCATAGTTAGGGCTTTCAATACAATTGGAAGATTCCAAACTGGACAGGATGATCTTAAAGAGGGTTTCACCCTAATCAGAGCACTAAAGAACCTGGAAACTAGTTTATCCGTGGCCCAAGGATAGTCTAAAACCGCAGAGAGGGCGGACACTTGCCCTTTTAAGGTACAGTTGCTTAACCCTAACTTGTATCCTGCAAAAAGAAACTTTACAATCAAAGAAGAATTAGCTCTTAGGGGACTCAGATTCAATTCCTTGGAGAATTTTACAAACTGGTCCCAGACTCTATAGTATTGTTTTGACGTAGAAACTTTCCTTGATTTTAAGGGTAGTTGTACCTCTTGCTCTTGTAAGCCTAGCGCCGCCAACCTACTCCTTTCAACTTCCAGGCATCAATTCAGGTTGTCGTTCTCCCTGATATTTCACTGGTCCCTGGCTTAACCACCCTGGAAGGTTGGGATTTTCCAAGGTCTCTCCACCGCCAATGAATTTAGAAGTGGAAACCAGGGCCTCCTTGGCCAGAGGGGAATACGCTAGGACCAACAACCCTTCTCTTTTTATCTTCTGGAGAACTTTCCAAATCATCGGTATCGGAGGGAAGACATATAGAGACCTTCTGACCAATCCTGAACCAGAGCATCTGTCCCTGCTGCCTGAGAGTTCGGAACCCTCGAAAAGAACTTTTGACATTTTGAGTTTACTTCTGTGGCCATGAGGTCTACCATAGGAGTCCCCCACTTTCTGCAAATAGCCTGAAATATATTGTCGTGAAGACTCCATTCCCCTGGCTGGACGGTTCTTCTGCTTAAGAAGTCTGCTAACTCGTTTTGAGGACCGGGCAAATACACTGCCGTAATACTTTTTAAGTTTTCTTCTGCCCAATTTAGAATGGGAGTTACCTCCTTCATCAGGCACTTTGCTTCTCGTCCCTCCTTGCTTCTTTATGTAGGCCACCACTGTCGCATTGTCTGAAATAACCTTTAAATGTCTCCCCAGAACCTGATGGGCGAAGCGATGTATTGCCTTGCCGACTGCCCTTAATTCTAAAACGTTTGATGACTGTTTTCCTTCGTAATTCCAATATCCTTGGGCAAACTCTGCTTGACAATGTGCACCCCATCCCATTTCGGATGCATCTGTAGTGATCTGATTCTTATGGTTCTCTTATTAGTCTTCCTTTTTGAAGATTTCCTGGATTTGTCCACCACCGTAAGAAACTCTAGGATTATGACCAACTTTGCAAGATTGAGCTGAGGATCCTTGACTGATAATAACAGATGGTTCTGTAATACCCTCATATTCCATCTTGCCCATTCCACCATCGGAATACACGAGGCCATTAAGCCTATAATGATCATACAATGTCTCACCGTAATCTTGCTATAGTTTATAACAATACACCGTGTCATTATGTAGTCAATGGTAGATATAACACAGCTATAGTTATAACAATACACCGTGTCATTATGTAGTAGATGGTAGATATAACACTGCTATAGTTATAACAATACACCGTGTCATTATGTAGTAGATGATAGATATAACACTGCTATAGTTATAACAATACACCGTGTCATTATGTAGTAGATGGTAGATATAACACCTTATAGTTATAACAATACACCGTGTCATTATGTAGTAGATGGTAGATATAACACTGCTATAGTTATAACAATACACCGTGTCATTATGTAGTAGATGGCTGATAGATATAACACTGCTATAGTTATAACAATACACCGTGTCATTATGTAGTAGATGGTAGATATAACACTCTATAGTTATAACAATACACCGTGTCATTATGTAGTAGATGATAGATATAACACTGTTATAGTTATAACAATACACCGTGTCATTATGTAGTAGATGATAGATATAACACTGCTATAGTTATAACAATACACCGTGTCATTATGTAGTAGATGGTAGATATAACACTGCTATAGTTATAACAATACACTGTGTCATTATGCAGTAGATGGTAGATATAACACTGCTATAGTTATAACAATACACCGTGTCATTATGTAGTAGATGGTAGATATAACACTGTTATAGTTATAACAATACACCGTGTCATTATGTAGTAGATGGCTGATAGACATACGCTTCAAAATCCACGTAACGAAATCGAGATTTACGATCCCCATAGAATGCCATTGCGGTAGTTTACTACTACACTTTAATAGTAACTGAATTAATCCTAGCCTTCGTCGCTGGGTGCATCAGTAAGAGGGATCACTAAGAACCAATCAATGTCTGACCATGGGTGGACTATACACCTTCTGTCACACAGAAAATAAAGGGAAACTCAACGGCGCTAATCATATACCTTGCATCTTATCCATTATTCACAGGGAGGTGAGATTGCTTATTCCCACCTCGCTGTGAATATTGGGACACAGGGTTCCAGTGTTTAACTTACCTGCTAGCACTCCACTCGCAGCTTCTAATTAGGCAAAAGATAGAAGCGCAGATGAGACAGAGTGCCATCTGCTGGTGAGAAGCTGAGAGTGGAGCGTCCACAGGTAAGTTAAACTCTGGAACCCAGGCGTTTATTATTCACAGGGAGGATGAATAAGCATTCTCACCCCTTGTGAATAAGGTGCATGATTAGAACGGTTAAGCGTCCCTGTGAGAGGTTAATGTTCCACGTCCTCCTTATATTTTGTTTTTAATATGTAGTTATTTATTTTTTTCTCAATACAAGAATGTGTTTGCAATTTAGAAAAAAAGCAAAGCTTTAATGTTTCCTATTAGGAAAAGTCCCTCAAGGGTCTTGGAGCAGAGAAACCCAAGAGGAATCAGTCAAGCTTAGGGGGCTACTGGACCACCCCACCCCTGTCTCCACCTACCATCCATTCTCTTTGGTAGGACAAAAGATGTGGGCTGCAGAATTTTCCAGGCATCCTGCACGTGAAATTGGATGGGGAAGGGGGAATATGAGGTTCTGAGCCCTTTACTCCTGTTTTGTAACAAAACCAAATCCAGATGAACCCTTCAAAACAGATTGTGTGAACTGACAATTAAAGTTCCTACACATGCATTTTGGCTTTGCGGCTTCTATTCTACACATAGTGCGAGGTCAGGGAGAGGCCGTTGGGCAAGTCTCGCTCACGCAAACTCCTTCTCACGTTATTGGACTAGGAAATGTGCATCTGACTTATTTCAATGGCAAAAAAACAGCATTAGTAAACAGCAGTTACTGGTGTCAGAATACCATCCTGGGGAGGACTAGCCAGTTGGCATGTGTGGTTCTATGTGTGAGAATTTCCATCTAATAAGATTGTACAATAATGTATGGCACTTATACTGTACAAGAAAAACAATATGGTAGCTCACATACTTATAGACACAAGAGTCTTCCATGTACTTAATGGATTATCCCCAAATTATTGACTAAAGCAATTAATTAAGAGCTTGCAATCTAGGGCATACTGCACATACTGTAGTTGCCAACCTTGCCAAAAAAAGAAATTCTAGGGACACATTTATGGACACAGCACCGATTTTTTGACCATGCCTTCTTCAAAGCACCACACTCACTCTCACCTCCCATCTTGTACCTTTTGTCTTCCCATTCCTCAGCATGCCAATTCTTTTATTGATTTAATCTATGATGGCATTCCACCCTGTGACATCACAACACTGTTCACCGCCGCTGGACTTGTCTTTGATGGGACACTTGGTTTCGCTGGTTCCACCCTTGTTGCAGGACACTTCACAGGGCACAAGGGGCTCTGCGTGAAAGGCTAAAGCTGGGTACCCACAGTAACGATAAACCCCGTACTGTCCGATCCGACGCTATCGGGGCTTTATCGGTACTGTGTACCTTCGTTTTCCGAACAAGCGTGCGGCCAAGGGAAACACATTTCCAAGCCTTCTCCCTATGATAAGGCTCGGGACTGTGTGTATGCAGATCTTTGAAAGATGATAGACAGGATCTTGCAGATCCTGTCTGTCATCTTTCAATGCAACCTTGACGTGGTGACTGGGCTTCAAATAATTTGGCCAACTTATTGAACTAATTGCTTTTATTTATCCAGGTTTAGCAGACTGTTTGTAGTAGGAACCTTATGGGGTTATAACCAATCCAATTAGAATTGTCTGTGCACTAAATTCTGTTTTTTGTATGTATTATATTTTGGTCTCTAGTTACATTTTAATATGGATGTACAACAGCCCAATTTTCTATATATTGTGTGTTACATTGAAGGTTTGACCAAGCCTTCGGGACATTGTACTCCACCCAGAGTTAGGTCATGTGCTCATTTGAGTGAATATTTTTAACTAGAAGTCAGCTTCAAGCATCCAGGCCACACAGAGAAGCTGTCAGCTCATGTAGCCAAAAAGGCAAGTACCAGTAGGTTAGGACCCAATATGCAATTAGAATTGTTTGTGCACTAGAATTCTGTTTTTTGTATGTACGATCTCTTACCTCCTGTCCTTCAATAAAACCTGTAGGACGAGGAGCGAAGGTAAGAAACTTACCCGGCTTTGTGCTCCTATGCTGATCTTCTGACAGGTCCCAATGCACTTTGTACACTATGTGCATATGCTCGGAGCACGCAGATTATTGTACAGAGTCCCTTACCTTTTCTCCTGCAGTTTTTATTGAAGAAGGGGAGAGGTAAGACATAGCTCCTTTACCTGCCGTTCTTCAATTAAACTGAAATCCCAAAAGTTAATTTTGGCAGTGGAGATTCCCTTTAGGTGGCGATAATGTTTATTGCGATCGTAACACCCCTGATGAGACTTGATAGAAACATGTACAATTTTAATTGTATGTAGATATACATATGTATGTACCATACATATTGCTACACCACTCAATCCGTCTGGCGATGAATGTCTAATGTCATCTATTGTGAGATTACATTTACATTTAATTGGAACTTCAGAAGATATTATAATGATCATTGAAAACGATCGATATTACAATCCAATATCGGCATAAAATATCTGAAAAACGTAAACATTTTTGGACCAATCAATGGAAATGCCTACTTGCATTGGGATTGATCGTAATATCTGCCCAGTGTATGGGCACCTTGTATCTCACCAATAACCTACCCAGACACACACAACAACACCGGGTGATGTACATAAATCTGCGTAGGATGACTTTATAACCTTACTTCAATTAAATCCCCATTACTTAACACATATGAAGTCAATTAACTGCAAAAGAATAAAAAAGCTAGAGGTAAAATTAAAAACAAAAATGTACCCAGAACATGAACAAGCCGAGGGCCATTTAACTGGAACAACAAAAAAACAAAAACAAATTAACCAGGCCATGTTCTCTCTAGGATTGTGCCTCAGTGTTCAGCCAATTTACTGTAGCCTTATATGCAAAAACACACAAGTATCCGGACACACAGGACGAGTGATTAGGTCTGATTTGCTATACCTTTCTTCTGAAAGATTGGTTAAATCTTAGCAGCAGAGAGCGTTAACCTTCAAAGGAGAAAACACGAAATTTTTACTACATACCGTAATTTCTGTTCTTGTCACCTTCCATGGCAGCATTCACCAACTGGGATATCCCTGGCTCACACGGCTTAAAATCTCCCTCCCATCCTCCACTCCTTGTCTTTATATAAAGCTGTCATAGGAAACACAATCATAACCATTAATCCATAGTCAACAGAAACAAAGGGTGGGAATCCCCTGGTGAATGCTGCCATGGAAGGACAAGAAACAGAAATTACGGTATGTTGTAAACAATTTCGTGTTTCTCTGTCACCCCACTGGATATATCAAAGCTAACCTAGGGAGGAAATAAACCTACTTTTTCACTGTTGAATTACCGCCTCCAACACTCTCTCCGACCGACTTAGTTTTGTCGGTTGTTGCAACATCTAGGGCGATAATGCCGCACAAAGGTCCTCCATGATGACCATTTAGCGGCTTCACAAATGTCTCTAATGGAACTTTCGAATCGAGGGCCCACGGTAGAAACTGCTCTAGTTGAGTGAGCCTTAAGACCAACTGGAACTGCCTCGCCTCTTACTTGATAGGCCTTTGCAATGGCTTAGTCAGCCAAGAAGCTAAGGTTGCCTTTGATGGGGCTTCCCCTTTCCTGATCCTCTAGGAATCAAAAAGAGCCTGTCCGACTTCCTCCATGACTCTGTTCTCTAAGTAGTAGGTCAAAACCCTTACCAGATCCAAGGAATGCAGTTTTTGTTCTTAGAATCTGGACAAAATACGGGCAAATTTTTTCTATTTCTAATGGAAAGGCGTAACCACCTTGGGCAAAAAGCCAAAGGCAGGCTTAATCCTAACTCTGTCATGAAAGAACGTAGTGTCTGGCTCCTTAGATGAAAAGGCTGCCAACTCCGACACTCTACAGGCAGACGTGATAGCAACAAGCAGAACCATTTTGAGTGTTAGAATCCAATCCGAGCTTTGCTCTATGGGCTCAAACGGTGCCATAGTTAGGGCTTTCAATACAATTGGAAGATTCCAAACTGGACAGGATGATCTTAAAGAGGGTTTCACCCTAATCAGAGCACTAAAGAACCTGGAAACTTTATCCGTCCCAAGGATATTCTAAAACCGCAGAGAGGGCGGACACTTGCCCTTTTAAGGTACTGTTGCTTAACCCTAACTTGTATCCTGCAAAAAGAAACTTTACAATCAAAGAAGAATTAGCTCTTAGGGGACTAAGAATTTTACAAACTGGTCCCAGACTCTATAGTATTGTTTTGACGTAGAAACTTTCCTTGATTTTAAGGGTAGTTGTACCTCTTGCTCTTGTAAGCCTAGCGCCGCCAACCTACTCCTTTCAACTTCCAGGCCATCAAATTCAGGTTGTCGTTCTCCTGATATTTCACTGGTCCCTGGCTTAACCACCCTGGAAAGGTTGGGATTTTCCAAGGTCTCTCCACCGCCAATGAATTTAGAAGTGGAAACCAGGGCCTCCTTGGCCAGAAGGGAATAATCGCTAGGACCAACAACCCTTCTCTTTTTATCTTCTGGAGAACTTTCCAAATCATCGGTATCGGAGGGAAGACATATAAGAGACCTTCTGACCAATCCTGAACCAGAGCATCTGTCCCTGCTGCCTGAGAGTTCGGAACCCTCGAAAAGAACTTTTGACATTTTGAGTTTACTTCTGTGGCCATGAGGTCTACCATAGGAGTCCCCCACTTTCTGCAAATAGCCTGAAATATATTGTCGTGAAGACTCCATTCCCCTGGCTGGACGGGTCTTCTGCTTAAGAAGTCTGCTAACTCGTTTTGAGGACCGGGCAAATACACTGCCGTAATACTTTTTAAGTTTTCTTCTGCCCACTTTAGAATGGGAGTTACCTCCTTCATCAGGCACTTGCTTCTCGTCCCTCCTTGCTTCTTTATGTAGGCCACCACTGTCGCATTGTCTGAAATAACCTTTAAATGTCTCCCCAGAACCTGATGGGCGAAGCGATGTATTGCCTTGCCGACTGCCCTTAATTCTAAAACGTTTGATGACTGTTTTCCTTCGTAATTCCAATATCCTTGGGCAAACTCTGCTTGACAATGTGCACCCCATCCCATTTCGGATGCATCTGTAGTGATCTCTATTCTTACTGGTTCTCTTATTAGTCTTCCTTTTTGAAGATTTCCTGGATTTGTCCACCACCGTAGAACGTCTTACTCTTTCTGGATTATGACCAACTTTGCAAGATTGAGCGAGGATCTTGACTGATAATAACAGATGGTTCTGTAATACCCTCATATTCCATCTTGCCCATTCCACCATCGGAATACACAGAGGCCATTAAGCCTATAATGATCATACAATGTCTCACCGTAATCTTTTTTGTCTTTAAAAAATTTTTCACTTTCCAAGTTATTGACTCTATTTTGTTTTCCGGTAACAAAACTAAATTTCTTGCCGTTGAAAAGAGGGCTCCCAAAAAAATCATGTTTTGTGAAGGAATTAAATTGTTTTTTTCCTCGTTTATCACCCACCCAAAACTTGTAAGGATGGTTATTACTTCTGATGTGTGCAGCTCTGCCAATTCTTTGGACTCTGCTACCAAAAGAATGTCGTCGAGGTAATGAAAAATTTGAATTCCCTTCTTTCTTATTTCGGCTATTAAGGACACTAGGATCTTCGTAAACACCCTTGGGGACTGATTTAGGCCAAAGGGTAGACACTTGAACTCTAGGTGCATTCCGTTGGCAACGAATCTTAGAAATTTCCAATGGCCTTTGAATATAGGAATGTGAAAATAAGCGTCCTTTAAATCTATGCTTACTAACCATACATCCTTGTCTATTGCTTGAAGAATCGTTTGTAACGATTCCATTTTGAATCTTCTGAGTTTCAAAAACTTGTTCAACTTCCTGAGGTTTAATACCGGTCTTAAGTCTCCTGAAGATTTCGGAACCATAAAGAGCGGGGAATAAAATCCTTTCCCCCTTTCTCTTTTTGGGACTTCCTGGACCGCACCCACCGTAAACAATTGATTTACATAATGGGAAATGATACTTCTTTCCTGAATATCCCGAGGTTCCTTCGCGGGAATAAAAAGATGAACTTGAGGCATTTTTATAAATTCTATTTTGTAACCTTCTTGGATGGAAGAAACTACCCAAGAATCTGAAATCGAGTCGGCCCACCTCTGCGCAAAATGATTTAACCTGCCTCCTATGCTTAGAGGTGGAACCTGCTCTCCGTCATTGTTGACCTGACGTACTTGGGAACGAGCCTGCTGGTTTCCTATGGGACTGCATTCCCTGTCTTCCTCTCCAGTTCGATTGCCGAAAGGCCTCTTTATTTCCTCTATTCTGCCTTGAGGAACGAAAAAACTTTTCCCGGCCCCTCTGGGAAAAAATGTCTGACCGAACATTCTTGAATCTTCTTTCCTGGGGAAGAAAAACACTCTTTCCTCCTGACGACCGTTTGATGAGATCATCAAGTTTCTCCCCAAACAGCATCTTTCCATCATATGGAAGTTGGCACAAGTTAGATTTGGAATTGACGTCGGCTGACCAATTTTTTAACCAGAGAGCCCTTCTAGCTGCTACCGACAGAGCCATAGACCTAGCTGAAAGCTTGACTAGATCAACTGAAGCCTCTGAAATAAAGTCTGTAGCAAAGATACACTCCTGGACCATTCCCGAAAGTTTAGACCTTCTTACATTAGTATCTATTGAATGCTGAAGGTCCCCTAACCAAACTTTCAATGCCCTAGCGGTTGAAGTCAATGCCATCGACGGTTTACAAGCTGCCCCTGCAGCTATATATGCTTTCTTAAGATTGGTATCCACTCTTCTATCCATAGGATCCTTGAAGGTAGCGGCGTCTTCTACCGGTAACGTGGTTCTCCTAGCTAGTCTAATAACTGCTGCATCAACCTTTGGAGGTGCCTCCCAAGATTCTGCATCCTCCACCTGAAAAGGGTACTTCTTATAGAATCTGTTACCCAGATCTACCCTCTTCTCCACTTTATTCCATTCCGATGAAATGACTTGTCTTAAGGATTTGTGCACTGGAAAAAACACTGAGTTCTTTTGCATGGATGGAAAGTACTTGTCTACTGAGGCTGCCACAGGCTCCTCCATCGTTAAAGAAAAAGTTTCTCGGATAGCTTTAATTAATGGGGCTACTATACTCGGATCAAAGGTGGATTCAGAGTCATCCACTTCTTCTTCAGAGTCAAATTCTTGATCTTCTGACGCCACCGAGTCTACCCCCTGTGACTGCTCTGAGTCCAAAACATCTGATAAATGCCTAGTCTTGGCCTTTATCTTTTTGTTTTCCTTTACCGATTCAGAAACGGCTGTCTTAATTAAACACATTAGCTTATCCATCGTAATCTTTTCTGGTAGCTGAAGCAGTTCTTCCCCTTTTTCTGACTTCTTCCTTTTCGAGGACGAGCCCTTGGACTTAGCTGATTTTTCTGAGGCCGAGGCACTAAGGAAAAAAGAGAAACCCGAAGGAACAGATTTAGAATTTAAACTTCCAAAATCATCTCTTTTAGGACGACCTACCTGGAGCTTACCTAGTCCCACACTGTTGGTGACCATCACTCACTGACTTAGACTCCATCAGCAGAATCTATGCAGGGAAGGAATAATTATATTAATATTCCCTAACCCCTTTAAGGGATACAGCCAGCCAAGGTACACAAATAAAGAGAAGGAGTACTTACACCAACTCCCCTGAAGATACAGGCACTGACAGACAGAATAGTCTAGCAAATTCAGGCTAGACAAAAGACTTGGCTGGAGGCAGCAACAAACAACCTTCCTCCCACGCGGCACACAGACTCTTGCGGGTCCAAACCGGAAGAATGGATTACCACGTGGTCTAGAAGTACTCTCGCGACGCGCGAGAGTGACGTCATCGACGGCCGCCCAATTTAAGAACACTGGCGCGCTGGGTCCTTCAGGCATTGGAACGGCTAGCTATGGCGACCTTCTTCTAGGCCCGAACCTACCCGGCCGAACACAAAGGCGGAAGCTACCGATTTGCGCGCGCGAGCGCACGCACACTCCCCAGCGCGTCTGACTGCAGAATCCACACCAAGCTGCCAAAGGGATAGGCACAGAGTCTAAACATGTAACTGCCCGGTCACTAGGCCCTTCCATGGCAAACTCGTTGCAGCTAATCTGGAAGGCATCAGGAGGCAGAGAGAGAAAGAGAACTGCCCTGGAAAGCACCATAATGGCAGGTAAGCTCTGAGACAACAGTACACCATGCTTTCCTAGCCACAGGAAACGCAAAAAGACAAGGAGTGGAGGATGGGAGGGACTTTTAAGCCGTGCGTTTCCTGTGAGCCAGGGATATCCCAGTCTGGTGAAGTGCTGCCACTGGGGTGACAGAGAAAAATGACTACGGTAGATCATAACAAAGGTTTGTGTGAATTAAGTGCTCAGATGGGACTGCCCAAGATGTAGCAATCTATGGTGGAATATATTGGTGCAGGGAACATGCTCACATCAATTAATTACATGGAGGTGAACTTTTAATTAAGCCTTTTAGAGCCCATTATGATGGCACATGTAAGATAGACTTTACTCTTATTAACACATTTAAAAAGGGACACTTAACCCCCAAAATGACTCTTGCTGTATCAGAAACATAGGAGAGACTCCAGTCTCTGTTACAATTATACTTTTGATTCAGCAAGGGTCATTTTGGGGGGTTTAGTGCCCCTTTAAGTTCTTCTTTACTTTTAATCAAAATAAAGTATAAAATATAACAATAGAATTATTAGGTTAAGGAGTACTACTACTACTACAGCCAAATTTAAACAAGCCTGTACGAAATCTGTAAATCAATGGCAGGTAGATTATTCCGATGGCTACCAGGAGGGAGGGCAGGGGGGCCATCTTCTTATTTTCTCTATGAGAGATACAGCCTCCTCCATGAAAACCACTGTAGATGAGACGGGACCCGTAATGATTTAGCTGCTCCATCTGACATGACTTTCTGATAAGTCAAGCATGCTCAGTAATCACTATTAGGCAGCACAGAGAGTTGGGATTTTCAACCATGCAATTCACACATACTATCACCATTCCAGTTACAGCAAAACTGCACACAGCAGAAGAGTTTGTTTTTTTTTTTTTTTTAAACAGCACTTGATTGACAGATGCTTCTAAAGAAATAGGGGACACGTGTGCAAAAAAATGATTACAGTGATAGTTGTAAATAATTATAGTTTCCAGTAATGGGCTATTATACACAATTTTTCCAGTATAGATGTCCTTTGACACAGCTACCCCCATGCTTACCAAGTGTGTATTAAACATTAAAGGGCAAGTCCAGCCCTAAAATAAAAACCTACATACAGGTAAATCACCCCCCAAAACCCTAAACAGTAATAGTTTGAAATCTGAAATATATAAGTCTAACCTGAAATCCTTCACAATGTCCTGTTTCTTCCAGTTAGTAACTGTCCGTTATGGATTTGACAGTTGACATCACAGCCAATGACTGAATGTTAATCCCCTATCTGCCTCTTCTGAGCATGCCCAGGCTCAGTACAGGCTCAGTACAGGTTTCTAAATTGATCAGTTTCCATGAGGCATCCAGAAGCATAGCAGGCAAACAGTAATGAATTCACAGGACAAAGTATGATATATCAACATATTTTAAAGAGGCCATTCTTTCTAAAAGATGTTCTTATGAGGGTGGAGTTGTCCTTTAACTGTACATAGCAATAGCAGAGTTAGATTAACTTTGTAGAGCAGCCGTTGCTGTGCTGGGACTGGAACTAGAGGTGAGGGCTCAGCTACAGAAGGGGTGCTGATTCCGGGAGCACATTGGCAAGAGACATTTGTTTATGTTACGCTAAGCTGTGGCCTGTTTCAAGAAAGAAGCCCTTTGTTTACTACAAGAAACAGGAAAAGACTCACTGGAAACTGCTTCCAGATGATGGTTTAGCATGTGAACTGATCATGATGAAACTATTTCCGGGAATGTCCTCGGTTAAATCTATTGGATGTTATAACGTATCGAGAAATTTACAAAAATTTATAGACACCACCATAGAATATAATGTTACAGAATTCCATTTGTACACATTGGGCTCTGAGATTCAGCCAATCACAGACGCGGCTGCCAGCTATTGAGAGAAAGGTATTGAAAGGTGGGTAAGTCAATTTCTGGGGACTTTTCAAAGTTAAACCTTGGCCTTTAGAGTTAGAGGGGGGTCCCCTACAGTATATATAGGTTTGTTTGTTTTTTCAAAGTAAGGCAGCGCCGAGGGATCCAGAGGAGTGTAGGGAGATCATCCCTGCACATGCCCGAGTCCTCAGGGAGGACAAGGAATAAGCAGATACCGGATAACACTCAGAGGCTCCAACTCTTCAGTTTCCTGGACATTCAGCAGACACTGCAGGACAACCATATGGAGCAGAGGAGAAAGGTAAGGATTTTTTTTTAACACTACACAGTATGGCCAGCTGTTTTGGGGATGAACATGCACTTTTGTGACAAATTGGGACAAACCATATATCTTTGATTTATACAAAATTAAATTTAGCAAACAGCTACAGCCAGAAAGATATTGTCTTGTATAAAAAGGGGTATTGATTCAAGGGAGAAAAATGATATTCTCACTCTTTACAAAGCATTGGTAAGGCCCCATTTGGAATACACAGTGCAATTTTGGAATCCTGTGTACAAAAAACATCTGGGAAATGAAAAGGGTTCAGAGAAGGGCAACTAAATTAATAAGGGGACTGGGGGTGATTGAATATGGAGACAGATTGGATAAGTTACAATTATGTACACTAGAGTAAAGGCGCTTGCGTGGGGATAGGGTTACTTTGTATAAATAAATTAACGGGCCATACAATAAACTGTCTGGAGCATTGTCGGATCTCCAGTCCCGAAGATCCAAAAACGGAACTTAAAATCGGGAGCGAGTTTTCAGTTTTTATCGAACGCTCAAGCTATTTTCGAATATTCTCGAAAATAGCCTAGAACTTCGATAATCCTCGAAAATACGATTGCAAGCTATTTTCGAGTTTCCGTCTATCCGGTTTTGGACAGAACACTCGGATTTCGGAATGGAGGGGTTCCATGTCTCTATCCCATCTCTATTGTTCACCAATAGAACATGTCAGAGGACATGCGGACATCCCTTAAGACTGGAAGAAAAGAAGTTTTTACTGTGAGAACGGTAAAACTATGGAACGATCTTCCATTGGTGATGGCAGGTTCATTGAAAAGAAAAGCTGGATGAGTTTCTAAAAATAAAGAATGTTGCATGTTACTGGTATTGATTAGAGATGGACCGGTTTGTGGATCCAAACTCTTTTCCGAGATCCACTGATTTTGGGCTAGGCCACACTAAGGCCCTTATAGGCGCGATCCCATTGCACTTTTAAAAGCGCACACTAGTATGGCTCAATTGATGTGGCCACACTAGTGTGCGACTGTGCCCTGTGCTTCCCTTTTTAGCAATCACGTGCTCCGATTGTGAAACATCGGGAGATCGCATTCATGCGCGCACTGCAACGCGCTCTAGCACAATGGCGAGCATTAGTGGATTTTCCGGAATTATGGTTCCCGGGTTTTTCCAAACCGCGCTCTGAAATTTTTGAATTGTTAATTTTTGTCAATTCAAGGATTTACGATATTTTAGAAAATTACTAGAAATTTAAAAATATTTGGATTTCATAAATTTGAAACTTTTCCAGTACTGGACAGTATTTTTTTTCAGAATTGTGGGCATTGATAAGTGTTCCCCAGACCATTTCACAGGTCTTGAGCCATTTGGGGGGGGTGTTTGGGTTTTTTTTCCCACTGACTTTAATGGTTGTGCTCCCGGATTTTAAAATTTTTGGGAAAATCCACTAATCCTCAAGCAGAACGGATTTTCGGAAGTTCGGCCATCTCTAGTATTGATACATAAAGTTGGAGTTGATCCAGGGATATTTACGATTGCTACTTGAAGAGGGGTAATTTTTTTTTCACCCTTCAAACTTCCTCTGGATCAACAGTTAGGCAGGAAATAAGGGGAATTACCGAGTAGGTTGGACTAGATGGATGTATCACTTTATTCAACCTCAAATACTATACTATATTATACAATTGTTACTCTTTTCAAGCTAAATAATTTGAGTGTAATATAAATCCATTATTATTATATAAATAATAATAATGAGGTAGGGGGTACATGATATTACAAATAGGAAAGGTGTATATGTACAAGATCCTGTCTGTCATTTTTAGAAAATCATGATACACACAGTCCTGAGCATTCTCTCTTTGCACAGCACAGGGAGAACACTCGGGACTGTGTGTTTCCCTCGGCCGCGGCAGACTCCCCTTTAGGGAGTCTAACACAACCAAGGGAAATTTTCCCTTATTCAGGAAAGCTAGGCTTTATCGTTACTGTGTGTATCTAGCTCTACAGAATGGGCTTTTAGTACAATGTGGAGGATCAAGTAACATCTTGATCCTCCATATGGCTTTTAATACAACAAACTTTGCAGTTTATTTCCTAGCTAGCATGAATGGCAGAATGAAAATAAATTTCATAACATTTCATAAGGATTTAAACTGGTAACTTCACAGATTTCATCCTTCTAAAACTTGAGAATAAGGTTGGGTAGACACAAGGGGGTTATTTCGACATGATCGCCCGGAAGCCACAACAGTTTGACTAGCTTGCTCGGAATATCCGTTTCGGCAGAAAACAATGCACCCGATTGTGCAGTCTATAGAAGACCGTGTGGTCGCCTGAAATATACCGACATTTCCGTGTTGTTCTCAATTATAAATATGCATGTGTGTGTAGCCTAATGTAAGCTTAACATCATGTAAATTGGGGGTGTAGGACTAATAATTTAAGTGTAGCAGATAATCCATACCACAACGGCAATGTCACTATAAACACTCCGTTCTCTATGACAGAATAACTAGTCTTGGAGGCTTTCAATCCCCATTAACTCGATTACTTTATTTTAGCTGCCTGTTGGGGGAAGATAATAGAATCCCTCTAAACTATTAATTCCATATGGGATTCATAAGATACAGACATTACTCCTCTCAAAAAAGAAATAAAAATGAACAAAATCCAAGGACATATGCAGAGAGATTCTGCCCAGGAATAGAGGATTCCTCTGCACTCACCTTCCACCAGCATTGAGAAGTCTGTCACAGAGGACAGTGTGGGCATGTGAGCCCCCTTTTTCGGTCTGCGAATGGTTAGCTCCATGTCTGCTGGCACGTACTTTGTATCGGAGACGTTGCCAATTCGCCCCAAAGCCCTCGGTTTTAATCAGTATCACATAAATGTTTAGCACATGCTTTGAAATGTGCACCAGATTCAAAAGTTCTCCCTCCAGGGACCACCTCCTGATGCTGCTAACTCGCAACAATTATCTTCTCAACTTTGGCTGAACCGCTAGACATGTCAACACCAGATATGTTGCCAACCGGAGAAAAGGTCCCAGGGATGGGAGCCTGAAAGTGAGCGTTTCACCAGCTCCAGCAGGCTACGTTTAAGAACGCACATCAGGCTGGTGATATATAAAGGGTAGTCAGTGGCAAAATGAGAAATAATCAGTCCATTATATTATGTATGCCCGCAACTCAGATTATAATGCATTGAGACTGAAATAGGTGGCCAGGCTCAATTCTCTGCTAAGGCTATGTAATGATCTGAAAGGGGATATACCTGTGTTTCTCCAAATAAATAATACTTAGCACCGTGGGGTTGGAACAATAAAAGGTGCAAACGTTTGCCCATGCGATTAGTCTGCAACAACCAATCAGATTGTATCTAACTCAATAGAAAACTAATATCTAATTGGCTGCTGCAAATTAATAACACTGGTAAACTTTTTTGCCTTTTCAGCCTCAATATCTGTTCCACGACACCAATGCACCAAGAAGAAGAACATTCACAGGGTGATTTGGAAAAAATATCCATTGTCGACAGTTCGCAGCGACCAAGAGAACTGCACAATCACCCATGGTTTTTTGGACGTGTCCGATTGCTCACTTGTCCGAACGAACGGTTGGACGGCGGCTGCATCTGGATGAAAACCCATGCAATGTTTTCGGCTCTGCTTTACAACTTTTACACACCCTTTCCCCTTTTTTTGATCCCTTTTAAAGGTAATTGGAAATAAGAGCTCACCTGGTGAATCGAGTTCTCTCTTTGGGGATGAGATCTGACTGTTCTAGAGACCTACATCGGGTCGGGTACCTGCAGTTTACCCGATTTGCGGGTCGTGTACGGGAAAACCACAGTGAGTTTGAGGGTCAGATTCTGTTAAAATCCAGGTGCAAAGCTGTTCCTGTTCCTACACTGTTCAGCTGATTTTCAATTAAAGCCGACAGTCTGATGTTAAAACACATCGTGTTTGTTTCATTTCAAATCCATTGTAGTGGTGTATAGAGCCAAAAATGTTAGAATTGTGTCCAATATTATGTCCCAATATTTATGGACCTGACTTTACATAGCGCCAACATCTTCCATGGCGCTTTACAATTACATGTATACATTCACATCAGGCCCTGCCCAGAAGAGCTTACAATCTAAGCACATTTGACACATACAACCTATCAGTATATCTTTATGATTGTGGGGGAAACGCATGAAAGCACAACGAGATGTGTCCAAGGGTGGAATCGAACTCAGGACTTCAGCGCTGCAAAGTATCAGTTCTAACCACTGAGCCACTGTGCTACCTGTGTTTCAGAAAATCACGTCCGATTGGTCATGGCAAGCTGACAGCCGCAGCTACTTTTGCTGTGATCGACAGTGATTTGTCTCAGCCGACCACTTGCTAGTGGTGAATGGGCCATCAGGGTAAATCTTGCCCCGTGTATTCCAGCTGTATCCTGAGCACAAAAGCTATAAGATAAGGATGGTGTTCATTTAGGAGAAGCATTCTAACTAATATTGAGCTTCAAGACCCACTGTACTTCCTCAATTATTCTTGATGGACCATATCATACAATCATGAAGAATGTTGGTCCGTAGAGACACTCACAACAAGATCACTGTATGTCAAATTAGACATCTTATTGAGATGTGAGAAACACAAAAACAACTGATTCTTAAGGGCCATACTGGTGGAAAGTGGGAAAGAAAAATAAATAAATCACTTTAAACGGACTGCACACTGGTAATGCTGTGCAATATTTCAACGGGTGGTTAACAGGGTCACTGATGATGTGCAATGGAATAACAAGTCATTTTTAAAGGCCACATGGATTATGCACTTTACATTTTATTGCTTTTAATGGAGAAATAAAAAAAAAAAAAAGATTACCTCTTAATGACGCTTTTTGAAGTTTTTATTTAAAATTTTAGACCCTGGTATACACCCCAAGTTATACAATGTATATGTACAACCAGTGAAATATTCAGATTAAAAAGCTTCTAAACAGCGCCCCTTACAGTTTTCATCTAAAATTGCACTTTCTACTAGGCAGAGGAGGATTATCCAGAAAGCAGCCAAGGGGCCTGCCTAGGACCCCGAGTAATTCTGGGAGCCCAGATACAGAAACAGTATTTTGGTCCTCAAATACACAAATAGCAAAGAAAGTTCCCTATTTGATCTTAATCCTGCTCCGTCCCCAGGGACTACTTGGATACAGCTTGATTAAATACCTCCAGTGCAGTTTACAGCCTACAGATGTGCAGCTTAAAGAAGCGTTTGTTACTGAAGTAGAAAAGTAGAAAGCGAATTTGTCTAAATATGTTCCAGGCCAGTGAAAGGTGAGAATGTAGCATCTGGAGTCTATTGTGTAAACCCATCAAATTCCTTAGAGGATGTTTTGGTCACTGATTAGACCGTTCTTTGCTGTAACAGGCTGGAGATACTTTTTCCACTTCAAAGGGGGGGGGGAATGGAAAATTATGTACAACAGGAAAAAACATAAGGGAATGAAGGCTTACTGTTTTACGCCAACAAAATGGAACATAGCTTTACAACTTCTACTTATGGACTATGACTCTCCACATCAATATTGTATAAACAGCCAGTCTATCTACATGAGCCAATTACAGGGCAGATATTTTAAACAGACAACGATATTTCCGTATTTCAGTCATTCGACCCAAAATATTCCATTTTAACAGGCCCCACAGGCTGTTACAATACAACAAGGTAGGTGACGCTACCTAAACTCCTCTACCATCCATCACATGTGAGGTTCCATCCACACGGAGTCCGGAAGCTCCCAAACAGAATCAGCGTATACAGAAGAAAATGGAGGACTCCTTCCAACGTAGGATAAAACTTTATTACAGCATAAAAACAAAACACGGCACACACGTATATATATAGGCTCTCCCTGTGTGTGCCGTGTTGTGTTTTTATGCTGTACTAGAGTTTGTTATATCCTACATTGGAAGGAGACGTCAGTTTTCTTCTGTACCTACAGACTAAAGTCCGTCTTACTTTCGATTAATTTGGACCACACGATCTGTCACGCTAAACTGTTGGCCACAGCAATTTTTGGAACGTTCAAGGCTATTTTGGCCAATCAGACTGGACTTTTGTACCAGCCCTTACCTTTAACTATTAGTTTTCTGCCCTAACTACTAACTTTTAGCTAGTATGGAGGATGACGATCCCAGATCCTGTCATTTATCCTGAAGCCAAAAGTGATGCAGTAAACATTTGCCCATGCTATTAATTTACAGCACCCAATCAGATGTTAGCTTTTTATAACTGCAGTTAGATAAAATCTGATTGGTTGCTGCAGATCAATAGCACAGGCACACTTTTGCGCATTGTAAACCAATGGTACAAATATCAAGTCTTTCAACACAAATGTATTCTCTGCACTGATGGATGATGAAAACATTAAACTAGATCCTTAGTGTCTACAGAATTTACAGCCCCAAAGGTTGTGCCAGGGTGGCAGCAGACCACAGTACCCGCTCAGCAGCGTAGAATTAGCCCAAACATTTCTGGTTACGCATTCTCTGCGTTATAAACCATTTGTCAGGAGTAGATCCATAATCGCCAGACACAAAATGTGGAATCAGCACTGGCCAGGAGTGGAAATTCCCATTACACAACAGCTGATCAATCAAATAAAATGTAGAATCTTCCAACACTGAACACTCCAATGGTAACACCACTGGTCTCGCTCTTGTTCCTACCTGCTTCATGGCAGCCTCTCCGATCCTCTCAGAATGCTTGCGGATGCTCTCCAGGAAGTCCTTCAGGTCAGACATAGAAACGTCTTTAATCTCTTCACGTAATTTGGGAATGTTGTCCACCATGACCTGACAGAAGCGATAATGGCTGACCTGCGGAAGGTACGTGTGTTCAAGCTGCTCCAAGGTCTTCAAGGCTGGGTAATGTCTACAGAAAGAAGAGACTTTAATGGTAGGAAGAACCCCAGGCACCTTGTAAATTGAACAGTATAATAAACATAATCCCCCAAACCCAATATTTTTATATTACATAATCTCCCATCCCCCCAAAACACCAATAAACTGTAAAGGACCACTACAGTAAATGGCATTAAAATATATGAAGATAAATGTGTGTTGGTGCACTGCCTGGCCACACCTACTGACTTTAGTCACATGGTCGCCTGCCTGAAACAGAATTGGCCAGAGACTAGTAGTAGGCGTGACAAGTTCCTACCGTATATTAGAACTGGGCATGTGCAAAAAAACACAATGGAGATACTGGAATGAAGGGAAATAAAACAAAAAAAAAACATATTAGAAAAGGAAAGTTTCCCAGCATCCACATCAAAACGAGAGGCGAGACACAGATTACTGCTTTTATATCAAGGTGCTCTGCCTTCTGATTCAGTTTTTTTCTGAGGCTTTAGTTCTACTTTAATTCACATATTGTAGGAGGTTCCAATAAGTCAGGGAAAAATAAAATTAATTCCTAAGCCCACTATAGAATCATTTAATGCAATTACACTTTCCAATATTCAGATAATTCATAATATATATGGATGGTTAGATCAGTTACAGTAGATCAGTTAGATCAGTCCTGCACTTTATCACTGCAATGAATTATTAGCACAGTTTTCATTATGCATTGTTCAAATTGCACAATCAGCCTTTGCTTTACAAGCACTTCAATGATACCTAACCACAACGGGTAATGAAGGAAATAGAGCCAAAACAAAATTGGGGATTTAAAACCGCTACCACTAATCTTTCCAAATCTCTGATTTCTTGTGGGTTTTTTTTTTTTTTATTAAACATTTGGCCCAGTCTATCCTTTTTTTTTAAAAAAAAAAAGAAAAGAATAAAAATATAATATATATAGGCTAAACAGTTGGCAGTGATAAACGACGGCAATGTAATGCAATAAATATTATAGTAATACATATATTAAAGGACAATTAAACTAAAGCCTCAGAACACCACTAAACACTAAAACCATAAATCTGTGTCTTACCGCTTATTTGGATCATGTGGGTGCTGGGAAATTTACCTTACTAACATAGGGTTTGTGTTTTATTTCCCTGCAACACAGTATCACAGTGTGGTCACTGACCATTATGTTCTCTACACATGCTCAGTACTGAAGGAAGTTGTAACAGTTGGTTACACCTACAAGAAGCCTCTAGCCAATCCTTTTACAGGACAGATCAGGCAAGCAAGCATGGGACTAAAGTCGGGGGGGTGGCCAGTCACTGTACATACACACAGTTATTTAAATCAGTTCTTCAGAAGGTTACATTTACTTAAATGCTATTTACTGGTGTTTATTGGCATTTTAGAGGGGATGTTTTCAGATTCTGGAGTGTAAAAATTTGTATTTTGTTCTCCTTTAAGAAGAGAATCGACAGCTCCCCCTATTGGTCAAAAATTCACAAATCGTGGAGTAGGAACCACACAGCAATAAATCCCACTTGTGTGTACCACACAAAAAGACACTTTTTATATTTATACGTGTACAATATTTATTTTTAATAAAATATGAAGTTTAATAACAGAAATGGTTTTGTTGAGACGAATGGAACACATGTTACCGATTAAAGGGAAAACACAATTCCCAAGCCTCTCTGTTTAATCAAAAAAAGAGAGTTTTATTTTCCTACTCGGCAAATCTCGTTTTTCGACCATCTGAACCCCCCACTGTTCCCCCCCCATGCGATCAATATCAAAGTGACCAGCAGGAAAATTACTGGGGATGCTGTTTCAGAAAATAAACATTTAATATTTGAAAATGTAGAAATATATAAGAGCAGGATAAGGAGCGAGCGAACAGCAGACAACGCTTAAAAGAACATAGGACATACATAATAATCACTAAAAGAACATAGGACATACATAATAATCACTAAAAGAACATAGGACATACATAATAATCACTAAAAGAACATAGGACATACATAATAATCACTAAAAGAACATAGGACATACATAATCACTAAAAGAACATATGACATACATAAATCACTAAAAGAACATAGGACATACATAATAATCACTAAAAGAACAAAAGAACACATATGACCATTACATAATAACCGAAAAGAATCATAGGACCATAAATAATAATCACTAAAAGAACATATGACATACATAATAATCACTAAAAGAACATATGACATACATAATAATCACTAAAAACATATGACATACATAATCTACCTATGAACAGAATGAATTACAGACAATTTAAGCTTTCAGTACAATAATTGCAAATGCAAAGTCTACATGACTAAAAGCCACCCATACATTACATGTAAAAACACAGCTCCTTTCCTCCAATTTTCCATCACACATGCTAAGACACCTATGCATAGAGTTCATTTGACCAGACAGACTACTAAACCCATAATGTGGATGGCCAGTGGATTCAGGATTTAGAAAAATTCCCCCAGAACATTATTAAAAACTATTCAGAATGATCAGACAATGTAGCTTGTTCACTACACAAGCATCGGGCTGTTACCCCAAACACTGTATTACATGACAATATCGTGCATATGGGTGCAGTTCTCCCTCTAGATTACAAATAGTCACAAGCACACTCTGCATGTTAACAGACATAACAAAAATATATAGACTGAAAACTCCCAGCATCCCTTTGGTATTCAGGGGTTTCAAGGGCTGTAGAGTACAAATCTCTTTAGGGTTGGAACTTGCCCATTCCTGATAAATATTTAAAAAACTGAACTTGGAAATGGAAGACTCACCTGTACCATTTACACATACTACCTCTATTACAAGCAAGCATGCGCTAACAGTTCTAATGTGTCTGCTTGAATCATGCCTAGCGATGGGACTCCTGTTTGCAAATCACCCAGAGGTCAATGCACTGCAGTAAATAGGGGTGACTGGCACAGGAATTTAGGAGCCCTGAGCTGTGTTAAGTGCAGCAGTGTGTAAATAAGCTTGCTAGCGATGAAAGATGCACAGGGAACAGCGAATGAACGCTTGGCATGAGACGGCTGGTTTACAGTAGCTTAAAACCATTTGCAATGTAAATATCCCAATGAGCGGTCTGACAAGGCAGATTAGGTGTGATCTGATTACACAGGTTTTTAAACATTGGTTGGAAACCACAAGCTTCATTCAAGGTTGCCTTAGCATGAACTTCATTGTTGTCCTTGGCAGCAGCTCTGTTTGTTGAAGGATTTCAATGGAAGGGATGTTTTCATACAAAAGGAGCCACAGTCTGGAATGTAGCTCCAATACGAACAGGACTTTTAAATGTCTTACCTACAGCCCCTGCATTACCTACCAACAAGCTCATCTTCTCACGCTGGGCGGAGCAGATAAATCACTTACTGCAGGCATTACCCTGAGAACAATGTAAGCTGCACACTGCACCCTGTGCACCCACTATAGGGCTTTTATGCATTAAAACGAGAGTGATGACTCATGTAGTAGAACAAATATGTAGTATTGGACGCATTGTTTCTCCTGATTTAGAATAAGATGGAAGTTTACAACAATTACAAAAACAAGATAGACAAACCTGTTGTTAATTTGTTTTATATTTATGTTTATTTTATATACTTTTGTTACAAAGTTGAATAAGAAAAAAAAAAAAAAAAATAAGCGATGATATAACCTTTGTTCTCTTCTCCCCTTTATATGATATCCTAATTCATGTAAACAAAATGTCTGAAATGAACAAAAGAATGTACTTTACTTATTTTGCTGCCATCGCTCAATAAAAATCTATTGAAAAAAAAAAAAAAAACGAGAGTGATGGACAGACTGTGGGAGGAGCCAGAGAGCACTCAGTTACTGCATAGAGTTCCTTATTCATGATTAAGGGGACACTAAATTAACCATTAGGTGCCAATATCTGCCAGGTGGATCTGTAATTTACAGGGAGGTAGTAGATCTTCTAGCTACCTCCCTGTGAACAACAGAACTCACCAGATGCAATATTAAGCTTACATACCAATGCTCTGCTCGCTGCTTCTAAACAGCCGATGACCTTTTAGAATCAGCGCCCAGGGCGCTAGCAGTTTTACGGTGCATCAGATAAGTTCTATTGCTCACAGGGAGGTCGGAATAAGCTCTCCTACCACCGTGTGATGTATAGATCGACCTGGCAGCTATTGAAAATGGTCAGGTTACTGTCCCTTTAATTATTTCTGCTACTTAAGTTGTTGCAGTGAGGAGCACTTACCGTTTAGCCTTCATCTGACGTCGCAACTTGCTGTACATTTCCAGAACTGTGGGGAAGAACAGAAAACATTGCAATGTTACCCTATTTCTAGTTTACTTACAAGAAAACAATAACCTAAGTGTAGACATTGTTTTCCTCATATATAAAAGTGTTCCATCCCTCGTAAAACGGTCAGATACCATAACAGGGAGCGATGTCACACTAAAGACTCCTCGCATGCATCCTTTATTTATGGACTATGCAACCTGTATAGCAGAGGTGTTGATGTCATGTGACACTGATGACATCACTAACTACAGATTATATTGGTTGACAAGGCTAATCAACCTTTTTTTTTTTTCAATTTTAAAAGGTTCCCCAAGAATAAAAAGATTTACTATTCAGATTATTGGGAGCCTCACCTGGCAAACACATATTTAGGTTATCCACTGTGGCTGCGATATTCCTCTGCTGAACCCGACACTGCTGTAGGTCCTTCATCAAGGAGAGCAACTAAACACCAAAAAGAAAGATGATATAGAAACAACATGGGAGTCATACTGCCCTATTTAGAAACATTAGAAAGAGGTATTTCCTGACACGGTCACGGTAACAGAGAGTTGGCCACGGCTGACAGGAATGGGGCAATCCTGAACGTTTTCCCTATACTTTATATGGGGAGACCGTTAGGGACTGTGTGTAGCCAGATCTTTAAAAAAATGAGATAGAATCTTATCTTTAAATGATTTTTGCAGTGTGTAGCTTTAGACCCTGGAGATTTAGATAATTCTGCCCCGTGCAGGCATTTAAAAAGAAATACAAAAAGTATGATGGCCAACACATGTTATTACCTCTGCCCCGTCCAATTGCAGCCTCCTGTTGGTATCAGTAACCTGGTTCTGCAAAACAAGGACAAGATTTGCAGATTATCAATAAGCCCCCGTATGGTTACAGAGCAAAAGCTCCCTCTGTTGGACAAATTTACCCAATCTAGAAAACTAGTTTCAGAACTGATCCAAAGGAAATTCATTGGTAAATGGGCCTTCCAGTGCTAAACCTTTAACTATTAAAGGGACATTTTAATAAAGACATATTGCAACATACATTTTAGTTTCTTCTTACAGTATTTCATGTGCAGTTTGCTTCTCAACCAGACATTTATTTTTATTCCAATGCAAATACTCAACTAGCTGCCTGACAGTGGGGCTCATGTTGCAGACACTGGCTCAGGTTAGGGTTATTCAATTGTTTATTGTGACAATAGACCATAGTGCAATGCAAAACTGTACAACAGTAAGTATTATTCTGGAACTTGTCCAGCAGGTGTCATTAGAGATGCAGGCTTTAGCAGTGTCTGTCTGGCCTAGGATACTCCTGATCAAGGGGGAATGTCTTTCTTCCTACGGGAATTTATATCTACAGCTTAGGCTGAAACCCCCACACAACACAGCGCTGCAAACAGTGCAATTATTTCCATAGACGGTAACACATTGAAATTCATTTATTTTATTTATGGCTCTTTATCCTGAGAAATCTGGTGGATGTAGACAATAAACAGGGGCTCAGTGGTACTGTGCGCTACTTCACATATAAAGAGAATGTTGCCGGTTGAAGTTTAAACCACGGAATAATCCCCCGAGGATCTAGTACCTTCAGTTTCTCGGCCTCGCCCCTGACTTTCAGCAGCTCGGTGATGGAGTCCACAAAACCCTGATAATGAAAGTTGCACATTTTCTCAATCTCACGGTCGTGATTTTTGATTCGCAGTTCCAGCTTCTCCATGAAGTGCCCATGTTCTTCTCCATCGTAAACAGACCTGAAATAATAATGCAGGGCAGACGGTCATTTTACTGGGGCCAATAGCTAAAGAAGAACCGAGTCATGGTATAAGGAATTACAGTCAGGCCTTTGTAACCCACTAACAACACGTAAACTTATTTATTACATCGCTGTAGACCTGTGTTTATTTTTAACAGATTTTAAATAAGGAGCCATATACTGTAACTAACATATCAAGCACCTTACCACACAGGAAACTTCAACATGAACCAATGCTAAACTAATGGCACTACCAATTCCACCAATCTCCACATAAACGCATAGCTACCACAAAAAGCAGATCCCAATAGAAAGTGGATATATCCAGCCCACCGAGCCAATAGCTTTATCAGCCTGAGGAGACACTAAATTGTAACGTTAATGGTAGCTTATCCCAATCACAATGTGAACTAAATGTAATGCAAAAACCCATTGGGTATGTCTGTCAGGTAATCAAAATATTACCCGACAGACGAACCCAATCAAAATATTACCTGACAGACGTATCCAATCAACATATTACCTGACAGACGTACCCAATCAAAATATTACCCGACAGACGTATCCAATCAAAATATTACCCGACAGACGTACCCAATCAACATATTACCTGACAGACGTACCCAATCAACATATTACCCGACAGACGTACCCAATCAACATATTACCCGACAGACGTACCCAATCAACATATTACCTGACAGACGTATCCAATCAACATATTACCTGACAGACGTACCCAATCAACATATTACCTGACAGACGTACCCAATAAAAATATTACCCGACAAATGTACCCAATCAAAATATTACCCGACAGACGTACCCAATCAAAATATTAACCGACAGACGTACCCAATCAAAATATGTCCTGACAGACATACCCAATCAAAATATTACCCGACAGACGTACCCAATCAAAATATTACCTGACAGACGCACCCAATCAAAATATTACCTGACCAAACTCCCCTAATGAGAGAATGGTAACATGAGCCTGGAAGAACAATATCACTGTTACAACCCTAATGCGAATGGAGTGACCTAATATACTAAACTGCACTGAAAAGAATAAAAACAAACCTATATTTTGCCATCACACTTTCAACAAAGACAAGGCTTAAATGGTGAAAAATCCACTTATAAAAAAACCGTCCATTAACTCAAAATACCTTTTGGTGAATTTGGAGTTTACCTATCACTGGCTGAGTGCACCAAGCCCATGTTAATGTTAGAGTTACAAGCAACTATAGGTGAACTTCTTGCTTTACATTTCATGTAGCCTTTAAAATCGATTGATTGGTCCTGATTGGTTAAAATGGTCTGTTGTAATCCTTCTATTGCTGGTTACAGGTGAGCTAGTAATTGGTTATGATAGGTTCTTATACAGCCAGGTTACACACATGGCACGGAATCTATTACCGGTAATCTATTTTTTTGGTAAATAAAACCTACTATATTAAAACATTCATAAGACTCACAGGGCATGTTTTACCCATTTACAGCAGCCAATCAGATGTCATCAAACTGAAGCAACCTAGTACAAAGCTAACATCCTATTGGTTGCTGCAAAATGAATAGCAAAGGCAAACTTTTGAACCTCTAATTACACAAGCCCCGTAATGTTTATCAGATTGGAGGATTCCACAATACCAGGGGATATTACATAATACGGCTCTTCGGAAAATGACTAACTTTCCACACACTGTGCACGGCATTTAAATAAAATTATCCTTGGCCGCTGCATTAAATTAAAAATGATTAAAAGTTTTGCAACTGAGGGCGGATCTATCACCCCATTAAGAAGCACTTTAAAGACAAAATGTTCTATAGTAATCGAAGACAACAAGGGGAAAAGCAAAGGCCCCTAAGTCTAAAACCCACAAAATCATGCAAATTTATTAATAGAACTAAGCCTTAAGGCTGCAACGTGGATAACGTTTTTTTAAAAAAAGACGCTGAGACAATTCTTAAAGGAGACCACTACTAAGGTAAAGCCTTAAAGGTTATGTACACTGGGAAATTCGTTTTTTTAAATTTCCCATTACTGGAAACTATAATTCTTCCCAACTATCACTGTACTATTCATTTACTGATCTGTCCCCTATTTCTTTAGATGTCCAGTCTGAATCATCGTAAATTTCAGCTGTCAATCAAGTGCCTTATTATCATAAACTCTTCTGCTTTGTGCAGTTTTGCAGGCTGTAGCTGGAATGGTGACAGTTGGTACATATACTGCATGGTGGGATATTCCCTTTACCAAGTGGGGTTGGGAGACTTTTCTTTAAAAAAACAAAAGTACAATTAAAAGGGAGAGCTGCAGCTTTGAGTGACATTTTAAAAATATTGTTGGGGGTCTACTTACAGTGGGATGCGAAAGTTTGGGCAACCTTGTTAATCAGACCGTATATGGGGGCCCCTTAGCATTTAGTTCAAAGATGTCTCATATCATAAGGGGGCCCATTAAATATAAAGTAGATGCAGCTGGTTTGGAAAAACAATAATATTCCTATTTATATCTGTTCTAGCTCTACTAACACATCATCGCACACCTAGATTACAATGCCTTTTTAATGAAAATCCATTTAATTCGGACCAAAAAAAAAAATTAAATGTTTATATGTGGCCGTGTCAACAGAGACCAGATATAAACTCCCAGAGGATTTAATGAAATGCAAGAGGACATGATTTGCTGGCACAGCCGAGAGTACAGACATCTATCCCATGGCAAATCAAGCAAAATAGATTCTAATAGTCACTGGATGGAAATGTTTCCTTCAGATCAAAACAAAACCCCCCAAACGAATGACCGGGTTAAAAGGCGTTCTCAATCCACGTGCCAAACCACTGAAGCTATTAGGACCCCCATGAAAATACTATTTAGAAGCAGAACTAAATCCAAGACACTAAATAAAATAAATTGGCTGGAACAGTACAAGGCTCTTGATGGTGGTAATGAAAGAAAAGATTCCCAAATTTTTGTTTTCAATTAAATAAGTTGTTGGTTTCAATTAAAGAACAGCAGGAGGAGGAGGGGAGAGGAGATTGCAATAATGGACAACGATTCCCAGGTAGCCTTTATTTTTGCCTGGAGAACTCTGGGGGATTTTGAATGGCTGAAGGGCATTTCCTCATTAGGAGACATAATTATTAATCCGGGTTATTTCCAAAATTACAAAGCAGCAGCAGATAAAAGCAGAGGGCTGATTGCAATATGTAGAAATGATGTATGTGATTTAAAGGGGTATTACCAGTTCAGAACCCTTGTTTGTACAGAGTCTTAAATCTACAGCTTGTGGGTTAACCAGTCCATGTTTCGAATTCTGCTAGAAAAATAACCGCTCGCCTTATTCCATCTGACCATAGGATTAGACTTCCTACACCCTTTCAACGGTGTTGAATTCTGATTTTTCATTGGTTTATTGCAGAAAAGCTAAATATATGAGCTCCTCGTGTGTACTTGAAGAGGACAACCTGCCTCTCTTACTGTTGCTGACCCACTACAGCCAAAACCAAGCTTGTGTAGGTAAAAAATAAGCATTTATAAAGTCTCGTACAATAGGACAAAATGGACAATAGGGGTACAGTATATTTAGATATGGGGCTTTAGTGATAGCTCATCGCGCTTCTGCACACTACTACTCAGGAAGGTAAAAATAGGATTTCCTAACATCCGAAATAGGTTAAAAACCCTTATACAAAGTTTTAAAAGGGTCTAATCTACCTTTTAATAAGAGTCCCTGCACACAGGAAAGAGCCTTTGCACTGATAGAGGATATATCTGTTGTATTCAATTAGATCAACTGGACTTTCAAGTCCAGTTGATCTAATTGAATACAACAGATATACCATGACCTGGATGAATGAGAACCTTCACAAGCACACTGATAGAGGAGTGTTGTCTTAAGTGCCTGTCCCCAAACAGAGCGAAAGAGCATGAAAATGTTAAAAAAATAAAGTTCGCTTTAAAAAAAAGACTTTCCATGGCGGTCACTAATTACAAGCTGCTGAAAGCAGGAAGTATCAACCTTTAAAGAATCATAACGTCTCAAACATTGTGATGTGATGCAGTGTTCATTCTAAAACGGAATCCTTTTAATTAACCTTAACATGATTTGCGACCACAATACCCCTTAAAATAATGCATCTATAGCAGAAAAGGGTATATTAACAACTGTCTAATCATGAGAATACAAAACATGCAACATTAGAGGGCTATTTAAGAACTGGGTAGTTGTAGTTCAACTATAATTGGCAGGACATAGGAGTGTTGCAATTTAAGTAAACTTAATTAGTCCCACTTACAGTCACAAAATATTAACATAAGAAACTTTGCAAATTCGTCTCCCCCACTCCACTCACATTTTTTGAAGGGTTTTCTAATCAGGTTTGTGGAACTGGCTACCTATAAAAAATACTCTTGATGAACCGTTTTTTTTGACTGTCAACAAAATGTCAGAAATAACTTGTCAACCCCCTGCCCTGTTCTAAGATTATCTAGACGTTGGGCGCATTTCAGGATTAGGCACATGATACAGAGGAGTGCAAAAACTGTCCATTAACAATTAGCTGTTTTTACACACGAGTGGTTTTAATATAAACCCTAAATAAAGATGAAAGGGAGTATTGAACTAGTAACATTCCTGCATTCAAAAAGGTTCTCGTTAGACTGAAATTCCTAGCAGACCTAGTTTTCCTTGACACAAGACAGAAGCTTGGTCTTGCGTGCAGGTGTTTCTGCTGAATTCCTTACTTACTCAAGGCCATCTGGGCAGCGCATGTGCATCTCTTTATAATGTTTCCCAAGCAATGTACCACAATATAGAAGGAACCGACCTGACACTTATTATTAGGCTTCCAAATATAGTTCAGAAGGATGAGGAACATCAAAGCTGCACTCTGAATAGGATGTTGGAATAGCCTTCCATCCACGCCCAGGTTTCCATCCGTAGTAGGGGAGTTTGAGAGAAGATGTGTTCAATCTGTCCTCTTTAATTAGTATCTTCCATGCAAAATGTTTCTGTCGTTTCCCAACTATGTTTATTGATAACCTTTCAGGATACCAAAAGGCAGTCAGAGAACAAGGCCTTATTTCTGTGCAGAAGACTGGCAGCAAGTCTCCTAAAAATGCACAGTTGTTGGTGACTAACTTTTAGTTTTAGATTGACGTTTATGGAGATTGCTACCAAAAGGGGCACCAAACCATTAAAATGCACATTAAAAACAACAACAAATGAATGAAAAACTCCAAAAGATGGCCAAGCTTGAGGGCACTCTGACCTCCCTCCCTTCTCTCATATAGGGAATCTATGTCAGAGACAGGGGAGGTGTTACTGTGTCAGTGGGTAGGAGCAGAGAGTTCTAAGCCACCCTGCTGCAGCCCTTTTTGAAAGAGCTGATCTCATCGCTAGGTAAGAATGGGAGGTAGGGGGAGTGTCTAACTCAATGAAGGGTATATCTTCTTTTTTGTGTGCAATTTAGTGGTTTAGTTTCCCTTTAAATCTCTGTGTAATTTCCTGCTTTGAGGAAAGATCTACCTTTAAAAAGGTTTTTACGGTATTCCACAAGCTAAATATAAACCCAGAGTGCCAACTGCATACTGGTTTTCGCCTTTATGGAGCCATCATCGGTGTAGTGCAGGCGACTCGTTTTGCAGTGTGAAGAGCCTATAGACAGACATCACCAATAAAGTAAATGAAATAGGGAGAGAATAAGGCTTCACAGCTCCCCTTCCAGCATATGCAAATAAAGGAACAGTGACGTCTGTCTATTAGGCACTTCACACTGCACAGGAGGCAGCAGGAAAATAAGCAGCCAATGGCTGGCTGTGATATCAGCAGTCATAGCCTTAACTGACTGCATGGAGGGAGGAGCCAGGGTCCCATGCCAGAATAGGGGTTATAATTATCCTTAAGCCTCTGGCTTAGTAATACCTCTAATAATGTGCTGAATATATGGGTTAGGATTGGTGGTAACTGTCAAGTGACTAGTTTTCTGTTTTAGGTGTTGACATGCCCTTTAACGCAAAGGACCAGGCAGTTACGCTATTGTATTGATTTAAAAGGGATGGTATATGTAGTTTAGGGTGATTTAGGGATTTACTACACATGCTCAGTAGAATATCTCAGACAGCATGGAAAATGTTCTATTTGCAGTTAGCAGGCAATTTCAAACCCTTTGGTCTTGGACAGGAATCACTAAAGAGGCAAGTGTTTCAATGCCATGTAACTAAACAGCAGACTTTATTGAAATACATAAATAGCAAATTTACAGTAAGGGTGGAAAAATTTTGCCATTTTGCAGGGGTGTGTAGTCTATTTATATCCACTGTAGGTAACCAGTTTCATAGGCACCAACAGAAATTAGCCCATAGGGTTTGTTTAGCCCTGCTACACCTATTCTACGGATTATTCAGAAATCTCTATCTGAAACAAACCAATTGCATAATTCAAATGTGTCATGTGACACACAACAGGAATTACAACCAACAGGTGCCCCATAAAATAAATCCATCTGATTGGGTAACAACTTATCACCTGGATGAAGATACATTCATATGGGCGTTAGCCACATTAATAATTACATGCAGGGCATCATCTGCACCCCTGGGTAGGTTATGAACCTAGTGAACATATACTAAGGGAGAAATGCTCACATTTAGAGAAGAATATTGGCCTAGGCCGCCAGCAAAACTATCATAGTTAACAGTTTACCTGCGACAGGCACATTAATAAGGTTCACAAAAGGGACAATTAAGCAGAGAACAAGCGATCAGCCAGAGCACGAGCTCCCCCTGCCAAAAGCACAGTAATAGCAATGGCGCGCCAGAGGGGAGAGAGCGACAGATCGAGACAGGTCAATTCAGTTTGCTACTCTGCATCCATGGAATGGAATCAATTATTATAAAAAGAATAGAGCTTGATGGTTTGATTATTTGTGCTTGGAGCAGACAAATGGTTCTAATCTAATCTTGTGCTGCTCTCTTATTATTCACCATCCCGTCTGCGAGTTCAGTAATGAAACAATAAATAGACGATTGAGTGTTCAGTTTACTGCATTACTATTCCCATGGATGGAGCCAGACTGACTGCACAACAATACGACAGGCGGAGCTTGAAGGAAACAAGAAAAAGAAAACACTCAATGCAAGGTCAGGAAAATATTGTGCCGTGAATACACTGGCATTTGTACATCACGAGCTAGGAATAAATAGAAAACTACTAGATGTAAGGTAAAAACATTCAGTGCCAGTTTTCCCAATAGCTTTCAAAACTTCTGCTTACAATAATGTATTCGCTTGTCTTTCTGTCTAATTCCAAACAAATGCGACACACATGTGAAAGCAAACAAACAAAAATTCCTTTGTTTAGATTCACTTTCAATTTACTATCCCCTGCCTTAAAAAGGGCATGTCCACCCCGCAAACTAAAATCTTACCAACTACTGGCCCCACAATACAAAATAAAATCCTTACCTTCCATCCCTGGTCCTTGTGGTTCTCTTGTTATGCCTCTTCAAAGAACAGGAAACTGATGGGTAGGAGCGGTTAGTGACCCATCCGGTGCCTGTATGTTAGCTAACCTCAGCAAAGTCTGAGTCATGCGCAGTAGAGCCCTTTTCCCCCTCTCCCTCCCGATTTCCTCCGTAGCTGGCAGCCTAGCTATTAAAGCTTTTGACACCATGCAGGGGATACCCTCCCACCCCCAACCGCTATATTCATAACTGTAAAAGCGCTTTCAATCTGTACTTACACCTCCAAGTTTCTGCCCTGTTCTACAGTGAAGGCAGCCACAGCTGTGATTGGCTGCCTCTCAGACAAGGAACGAGGGAGGTGTAAGTACAGATTGACAGCGATTTTACAGTTATGAATATAGCGGTTGGGGGTGGGAGTGTATCCCCTGCATGGTGTCAAAAGTTTTTTAAAAGGGTGGACATGCCCTTAAAGCATAGAGAAATAGAAAGTATCTGATTGGAGAATGTCTTTTTTTTTTTTATTCCTGGGTGAATAGCACTGAGCATGTCTGAGGTCACTGAGCTATGAAGGGGGGCAGTAACTGCAGGGATTTCTATACAGAAGGCTTGTACTGTGTATCTTTGGCTAAGAATTACATAAAAAGTGAAATTTATACATTATATTTATCAACTGAGTTGAATCCTTACATTACTCCTTACTGCTGTGCTTGTCCAGAGTCCCAAAAAGTGAAGAGTAGGAGCTGTCTGTGAGTCATCTGGTCCCTGCTGCATCCTTAACCTCAATAAGGACAGTGATATGCGCAGTGGAGCCCTCCCCCCCTCCCTCTGGCTATATCTTTGCTGCATGGAGCCCAACCTATAAAACACTTTTCTGTAGTGTAGGTGACCCTATCCCACCCCCAAACAAGGATATTAGACGCATCCCTCCACAGCCATAATAAAATGATAACACAGGCCACGTTTTATAAGGGATAATGTATCTTCTGTGTTATATTATTTTAAAAAATGTATAAATCATTGAGGAGTTTTGTAGCCATTATAAAGATCAGAATAAATGTCCACCCCTAAAATAACAAACTAGTGATTGGTCCGTTATCTGCCAGAAACCCCAACTGCTATTTTTATCAGTTTATTACAATCATTTGGAACCAGATATTTAAAGTTCTATTACTTTCTGGAAAAGGGCATCTGCCTTCTCCCTTTGCTCTAAGAGCTTTTAAGCTCTTGAGCATGTGCAGGTGAAACAGCAATCAATCACAGGCTGTAATGTCTGTTGTCAGAGCCTTGATTGACTGCATGGGGGGAGTGGCCAGCTTACTCTGCCAGAATGGGGACAATAACTATCCTTAAATATCTGGTTAGTAATGGAGGTATTAAAGTGCAAAATATGTCAGGTAACTGACAATCGAGCAGTTTTTTTTAATCATGTATTTAGCCGTGTTCTACGGCTAAATAAAATAGTAAAAATTACACAAGTAATGGAAATTCTACCACATAACAGATGAAAAAAATTAATTCAGGAAATAAAACAATAATAATTCTAAAAGTTTTTAAATAAAGTAAATAACTTTCTAGAGTTCTGCAATTCTTTAGGAATTAACTTAGCACACCACTAGGTGGCACCAAACATAAGCAAAAGGAGGAGCAGCTTTGGAAGGAGACCTAGGCTAAACAGAGAATTTATTATCAAGCTATGGTACACACAGTTGATTACAGCCCAACATTCCCCAACAGATTTACAGGCGTCTCGAACAGAAATATAAGTGTTATGGACAATAATTGGCCAGATTGATTATTCAGATAGATACTCAGGTGTTATTTTATGGAAGGACCAATTCATTCAAACTACTGATTTTACCAAAAAAAAATAAATATTCATGAACAATTGACCAGATTCTCTAGTCACTCAATTAGCCAGAGTCTTCTCTACCAGGGTGACATTGATATACCAATGGACCCAGATTAAAATCCATTTAAACGGAAACCATTGGTAAAACATATTTATATAGATATATATATATATATATATACCGTATATACTCGAGTATATAATGAGTTATTCAGGCTGTGAAATCGGCCTGAAAACTTGAACTTGATACTCGAGTCAGTAATTACTTAAGCAGTTCGGCAGTCGCACACTCATTCCCTGTACTGGCGCACTGGCTGACGTATTGTTTAAGTAATGTACAGGCACATAATGGTGTAGTGGCCAGACAGGACAGGAAGCCCCCAAGTTACCGGATGCACACTGGAGAGCCCACAGATGGATGCAGACAGAAGGTACCCTTTGAACTGGATGGGAGGGTGAGGGTGTAGATGTTTGGAAACTACAACTCCCAGCTAATAAAGC
Organism: Hymenochirus boettgeri; assembly: GCA_019447015.1. Taxonomy (NCBI): domain Eukaryota; kingdom Metazoa; phylum Chordata; class Amphibia; order Anura; family Pipidae; genus Hymenochirus; species Hymenochirus boettgeri. The sequence continues at coordinate 21,905,550 of CM033469.1, forward strand.
ATGCTGGGAGTTGTAGTTTCCAAACATCAGGAGTGCCAAGGAATGAGAATTTAGAATGTCTTTTAAATAAACAGCAGAATTCCCATACAGTAATAGCCATATCCAGTATGGCTATTACTGTATGGGAATTCTGCTGTCCATTTAAAGGGAAACTAAGGCCTCAAAAAATACAGAATAAGAAGGCAGTAGTGTTATATCTTCTACCCTTGGTTTATACTCGAGTCAATTCATTTTAATAGTTTTTTCATGTAAAATTGGGTACCTCGGTTTATACTTGGGTCGGTTTATACTCAAGTATATATTTTATTTAGGTTTATAACAATGTGAATTAACACTTGATACCTTGAAACATTTAAGAATAAATACAATTTTCTTATCCTAGGTTCCTGTATATTTTGGGACACTCTTTTCGTTTTTGCGGTGTGTGTAGTGTGTGCCCACCCTGGGTAATTACAGCTCTCCTCAACTGTGTTTTTCCAATCCCGGGACGTCCACCTCTCTGGAAAGTAACATCCCAAACATTCATATTTCTATGTTAAAGGAAACAATCCTGGGGGCTGTATTGCTGCTTTATTTTACCCAAAAGGGACATATGTTGGTTTTGTTTTACTTTATAGTGTGCAAAAATAACAGACAAACGGAACATCCAAAAAAGTATTGGCAAAAGGCTGGATACACCCAGTACCGACAAAAAGCCCATTGGACAGCCACACACTTGGCAGGAAGATAAACATTTGCAGTAGACCAACTACTGCAAATTTCTATCAGCTCCCACCCACCACCACGAACTTCTGTGTTATGCACCACCTGGTGGTTAACATGGAGTAGTGCGGAGAGGTGGGGTCAAACACAGCCAGGTGATGATCTGGACTAGGTGGGGCATTAAATGTACCTGATAAAGCTATTAAGATTTTAGATTAGTTATACCGCAGGATGAACTATACCAATGGGAGGTACACACCACCAATCGCAGGGCACTCCAGTTTAAATCGAGTGTGTGTAGGCATCATTAGTCAATCCGCCATAACCTGCGATTATCAGCCAAAACGACCGTTCTTCATGCATGTGTGCGATGCTCGGGCCGTACGTTGGCTGAAGAATCGTATGTTTTACAAGGCTGTAAGCGTGATGACATTAAAGATGATAAACTGGGGGACTGGAATCAATAACCAGACATTTTATAAAGCGAGATACTCTGTAACCTATTCCTTGTGCTTGTTACAGTAACAGCATTCAATGGGGTTTAAAATGATATTCCCAGGTGTAAATCTATCTGGCCTCAGTTATCAGATCAATGCAAAATACTTTTTGTGGATTTCCAAACTATACCTAATGTCAACATTGCAGTGGAAACATCTTCTGGGATTTCAAGGCTAATTTGGTTCTAGAAGCCCTCTCCTGGAGAAGAAAAATAAAGGGTTTTATCTGTTATCCTGCACAGAAAAAGAGCAAAAATAAAATGTATCCCTTGGGGCTTTTAGTCCAGCACAACACAGGATGTCTTTAAATAGAAAGAGAAAAAACACATCAGTTTTTCCAAGTGCCCCTGGCTGAGTTGTACCTAGGAATAGCAATGAATGAGCTAGAAGGCAGACAGAGGAAACATATTGCAGCCTCTAGAGTCTCCCGGAACAGAATATCTGACACTGGTATCTTAACAAAACTCGTATATAGATCACTATAGAAACAATGACAGGGAAGACAAACATTTAACCATTTCAATATTAATGCAAAACTTTAATACTGAGGTCATGTTCACCCTTAAAACACAAAACTGGTCAATTGTCAGTTACCTGCCCCCAACCCCAACTGATATAGTTTGCACATTATTACCTACATTACTAACCAGATATTTAATATAAATTCTTGTCTCCATTCTGACAGAGTAAGCTGGCCCCCTCCCTCCATGCAGTCAATCAACTTCTGTTTCACCTGCTGCCTCCTCTGCACATGCTCAAGCATATGAAGAGGGAGGAGGCAGATAAGTTCTATCATTAACTCTAGTTACAAATACATGTAATAAACTGGTAAAAATAACAGTTGGGGTTGGGGGCAGATAAGTGACAAGTCATCTTTTTTTGTTTTATGGGTGGACATGCCATTGACTTGTCCTATTGTATATTTCTCATACAATATAACAGTTACCCAGGGAATACAGTAGTCTTGTTCTACTATTGGTGTTTCTCATACAATATAACAGTTACCCAGGACAATTTGCTATAACACAGGGGAACATTGCACTAAATTGCATGTGAAATGCACCCTAGTGGGTGAATATGCTTGTGAAGGTTCTCGTTCATCCAGGTCATGGTGTATCTGTTGTATTCAATTAGATTAACTGGATTTAAATTAAGATAAAATCTAATCTAGCACTGGGATGTAACCGTTTACAGAACGTCTCCAATTATACAGGAACAATGTTACACACAGTTTCCAAATACAATTCCCTTCCTCTCCAGTTTATAAGAGCGCCGAGCTACTCTGTGTTTATTGCTTCGAAGACAACTAGTCTTCATATTTCCCCCCCTGTCTAGAAAGGTTTCCTTGCTGGGTATGATGCCAGTAACAGAAGTCAACAGGTGTTTTCCTTTTCTGTACACAGACCCTACAGAGAGAGTGATCTCTGCCCTTTAAGCCTAAACACTTTCATGTGAAACCTTCCATACCAAACTAGTAAAGCAATGCAATAGCAGCCACAATCTTCCTAAGCCCCCAATGAATTGGTTTTGTGGATGCAGTAAGGTAAAAGATGGGTTTAATTCTACACTTGCTGTGTATATATAACGTATGTACCGTATGTATCATTTTAATTATAAAGTGCCACTTGGGTACGCAGCGCTGTACATTATAAAATACAGAGTATACAAACAAGGGGATAAGTGCAAGCCATTATACAGAGAAATAAAAATTAAATTACATTTCATACATAGGTTAAGAACACATATATATAAATTATGGATAAATTGATATAAGAGCAGCCTTGTGCCTTGACACATTGGGCTGGTATGTACCCAGCCTTAGGAGAAGAGTATCGGTCCCAAAATAGAGCCTTGGGGAACCCCCCACACTAAGCGGAACAGGAAGTCTTATTAGCACAAGAGACAGAGAAAGATCTGTTAGAAAGATAAGAAGACAACCATGAAGCAGCTAGATTTGGATGCCCAGCGAATGCAGAATTTGCATGAGAAGAGAATGCATCTAGGATACTGGTAACGTTTGGTGCCGGATACCTAGTCCTGGCTTCTCACGCTAAGTGCCCTTGGGTTTCTACTCTGATTGTTCTATTGTGTACTGTTGAGTTTTTGATTCATATGCAGCCTCCTTAGGACAGTGGATCTAGCCTACCAGCGATCCTACTTTTAAACTGGGTGATGCCCGGGTGTGTTGATTTTTGTATTTTGTTATTTGTTTTTTGTGTATTTTAACTTGGGTATTTAAGGGGGAGTTCTATAGCGGTACCTATGTGATTTTGCAAGTCACCAATAAACGTTATAAGCACTTTAATTGCCTTCTGTAGCAGTGCCTTTTTCTGGGGGTCTTTATATAGGTGGGCCTTTTGCCATCTGCTTTGTTTGAAGTGTTCGTTGTGATATCCCCAGGTGCACCACTTTAATTAGTGTTCTACAAGGCGTACCATTGAGCTGTGCACCTGACCACAATTTTTAAAGGCATGGGTGACGAGCAGGAGAGCATGAGCAGCTCTCTGAAAGCTCACTGCTCCTGATACATAGTGCGGTATTTCTGTCAGGTTGAAATATTGGCTAACAATTTTGGAAAAATTGGATGAAAAGGAGAACGGTAAATTTCGGTAAATTTTTGGTGATGCTGCTGCCATATCACACACAAAAATGTAAATATCTTCAAAACTATGTAAAATAAACAATGAAAATAAATTGCAAAAATTCTCAGGAGAGCAATTCCTATCAATTTACCTTAAAGGGCATGTCCACCACCAAAACTCAAATTTAACCCCATACTGGCCCCACTCTGTAGTGTACAAAAATCCTTACCTTACATCCCAGCTCCTTATGGTTGCCATGCTGTGCCCCTCCAAAGCCAGGAAAATTGCAGTGTAGAAGCTCCCAGTGACTCATCCTGCGCTTGTCTCTGCCTCAACAAGGTTGAGGCATGCGCAGGAGAGTCCTCCCACCCCTCCCTCTCACTCCCGTTTTTTTCTCCCTCCCCCTAGTGTAAATTCCCAATTATATATTAAACATATTGATCCCCCAGCCCCAACCGCCGTAACAGATTTCATAGAAAGTGCCCCGATAGTTACTTACCTTCCCTCTATCCTCCGGCGTTCTGAGCAGCCGGCAGCCGCGTCCCTGATTGGCTGCCTCTCAGCCAATCAGGGCTGCGGCTGCCGGTCCCGCCCCCTGCTTGCATTTCCGTGCAAGCAGAGGGCCTGGAGACTGCCGCGGAGGATAGAGGGAAGGTAAGTACATATCGGGACACTTTCTTATAATTTTATTAGGGCAGTTGGGGCTGGGGGATCAATATGTATAACATGTAAAAAGTTTTAAAAAGGGGTGGTCATTTTTGGACCACAGTTCCCCTTTAAATTAGTGCTCTCTTATTCTTCATACATAATAATTGTTAAACATTTTAGTGATGAGTCCCCGTTTAGAAAATCAGAATATCTGATGGAACTTTTTTGGAAAACGTAAAAAAAAATGTCTGAAATCTCGTATATACTTGAGTATAAGTTGAGGTTTCTAGTTTAAAAAGAAAACTGAACCTTGACTTATACTCGGGTCACTCACCTCTTCAATCGAGCAATCCGGCTAACACTGGCTCCACATCCACTGGTCTGCCTGCCGACGTCAGTACTCGGCACCTTTCTCACTTCCCGGCGCTGAGTAGTGACATTCAGGTGTCAGAACATTGGATGTGGAGCGAGCGGCAGCCGGATAGCTGGATTGTAGAGGTTAGTGACCCAGGCAAGTTAACACTCTCCTTCACTGAACTGGTGGGGCTCTGGGGGGTGCAGTCTATTTAAAGGACAACTAAAGCCTCAAAACAATACAAAATTAGGAGGATGGTATCTATTGTTAAAAAGATTGCCTTCTGATTCTGTATTGTTTTGAGGCTTTAGTTGCCCTTTAAATGGACAACAGAATTCCCATATAGTAGTCCCATACAGTAGTCCCATACAGTATTTCCATACAGTGATACCCATACTGGATTTGGTTATTACTGTATGGGGCTACTGTATGGGAATTTCTAAATCCTTAAAACAATAAAGAATCAGAAGGCAGTAGTGGTCATAATTTCCACCCTCAGCTTAAACTCGGGTCAATCAGTTTTTACTAATTTTTAAGGTAAAAATGGGTACCTCGACTTGTACTCAGATTGACTTATAGTCAAGTATATAGTCTTAAAAGGAGAACTAAACGTAATTTAGTAAATGTGAGAGATGGAAACCTTCTTAGTTAAAGAATATATGTTGTTACCAGTACAACTTACAGCTTATCTAGTCTTCAAACAGCCTTGTGAGCATGTGCACCTATTGCCATGCCCTCTAACCCTAGTATTTACCGTCTCTTATTTTCCATAAGGTTATCTCCACACTAATACGGAACATACTGTATATGACAGCGATATATAAAATGGCAATCTTAGCCTTATCTGCATATGCAGGAAATTGCCATGTGGATAAAATAGATTTCCAATAAATGTAAAGGATAATGAAAAAAGGCCTCAAAATGATTGCCCTGTACATCAAGTCACAAACTCCAGTAGTCTTTGTCCCATCCATGATCCATGCCACACTTTTACACAAAAGGCTCTAGCGCTTATTCAGGGATGAGAACGGGAGCTTGGGAGCTTTCCAATGCTTTTCACAGATTCAGTTGGTTACAGTAAACTGTATGGTGTGGGTCTAGTTTTGAATGGTACATTGTAAGATAACTAGAATTCACCTTAGCCTGTTACTGTAGCCATTTTTGTCACTAATGATTTATAAGAAAAGGGGAAGAGAAACTGGAGCACAAGTGAGGTTTTGAGAGATAAAGAATTAACTTAGATAACCTACATTTATGTCCTATTTTGTTCCTGAGAGAGTTCCTTCCTATCATGTAATTCAGCTAAACATAAGCTGGGTACACATTATTAGATGCTTCGCCCTGACCGACCGAATGTTCGGCACCTCCGACCAGAAACCATGACGAAGGACTGATGGTCGCAGCAAAAGAAGCCAAGCACTACAGTTTAGAGGGACTGATCAACCGTGTTTTTTCAACGCATCCGATCACCAATTCGTCCGATTCGGGCGACATTGTTCGCACACAGCTGAAAGCCCATGCAATTATTTCGGCCTGATAATTTGCATGGTGTGTACACAGCCTAAGACAACTATCAATCAGTTGCACACCACTCCTGTTATCCCTGCTACCACAACGGTAATGAAGTTCACAAAAAGTTAGCAAAACTATTTCCTGACTGCACTATGGCTGGGTACACACGGGCAAATTTTTCAGCCCAATTGACTGAAACTTCCGTGTATCGGTTGTTCGGGACGAAAAATTTGAGATGTTTCGGGCACCTGTTTCCTGGATGGGATCTGTTAGTTTCCAAGCTGTCAGCTGCAGTAATTATTGCCGTGACCAACAGTTATTTGTCCCCACCGAGTGCTTGCTAGAATGCTCAGACGGGACAAAAAGTCCCTTTGTGTGTACCCACCTTATAACCCGCTACAATGATGCCTTACAGAGTATTAGCAAAATAGAATACAATACCACAAAAATCTTCCTTATAACAAACACCCATAGAAAGAACATATTCCCAAAGATACAGCTGTTGTATGATTTATGAAATTAACATGTGGGGACAGCTACCACAATCCTTTTTTTTCCGGCAAACCAGGCGATATTTTTGGGGTAGAAAAAAAATCGCTGGTAAAATAGCGTCTCTGGCACCAGTCCGGGCAAACTGGCGCTCGGACGTGTCGGTAAATCATGCCCAATCATGCAGCCTCCTATGGTTATGGACCACACGATCTGTCGCCTGTGCCAATTTTTGCCACGGCCAACAGTGATTCCTCCCAACCAACCGCTTGCTTGTGGCGAACAGTCAGTCGGGACACAGAAGATGTCGTTGTTGTCAGATATTCCTCCTGACCGACCATTTGCCACTTCCGACTGGTCCACCACGAGGAAGGACTGTCGTTCGCAGCAGTTGTGGTCTTGGGCTACAGTTTACCGTATACGAGCATTCGGTTTTATAGGAGACCGCACGATCGGCCATGTTTTTCGGATGTGCCCAATCGTCCTTTCGTCCGATTCGTCGGACACGGCTGAAAACCCATGCAATTATTTCTGCCTGTTTCACCGATACACTGAACTATGGGTTGATTGGGCCAAATAATTGCATAGTGTGTACACTTCACATGCTCTCTAGTGCACAGCAGACCAAAACAAGGAAGCAGAAGCCTTTCTCCATAGAAGCTAGCAGATAATCATATAACCGCACAGAGACTCGCCTCTGTTTTGGTACATAACAGAGATTTAACAATTTACAATCTCTGCTCCCCCACACTTTCCTTTTAATACAAAAAAACAGAAGTAAACTTAGCAGTTTATTTCCTATCAATCATCATAAAAGAAAAACAACTAGAAATGCCACAAGTGATTCTGGAGATTGAAACCTGTAACCCTGTATAGATTAGTCCACTGACCTACCAGAGCTAACAAAAAGAAAACAGGTACATTTAGAAACTTTGTATTTTAAGAATTGAAGCAGAAAATAAAAAAAGTAGCTGTAAAATCAGCTGACAACTTTGTATTGTTCCTGGTAGGCTGTCTGCAAGGCATACTGGCTGGAAAATAAACTGCAATGTAACACTTTCGAAGTCTTATCTGGGACTTCCATATTAATGTGGAGACATCTGTATAGAAAATATGCATAGAGACAGTGAATCGTGGGGTCAGCGGTGCGTGGCTAATATGTGCACATTCTAACAAAGCTCTTTGAAGCCTACATGGGCAGTGAGTTGTACTGGCAACAACATAGAAACCTTCCTAGTTACAGAATCTATTACCATACTTACATTTACTAAATGCAACTTAGAGAAAATCATTCTCATTAGGATTACAAACATTACGTTCTCCTTTTAACATAATTGTTTCCATTAGCTCGTAAACTAAACACCACAGAGATATGTCCCTGCTATATAAAACTCAGTTAATCCTTTAAATTCAATGGTTTTGAGGCTAAACCAAACAAAAGCCACAACCAATTATTTTGTCAAGCTACAAGTATGTGTTGCTTCTACCAAAGGTGGCCATACACATGTGATTTCTATTGCATTATGCAGACAGATCACATTGGTATCTGTTGGCACAATGCGATGGGAACCGTACACGGGCCGATAGTATCGTCTCTCTTTACATTAAAGGCAGAAATCTTTCATCTTCCCTGACCGACCGAAATGCCGTCTACGGTTGTTCTTTGGCATAACAGTTGGTCGATTTTGGCTCCTACACAATGCTGATATTGGGTAAATCCCATTGGTCCACAATGGGATTTACTTTATTTCGCTAATGTGTATGGCCACATTTAGGCTGGGAAACAAAGCAAATACCCTGTAACATCTGTACCAATCACAAGCAAATCAGATGCAGTGACATTAACAGAAAAAAAAATGAGTCCATTGTTCAATAAATTGTGTGTTTTCTTTTAACTTCATAACAAGAGAAGAAACAGAACACGGCTCTATAACATTAGAGACATTATCCAACTTATGGCAGGAAAAAGAGAAATAATAAATGAATACGGCTTTATACAGTATGATATCCCTCCACCATCATGCTTTACCAAGCGTAACACCAACTACCACGGAGGCTGCACCCTGACTGGTGACCCTTATCAACTAAGTACAATAAAAACCACAACATCCCCTTTCTGTTTTACCATAACACAAGAAATGCCACATTGAGCAATAACACAATTTATTCCCAGCAACACATAGGGGACTGACATCTCATTTACAACCATCATTGTCAGTCTTTGTCTATTTAATCTACATTTAAATGATTCACCATGAAGGCAGAAAGGAAATGCAAACCCCCTATAGTCTACAGCGGGGATGTCCAACCTGAAGCCTTCCTCAAGTTATATGAAGACTACAATTCCCAGAGTTCTTTGCTGAAAATTGCATTTTTTTTCACACACATCTGGGGGCTGCAGGTTGGACATTCCTGTTCTAATGTATTTCCAATACACGGTACAAAGAGACAAGCACATCAGTAAGGGCTGGTACACACCAAATTATTCTTCATCCCAACTAAACATTCCCCACTAGCGAGAGGTTGGCCAGGATAAATCACTGTCAGTCACAGCAAAAGTCACCACAGCTGACAGTTTGCCGTCCGACTGACTGGACAGTTACGGTAAATATGTAATTAGGGCAATAATTGCAATAGCTTGTTCCTTTGTAGAGACTGATAGGGCAAAATGTAACATATTAAGTCACATACAGAGAATCCAATGTAAGCACCAACACCTTTTAGTTTCACTAAGGATGTGAAAGTTAACCTAGCATACTACTTTTCAGGAAGAAACATCATTTGTACTGTTACAGGAATAACCAATACAACTGACTCTCCATTACATAGTAATGTTATAGTGACCATACACCAATTAGAATTTATTAAAAAGTTGAGTAAACCAGCAGTTTTACCTGCCGATGCCCCCTCAATGTTTTCCAGCTGGATTGTGTTTATTATCGGAATTATCGATTGTAAAACAATTAGGTCAGGCGGTCGAGAAGTAAGTTTGTAGTGTATGGCCAGCATAAGGCTCTTTATAATTAACGGCCCCCCGGTTTAAACTAACAAACCAGGGTTTTAAAATTATCTATTTTAATAATCCTCAGATGGTGTTTGTCCTCTGCAACATTTAAACACCGACAACACCTGCAATCGTGTTGTGTTTATATCATAACTATGAACAAGAAGACTTGAGCGAGTCATGGAAGCAGCACAGTTTGTCCACACTTGATCCAGCTATAGCAATGATCTCACTGAAGCACCAGGAGCTGTGATTGTGAAACATGTAGAGCAGTATCAGTGCCAGGCATCCCTGTAAATTTCCAAGATGCAGCTTCCTGGCAATTCTTCTAAACTCTTTAAACAGCATAGTACAATGCAATCAATGTCTACACTTCCCTAACCATCTCTACACACAGATTTGGTTCTACACCAAGTGTGTCCAACCCAATTTCCCTACTATCACTATGCAAAAGCAGAGGGTAGCCAAGGAATAGAGGAAGTTGTAGTTTAAAACACCTGCAGGAACACAAGTTAAAAATCCACGTTCCTTACATATATATTTGGATCTAAAGTGAGGATCATTCATCCCTCATTACCATGTACAAGGCATGGTTAGTACAGAGTCTAAAGTGGACCATACACGGACCAATCCCAATCAGGACTGCGCCAATAAAAATTGTTTCTATCTCCCAATAAAGCCCAAAATTTTCCGTCGATCTAGCTATGGCCTATACACGATCTGCCGATCTTCCTATATCGTACGATCAGGGATTGTATTGAGAATAGGCTGCTTAACTTAGCTAGCATTCTTTTAAAAATATACATTTAAATTGTCATCAAATACAATATACAGATCCGTACTACACTGTATCCACATGAATTCCATGCTAGCAATTTATACAGAACAAGACTTCCAAACCAAAGTCAACAACTATGTAAAATGAGCCAATCTCAAGAACTATGTCAAACCTCCCGTTTTTCAATAAAACAATCAGGAGGTAGGAGAGAAGGTAAGCTACTTACCCAATTGATCGCTCCCCCGACACATAGTCTGACAGGTCCCGACAGACTTCTATGCACATGAGCAAGTGCGATGCACATAGAATACAGAGTCCGTCGGGACCTGTCAGACTATGCAGTGGGGGAGCGAGCGATTGGGTAAGTACCTTACCTTCTCTCCTAGCTCCTGATTGTTTTATTGAAGAACAGGCGGTAAGGCACAGCTCCTTTACCAAAAATTTAAAAAAATTAAAAATCTATTTTTTTTTATTTTTTTTTACAAATCAAAAAATCTGGATTTTTTTGATTTAAAACATTTTTTTTTTTATTTAAATTGGATTTTTTTTAATAAAATGCTTTTTGTGGAAACTATATTACCATTCAAAGGTTATTCCATAATGAAATAAAGTTTAGTTTTTTAATTATGTAAAATAAGGCTGTATAGGTTTAATTTTTTTGATAAATAAATTCCATTAATCCATTCACAATGTGTTTCTCTGCCTACAAGATATTATCACAGATTCTTGGTTTAATTTTGCAGTTCTCAAAAATGAATTTAACTCAGCAGAGATCACATGCCCTGTCCAACTCCTGTCGGTTACAGCTCAAAACTCACGCATCCGTCCCTTCCTTTCACAGAACGCTACCAAAATTCTAGTTCATGCCCTTATCATCTCTCGGCTGGACTACTGTAACACCCTCCTGTGTGGTCTACCAAGCAACCGACTGGCGCCCCTTCAATCAATCCTTAACTCTGCTGCCAGGCTCATTCACCTCTCTTCCCACTTCTCACACGCTGCCTCTTTCTGTCAATCTCTACACTGGCTTCCCATTACCCAAAGGATCCAATTTAAGCTGCTAACCTTACCCTACAAGGCTCTCTCCAATACAGCCCCCCATACATCTCTGATCTGATAAACAGATAACACCCAACGCGTAACCTCCGCTCTGCTAATGATCTTCTCCTCTCATCCACTCTAATCACCTCCTCCCATGCCCGTATACAGGAATTTTCTTGTGCTGCCACTCTGCTCTGGAACTCTCTTCCTCTCTTTATACGTCACTTGCCATCACTTCATATCTTCAAAAGCAACCTCAAAACTCACCTCTTCAGGCAAGGTTACAATCTGGGCCTGGACACTTTTACCCCTCTTACTGACCCATCACAGACCGATTAGTTATAATCCACTGACAACTTAGTTACAGCTACTGATCTGCTTCACCTTATGTCTCATCACCATCTCCTCTAGACTGTAAGGTTACAATCTGGGCCTGGACACTTTTACCCCTCTTACTGACCCATCACAGACCAACTAGTTATAATCCGCTGACAACTTAGTTACAGCTACTGATCTGTCACCTTATGTCTCATCCCCATCTCCTCTAGACTGTAAGGTTACAATCTAGACCTGGAAACTTCTACCCCTCTTACTGACCCATCACAGACCAACTAGTTATAATCCACTGACAACTTAGTTACAGATACTGATCTGTCACCTTATGTCTCATCCCATCTCCTCTAGACTGTAAGGTTACAATCTGGACCGGACACTTCTACCCCTCTTACTGACCCTCACAGACCGACTAGTTATAATCCACTGACAACTTAGTTACAGATACTGATCTGTCACCTTATGTCTCTCCCCATCTCCTCTAGACTGTAAGGTTACAATCTGGACCTGGACACTTCTACCCCTCTTACTGACCCATCACAGACCGACTAGTTATAATCCACTGACAACTTAGTTACAGATACTGATCTGTCACCTATGTCTCATCCCCATCTCTCTAGACTGTAAGGTTACAATCTGGACCTGACACTTCTACCCCTCTTACTGACCCATCACAGACCGACTAGTTTATAACCCACTAACAACCTAGTTACAGATACTGATCTGTCACCTTATGTCTCATCCCATCTCCTCTAGACTGTAAGGTACAATCTGGGCCTGGACACTTTTATCCCTCTTACTGACCCATCACAGACCGACTAGTTTTAATCCCACTGACAACTTGTTACAGATACTGATCTGTCACCTTTGTCCCATCACCATCTCCTCTAGACTGTAAGGTTACAATCTGGACCTGGACACTTCTAACCCTCTTACTGACCCTTACAGACCACTAGTTATAACCCACTGACAACTTAAGTTTCAGCTACTGATCTGCTTCACCTTATGTCTCATCCCCATCTCCTCTAGACTGTAAGGTTACAATCTGGACCTGGACACTTCTACCCCTCTTACTGACCCATTACAGACCCACTAGTTATAACCCACTGACAACTTAGTTACAGATACTGATCTGCTTCACCTTATGTCTCATCCCCATCTCCTCTAGACTGTAAGCTCTCGGGCAGGGCCCTCCATCCTATTGTACCACAGTAATGCTGTAACTTACCACACAATGCTGCTGGACCAGCACTTGCATTTTTTGCACTTTGTATTACTTGCACTACGCTTGTATGTAACATGTATGTTTTCCTTATGTATTCTAATGCAACTGTAAAGCGCCACGGAAGATGTTGGCGCTATATAAATCCACAATAATAATAATAATCACATGCCTCTTCTTTACAGCAAAAAATGTTACAACATGAACAGAGTTGAGAAAAAGACCTTAATCCTATTGCTGTACAAACCACCATTCATGCCCCTTCGTAGCCTTAACTACTATTTTATGAAATGGAATCAGGATAACCATCATGTATATATATGAAGTTTTTTTTAAAAATACAGTTAAAATAAAAGGTACTTGGGACAGGGATATAGAACTGGTATTTCCTACCTCCCAATATTGTTTCTGTAAGGAGCACCTTCCCACTTATCTGATTAGTTTTAAAGCAAATCCTAGAATCCCGATAGCGCCTTCCTGTCCCCTAAATTCTACTTCTTCTCAGATCTTAAAGTTATTGTGCTCAGACTATTTGTTTTTTTACCTTTCCCCTCCTGTCTTTCTGTGTCCCTTTCTTCTACCCAGTTTGTGTCTCTGAACTCTCTTATCCCTTTCTGTATTTGTATGTCCATTTCTCCAACCCTAGACCTGTCCGTCTTTCTGTGCTCCCATATCCCGTCCTTGTCCCTGTGTACCATACTCCTCTAAGCTCTGCCCTCCCTCTATAAATGTCTCCTACCTTGTCCTCTGTGGTGTCCTAGACATCTGCCTCACTACATCTGCCTCTCTATCCAGTCTGTCCTATGCGCTTACCCTTCCAATTCTCTTAATGTCCCTCTCTCCCACCACATCTGTCTGTCACTATATGTCCATTTCTTCCACCATTTCTCTCTGTACTATCTTATTCCTCACGTCTCTTTATGCCCTCTCTACCACCACGTATGTCTCTGTCTCCCTATGTCCATTTCTCCCACCCTGTCTCTCTGTACTTTCCTATTCCTTCCTGTCTCTGTCTTCCTATGTCCATTTCTCTTATCCTCCTTGTCGCTCTGTCCATTTCCCCACCCTTTCTGTCTCTCTGTACTCTACTATTCCTCCCTGTCTCTCTATGTCGAATTCGTTCACCCACCCTGTCTCTCTACTATCTTCTCCTATCCCTGTCTCTCTGTATATATTTTCCTAGCCTGTCTGTCTCTTTGTGTCTATTCCCCTAGCCTGTCTGTCTCTCTGTGTCTATTCCCCCAGCCTTGTCTGTCTCTGTGTGTGTCTATTCCCCTAGCTTGTCTGTCTCTGTGTGTGTCTATTCCCCTAGCTTGTCTGTCTCTCTGTGTCTATTCCCCTAGCCTGTCTGTCTCTCTGTGGCTATTCCCCTAGCCTGTCTGTCTCTCTGTGGCTATTCCCCTAGCCTGTCTGTCTCTCTGTGGCTATTCCCCTAGCCTGTCTGTCTCTCTGTGTCTATTCCTCTAGCCTGTCTGTCTCTCTGTGTCTATTCCCCTAGCCTGTCTGTCTCTCTGTGTCTATTCCCCTAGCCTGTCTGTCTCTCTGTGTCTATTCCTCTAGCTTGCCTGTCTCTCTGTGTCTATTCCCCTAGCCTGTCTGTCTCTGTGTGTGTCTATTCCCCTAGCCTGTCTGTCTCGCTGTGTCTATCTCCCCACCCTGTCTGTGTGTGTCTATTCCCCACCCTGTCTGTCTCTCCGTCTCCCTTACCGCAGTGTGGGTCCGATACAGGCCGTCTCGGTGCTTTCAATTTCCCGTAAGATCCGTTCGTGTTCTGCTGCTGTCTCCAACTCCGCCATGTCTGCGGGAATTCGCTGCTTGCCCCGCCCCTCCACGCTCCAAACGCACGAACCTTCGTACTCTCAAGACGCTGAGCGCTTTGCATTATGGGCGGTGTAGTCTTTTGAACTGGCATGACAATTGTGCTTTTGGATTCATTTAATTCATTCATTAATATATATATATTTATTTATTTATTTCGGTCTATATCTATAACTATTATTTAAACACAAAGGGAGGAAACATGGTGGGTAAAGGGTACTATAGGCATGGTACAGGTATGGAGGGTGGGAATAGGAAATATGTTTTAAACACAGGATCAAGTGTTACTAAATCTACCAATCAGATGATATCTCCATCAATTAATCGATCATATCTCCATCAACCAATCAGATGATATCTGCATTAACTAATCAGATGATACTTCCATCAACCAATAAGATGATATCTGCATTAACCAATCAGATGATATCACCATCAACCAATCAGAAGATACCTTCATCAACCAACCAAATGATATCTACATCAACCAATCATATCATATGTCCATCAATCCGTCAGATCATATCTGCATCAACCCATCAGATGATATCTGCGTCAATCCATCAGATGATAACTCCATCAACCAATCAGATATCTACATCAACCAATCAGATGATATCTACATCAACCAATCAGATGATATCTAAATCCCCCATACACTGGATGGACATTATGAGCAATCTGATAAATTTAACTGAATCGCTCAAAATATCGATCCTGTGTACGGCTTTTTGACAAAACTGCATTGCCAAATCATTGCAGCCAGGGAATGCTGGGAGTTGTGATTTTCCACCACCTGGGCTGCAAGTTTGACATCCCTAAACTAGACAGACATTGGAGGCAGGTACAGGGATCAGTAGTGGACTATACCTACCATATCAATGATTAGACCACAGCTTAGACTTCCACACCTGAGGAAGAGGAAGAACCCGGAAACATTGGGAGTTTTGTTTGTCAGCATATTATAACCCATTCATTATTCAGTTGAAAATGCAAATGTGTATGGCACAGGTTTGTAGGAAGTACCTTTAGACTGCTTGATATCGATATCATTGCACAGCTGAAATAATGGCTTAGGGTTTCGTCTACAACCGACTGACCGCTCAGACAAATGGACGATCAGACACGTCCGAAAACCACGCCCGAACCACCGGTCAGAAGTGCTGAACAGTGGGTCAGGAGGAAGGATCACACCATGTGTACCATGCTTTAGGGAACATGTGCATGTGCTGTGTACCAAGTGGCACTTTATAAATAAAATATATGCATACATCTACCTCGGCACTCCTCATCAAGGTCAGTATTTGCTGGGTGCTGCTACAGAGCCAAAGCCATAGCCAATGGCCATCATTTAAAGTCATATAACAAATATACAGTGCACTCCAGTCTTAAGCAAACCAGTGGTTTATTGATGTTGCTGATCTGAAATAAAGTGTTTGCAGTGGAATGCTGTGTGGAGTCCAGGGGCGTATCTAGGGTCTTTGGGAAAAAAATAAGTAAAATTAGCCCACGCTTTCTCCGTCCCAATTAACCCACACCCACTATGTACTTAATAGAGACAGACAAAAAGACACAGACAGATAGACAACCACAAACATAGACACACAGCCCCAGAGTTGGAAAAAGAGACACAAATTAAAGGGCATGTCCACCCCCAAAACTATAATCCCCCCAACTACTGGCCCCACCATGTAGTCTAGTTTAATCCTTACCTCACATCCCAGCTCCATAGGGTTCTCCTGTAAACCCCCCCCCAAAGTCCCAAAACTAACCACCAGGAGGATAGCAGGGCTCTGCCTGCTATCTTGCCTCCGGTAGATATTTGCCATGCGCACTGCAGCCCTTCTCCCCCCTCCCTCTCTCCCCCTCCCTCTCCCTCCCGTTCTACTATCCCTCCCCTTAGCGTCAATCCCCCTTAATATGCTGCTCCCCCATGTCCCCCAGCCCCAACCACATATTTTTTTTTTCAAAAAACTCCCCAAACTCTTACTTACCTCTCCGCTTTCCTCCGCTGCACTGAATGACCGGCAGCCGCGTCCGTGATTGGCTGCCGCTCAGCCAATCACAGACGCGACTGCCGGTCCCGCCCCTCTGCTTGCATTCTCGCAAGCAGAGGGCCGGCAGTACGGCGGAGGAACGAGGGGAGGTAAGTAAGAGCTTGGGGGGCTTTCTGAAAAAAATATTTATGCGGTTGGGGCTGGGGGACATGGGGGAGCAGCATGTTAAAAATGAGTTTATGGGGTGGACATACCCTTTAATGACACAAAGGCACAGTAAACTGGCAGTTTCATTATATACTGGTAGCAATTTGGTCAGGGGAACTGTGGTCTCCAATTAAGTTGAGTTTAAATGAAAGGTCAGTTTCCTACCTTTAAAACATCAACCACCTCTCTACGTGCTCCACAGCTCAAGATATACAGAAATGACTGACTAGAAAGTTAATGGGTGGGAGGCTGAGATGTGACATTCCTAAGGCTTCTCCTGCATAGTGCCGCCGGCGAGCACAGCCTCAGACTCCCTCAGTGTGTGAGGGAGACAGGAAGTCCCTCTTCCTCTCTGCTGTGTGAAGTCCTGACAGAGAGGTAAGGGAATTTACAGCCCTTCTCGTTCACTGTGTTCTCACTCTGCCTGAAAAGGCTGTTTCCACAGAGTTTTCTTTGGTTTTTTTTTGGGGGGGGGGGGGGGTCAGAGTGGCCCACAGCACCTGTGAGTGGGTGCAGCTTAGGCACCCGTGAGTGGGTGGTGGCCCGGCACCTGCGAGTGGGCGGGGCAATGACACCCACAAGGGTGGGAGGGGTTTTTGATGCCCACGAGTGGGCGGGGCCACACGGGGCTGTAAGGGAATGGGTCAAGGGGGGCCTGCAACTGGAGGGACCATGGGGTCCATGAGTGGGAGGAACCAGGGGGGCTGCAAAGGGGAGGAGACACAGGGCAGATTGACTGACAGGTTTAAGAGCAGGAAGTGCAGGGGACCTAGTGATGCTGCTGCCATATCATGCACAAAAATGTAAATATCTTCAAAACTATGTAAAATAAACAATGAAAATAAATTGCAAAAATTCTCAGGAGAGCAATTCTATCAATTTACCTAAAGTCATTTTTGGACCACAGTTCCCCTTTAATACCAGTAATTCTCAATATTATATAGTATCCCTGTACCAACCAGAACTACAGTATATGTATTAATACCAGTAATTCCCAATATTATATAGTATCCCTGTACCAACCAGAACTACAGTATATGTATTAATACCAGTAATTCTCAATATTATATAGTATCCCTGTACCAACCAGAACTACAGTATATGTATAAAAACCAATAATTCTCAATATTATATAGTATCCCTGTACCAACCAGAACTACAGTATATTTATTAATACCAGTAATTATCAATATTACATAGTATCCCTGTACCAACCAGAACTACAGTATATGTATTAATACCAGTAATTCTCAATATTATATAGTATCCCTGTACCAACCAGAACTACAGTATATGTATTAATACCCGTAATTCTCAATATTATATAGTATCCCTGTACCAACCAGAACTACAGTATATTTATTAATACCAGTAATTTTCAATATTATATAGTATCCCTGTACCAACCAGAACTACAGTATATGTATTAACACTAGTAATTCTCAATATTATATAGTATCCCTGTACCACCCAGAACTCCAGTATATGTATTAATACCAGTAATTCTCAATATTATATAGTATCCCTGTACCAACCAGAACTACAGTATATGTATTAATACCAGTAATTCTCAATATTGTTTAGTTTTAGAAACTTATCCAGGCCATTTTTAAAAGCTATTCAATGAACTTGCCATTACCACATCTGCTGGAAGACAGTTCCACAGTTTCACCGTTCTCACTGTAAAGAAACCTTTCCTAACCTGAAGATGAAACTTCTTCTTATGGTGTAAGTGGCACAGGGATTATTAAATCCCAAATGCACCACCTTACATTTATCAACATTGAATCCCATCTTACATTTTGCTGCCCATTTTGATAATCTATCTAGGTCTGCTTGCAGCAATTGCACATCATTTGAAGTTTCCAAAGCTCTGCATAGTTTAGTGTCACAGCAAACACAGAGAACTTGCTCTCAATGCCCCTTCTAAGTCATTTATAAACAGATTAAAGGGCATGTCCACCCCCAAAACTATAATCCCCCCCACTACTGGCCCCATTGTGTAGTGTAGTTTAATCCTTACCTTACATCCCAGCTCCATGGGGTTCTTCTGCTATCCCCCCCCAAAGACCCAAAAAACACCCACCAGGAGTACTGCAGTCCATATAGGACTCTGCCTCCTGTCTCCCCTCCGGGAGAAGTTTGACATGCGTACTGCAGCCCTTCTCCCCCTCCCTTCCCCTCCCTCTCCCTCCCGATTAGGATTCCCTCCCCTAGCGTAAAATCATTTTGATATAATATTCTCCCTGTCCCCCCAGCCCCAACCGTTATATTTTTATTATCAGAAAGTGCCCCAAACATTACTTACCTTCCCTCTTTCCTCCGCCGCACTGAACTCCCAGCCAGTCCCGCCCCTCTGCTTGCATTCTCGCAAGCAGAGGGCCTGGCAGTGCGGCGGAGGAAAGAGGGAAGGTAAGCAATGTTTGGGGCACTTTCTATTAATAAAAATATAGCGGTTGGGGCTGGGGGGACAGGGGGAATATTATATCAAAAACTTTTTTAGAAGGGTGGACATGCCCTTTAAACAGAAGCAGCCCCAGTACAGAACCCTGAGGCACTCCGCTTAGAACTTTAGCCCACATAGATGTAGCTCCATTAACCACCACTCTCTGTTTGCGGTCCAATAACCAGTTCTCTATCCATGTACAAATGTTTTCTTCTAGGCCAACAGTCCTGTGTTTATACATTAGTCACCTATGTGGCACAGTATCAAAAGCTTTCGCAAAATCCAAGTATTCCACATCCACTGCTGTGCCTGAATCTAAATTCTTACTCACTTCATAACAACCAATTAAATTTGTCTGGCATGATCTATTTCTCATAAATCCATACTGAGTACTACTAATAAGTAGAGATGGCCGAACTTCATAAAGTTCGGTCCATTTTCGAACTTCTAAAAAAGTTCAAAAGTTCAAAAGTCCGAAAACAGACCAACTAAAGTCAATGAGGGGTAAATAGTTCGGAAAGTTTAAATTAACTTTCCGAAATACTGCGGTGTAAATTTACCTTACATGCCTATGGGACCTGGGAGATGGTCTGG
Organism: Hymenochirus boettgeri; assembly: GCA_019447015.1. Taxonomy (NCBI): domain Eukaryota; kingdom Metazoa; phylum Chordata; class Amphibia; order Anura; family Pipidae; genus Hymenochirus; species Hymenochirus boettgeri. The sequence continues at coordinate 21,925,775 of CM033469.1, forward strand.
GGAACACGTCCGCACACGGGGAACAGCATAAAAACCGGATGTAGCACACACACACTACTTCCGGGTTCCGGAAAATCGAACTATATTGAGTACGAACTAGTTTGAATAGTTCAAGTTCATCCGAACTCACAAATTTCGGCTTGAACTTGCGATCAAGTTTGGTTCTGAATCCAAATAAGATCAGTTCTGGAGACAAAGTCAAGGATATGATCCCGTAACAAAGTTTCCAGCACCTTCCTTACCACTGATGTTAGACTTACAGGTCTATAGTTACCAGGTTGGGAACAACTAACTTTTTTGAATATTGGTATTACATATACTGCCACCTGGTGTACATTTTAGGTAACTCATTTTTTGTATCACACTGTTTCCTGTGCAAAACATTCCCATTTTATAATAAAAAATGAAGTTGCTTTCTGTAGTGAAATAATTCCAACAGGTATAACTTTGAGGAATTATGTAGGGCAAATGATACATTTTTATTGGCAATTTTTGACATTTAAGGCTGCGGCCACACTATCACTGACAGCAATGTGCGTGAAAAGCTTGCACGTTTTATTCACGTTCCCGTCTGTTTGTGATGCGATCTGCAAAATAGTGATCGCATTTCCTACGAAAACGGATTGCAGTACATGAAATGTGGCCCAGGCCAGGTGTGGTGCAAGGGATGTTACAATGTAGCATTATAGGGGAGTGATGGGATATTCCCCTTGGTAAATGCTATATAGTTGGTTATTGGGGCAGTTTTCTTATTCAGGAAGATGTAGCTGATTATATATATATTATAGGTATTATACTGAAGGTGGTGGAGTGGCAGGTGCATTCTTTTTTTGTTTGGGAACCTGAGTCTCCATATATCTATCCAGTTCCATGTTTGTTTGATGGCTCCATATATCTATCCAGTTCTATGTTTGTTTGATGGCTCCATATATCTATCCAGTTCCATGTTTGTTTGATGGCTCCATATATCTATAAAGTTCCATGTTTGTTTGATGGCTTCAATATATATTCCAGTTCCATGTTTGTTTGATGGCTCCAATATTCTATCCAGTTCCATGTTTGTTTGATGGCTCCATATATCTATCCAGTTCTATGTTTGTTGATGGCTCCATATCTATCCAGTTCCATGTTTGTTTGATGGCTCCATATATCTATCCAGTTCCATGTTTGTTTGATGGCCCATATATCTATCCAGTTCCATGTTTGTTTGATGGCTCCATATATCTATCCAGTTCCATGTTGTTGATGCTCATAATCTATCAGTCCATGTTTGTTTGATGGCTCCATTATCATCCAGTTCCATGTTTGTTTGATGGCTCCATATATCTATCACAGTTCCATGTTTGTTTGATGGCTCCTATATCTATCCAGTTCCATGTTTGTTGATGGCTCCCATATATCTATCCAGTTCATGTTGTTTGATGGCTCCATATATCTATCCAGTTCCAGTTTGTTTGAGGCTCCATATATCTATCCAGTTCCATGATTTGTTTGGTGGCTTCATATATCTATCCAGTTCCATGTGTTTGATGGTCCATATATCTATCCAGTTCTATGTTTGTTTGATGGCTCCATATATTATCCAGTGTCCATGTTTGTTGATGGCTCATATCCATTATGATCCAGTATCATCGTGTGTTTGGATGGCTCCATATATCTATCCAGTTCCATGGTTGTTGATGGCTCCATATATATCCAGTGTCCATGTTTGTTTGATGGCTCCATAATATCCAGTTCCATGTTTGTTTGATGGCTCCATATATCTATCCGTTCATGTTGTTTGATGGCTCAATATCTATCCAGTTCCATGTTTGTTTGATGGCTCCATATATCTACAGTTCTATGTTTGTTTGATGGCTCCATATATCTATCCAGTTCCATGTTTGTTTGATGGCTCCATATATCTATCCAGTTCCATGTTTGTTTGATGGCTCCATATATCTATCCAGTTCCATGTTTGTAATGTGGAGGAAGGTAAAGCTTAACCTTGCCTAGGCAGATTATTTGATTAAAATCCCCCATACATATAAGGCTGCCCTCCGGGTATAATGCAAGTAAGGGAGCTAGTGTGGATATTCCCAAATTCGGGGGGTTATATACACCTAGGAGTACCATAGGGAGTGCCTCAATTTGTAATGCAACATAGACATATCGCCCATGTGGGTTAGTTTTGACCTTCAAAACCCTACAGGTTCATTTACCCAGAGCCACTATCGCTCTGGTTAAAACTGCAGGTGGTTATTCAATATCGCATCTGTGACTGTGGGTAAATCCCAAAAAGGCATTTGGTCCCAGCGCGATTCAGCAATAAAAGTAGTGATATTGAATCGCGAGCGATAGATGCGCGAGTGTCTTTTGCGTAGTCCGCGCATCCATCGCTAACATGGAGTTAAAGCGAATCGGTTAGCGTGAGTACCTCCATATTATTGCCCAGCAAATCTGGGTAAATAAGCCACTTACAGGGCGATGCACCAACGGGCGCATCGCTCCTGATTTGGAGTTGAAGTTGCGCTAACCGATGTTATATCGATGTTATATCGGTTAGCGTGACTTTAACTCCTTCCTTGCGGCGGCTGCGTGGCTAACGCGAAAGTTAACAGCGCAGCCGCTGCAAGTGATGTTACATGCTGAAATCGGCAATTTATTGTGGCACTTTCAACGCCAGCTAATAGAACAGCGCCGGGCTGTTTGCACCGGGTTCCCGATAGCGGCGCTCGGTGCATGGCCCTGTTAGTGTTTTTTTCATATGAGTAGGGAGACCCCCCTGGAATAAGCAGAGCATGAGCTGTATGCCGCCCATCCCACCCATGGCCATTGTAGAAATCTGTTCGTTTGTTAGTAGATGGGCGGGCTGACTATACGGTATTCTGATGATACAGAATACCTGGTTGCGTTTGGGTTCGTGGATCATACCCCTAACGTTCCAAGACAATATTTTAATTTCTTATTTTACTGTTTGAATGTGTGTGGACGGGAGTTCAGCGGCAGCTACAAAGATGCACCCAGGGCGGCCCGGACCTGCCAGTTCGTCGACAAATCTGGAAACAATCAAAAAGAGCACTGCGCTAAAACAGAAGAAAAAACACATTGGCCCTGTAAGGGCAGATAATCCAGGGTGCTGTAGTCCCTAATGTGGAGTACAGCTGGGAACACCAGCAAATCCAATGCTCTAATGGCGGGGAGGAAACGGAGTGGAATTTACAAACGTCTATGACGGTCGGGAGGATTCCCCCGGAGTGTTTGTAGTGTAAGTGAGGTACTGGGGGACTATAGAACCACAATGTGCAACAGAAACTCAACCATAACAATTAAGGCAGGCAGGGCAACACCCAGAGGGGCACACATCTCTCCACTCTGCATGGCAGGTAATAGTGAGTAGATCTAGTGTGTGGTTTATAGTGATTAAATTCCTGGTTATCTCCCTTGGGTTCCTTCCCCCAAACAGCCAATAACCACCACCAGGGGGTCCAGTGTCCCCTCTGTCCCAAGCAACCTGTGTAATCTGTAACTGCTGTGTTCTGCCTTGTTTGTTTCCTGTGTTTCTCCCTCTAGTGGTGAGTCAATCAGAACTGCAGAGACCATCTTACCATCTCCCTCTAGTGGTGAGTCCATAGGAACTGCAGTGTCACACACGGTATTACATAATTAGGGATTTTATATATAATGATGTAGTTCACCAGTGCAATGAACCCGGGGGGAACGTGTCAGAAACCAACCAGGGGATCCCTGTGTGTCATTGCTGTCACCAGTTATTTTGGTGTCCAGTACTCCAGATCATTGGGGTTGTGGCTGTTTAGTCTGGCCTGTTTTGGTTCAGTGCCGGGGAGGGTGACATATTTCCACCCTATATAAAGTTCCTACTCTGTGGAAATGCAGTTACTTACAAATTTGGTTTATTTTCTGCGTAATGGGCCAAATTGTGCATCCAGCCACTGCGTAGCCTCTGTCGGGGAGTCTAAAAACTTGGTGGAGTTTTCAAATTGAATACAAAGGCGTGCTGGATACATCATGGCATATGGGAGGTTCTGGCCTCAGAGACGTCGTCTGGCTGCCTTAAATGTTGCTCTCCTTTTGTGTCAATGGAATAATCTGAACACAACATGATTGTGGAGTTTTCCAGACGAATCTCCCACTTTTGTCTGGCAGGGCTTAAGATGGTCTCTCTATCCTTTGCGTTTAATAAACGTGCCGATAGTGGCTTTGGTCTTGTGCCCTGGGGTTGGGGGGCAGGCAGGGACACGGTGTGTGCGGTTCACAGTGAATACTGGGGATTATTACAATTTATATGGTTTTATTGTATCTGGCTACTAAATGGCTAGCAAGGAAACCTAATACACAGAGAGTAAAAAAGGAAATAGCTGGGCACATCAGTCTTACAGCATTCAAAACTAAGGGTTTATTGTGACGTTTCGGCACACAATCTGTGCCTTCTTTGGACAAAACTTTGTCTGAAGACGGCACAAATTGTGTGCCGAAACGTTACAATAAACACTGTTTTGAAATGCTTGTAAGACTGATGTGCCCAGCTATTTCCTTTTTTACTACCAGCCTGTGTCAGCAACAGCACTGGTGGCACCCAGCATCTAAGAAGGATCAGGATCATCATTCTCTATTAATACACAGAGAGGGGATAACCTTATAACAGGACCAGCATTAGTGTTTTACACTTACCTAATGAGGGTAGATTAGAGGCAGCACCTACATAGAGTCCCTAGGCATAAAACAACTTAAAATGTATACATTTCCTATAAGGCCGAGCCACACTGGACCGGACAGTAACGCACATGAAAAGTGAAGTCTACCATTTGCGTGTGATTTATTTACAGGAAAACCCCCAATTTGCGTTAAAGTTAAATCCCCGCCTTTAATAAACATACTCCAGTTTGCATAGCGCCAAGCAATCAAGACACAAAGAAACGACAAAGAAAACTACAAATCTAACCTTTTTTATTTAATGATATTAAATGTAAAGAAAACAAACAAACAAAATATATAAATGAATGAATCAACATTTGGCTCAATCAGTGGTTAACAGAGATGCAGTATGGTCCGGGCTTCATTCTCCACCCTGTGCTACATCTGTAAGGAGTTTGTGATGCAAGTTTAACATTACCAACTGTAAACCGTATTGCACATAATGTACAGTAATGCATTTCTCTATTTGCTACCAACACTCGAGACCCCATTGATTTATTGCTTAAAGTGCAAATAAGGCCTCCAAACAAGTACCTTTTAAAAAAATCCCTGGATCACATCTCTAGGTAAAACTAGTGAGGTTATATTGCTGGAAAGCTTAAAGGATAAGTGCACTGTAAAATCAAGTTATGTTCATTTGGAAGCTGCAGCTTTAAAAATACCGTTGCCATATTTTTTTTTCCCTATGTCCCTTCAGAGCCTAGCTTTGTGCATTACTGTTTGAGGCTCAAGCAGGAGAGTGCACGGAACTCACAGGCATTACTGTTTGAGGCTCAAGCAGGAGAAAGCAGAGGAAATCTCAGAGGGGCGGAGCTTAACATTCAGCAAACCAGTAACAAGATGTCAGCAACTTCCAAGGCACAAAGCTAGGCTCTGGAGGGCCATAGGGAAAAAAAAAAAATATGGCAACGGTATTTTTAAAGCTGCAGCTTCCAAATAAATAAACTTGATTTTTTATCCTTTAAGCAATACAACTTCCTGCTATCAACAGCTTATAGTCATGTGACCAATGTCTGCCTGCATAGGCCCCACCCAATATTGGTATTTGCACCATGTTCATTATTTTACAACCGCAGTGCAAAGGGTATAGGAATTGTAAAATACTGGACATTATTTTACCACCCAGAATACAATAATTTAAAGGTCATGTCAACCCAGAATTCTAAGTGGTAGATATACCCATTAATAATTTATAACAAGAATAATTTAGAAAAGCATGTAATAGATCATTTTAATCATCAGTTTCTTAGGCTATTAACATAACTGCTCCAGTTTTCCAGAAACATATAAGAATTCCCTGAATTAAGAAGGTACTTGAGGTCTCATGAACTCAAGTTTAAGGCACCACATAAACAGTCCAAACTTCTTCTGTTCTATAAACTGCCTAATTTCAGAACAGCTCTCGGACCAGTGGCAAAACTAGGAATCACTGGACCCCCCAGCAAAATTATGATGAGACCCCTATCAGTGCTTCATCCACAGTGGTTTTCTGGGAGGAGCCACTTGGCTCTCGGGCCCCCCTGCAGTTGCTTCCTCATATCCCCTGGTAGTTATGCCCCTGCCTCGGATAGAAGGCATATCTAAAGTGCGCCCAGAAGGGATAAAAGTGAAACACAACAGCTTATAAAGTGCAAAGCAGATCAAAGTGCAATAGAAAGGACAAGCTTAGCGTCTACAGACAGAATACATTAAAGGCTATGTCCACCCCTAAAATAGACTTTTAATATTATGCTCCCCCATGTCCCCCAGCCCCAACCGCATGGTTTGTTTTTTCAAAAAGCTCCCCAAACTCTTACTTACCTCCCCTCGATCCTCCGCCACACTGCCGGCCCTCTGCTTGCGAGAATGCAAGCAGAGGGGGGGACCGGCAGTCGCGTCTGTGATTGGCTGAGCGGCAGCCAATCACGGACGCGGCTGCCGGTCATTCAGTGCAGCGGAGGAAAGCGGAGAGGTAAGTAAGAGTTTGGGGAGCTTTTTAAAAAAAAAAACATGGGGGACATTGGGGCTGGGGGACATGGGGGAGCACAATATTAAGGGGGATTTGAGCTAGGGGGAGGGATAGTAGAACGGGAGGGAGAGGGAGGGGGAGGGAGGGGGGAGAAGGGCTGCAGCACGCATGGCAGGAATCTCCGGGAGGCCAGGTAGCAGGCAGTGTCCTATATGGACCTGCTAGCCTCCTGGTGGGCAGTTTTTGGAACTTTGGGGGGGGACTACAGGAGAACCAGATGGAGTTGGGATGTGAGGTAAGGATTAAACTACACTACATGGTGGGGCCAGTAGTTGGGGGGATTATAGTTTTGGGGGTGGACATGCCCTTTAAGTTATACAAAACCATAAGGTTGACATACAGAAATGGCCAGGGACCCCTAAACAAAATGATTTGGAAGATCTGACCATAAAGTTACATGTTAAGTTGGCCAAACACTACCTCAACATTACACCTCATAAATTATATTTATATATTTAGGCCAAATAGAAAGAATGTAAACATTTTACAGAAACAGACATTTTGAGTACCGTATATACTCGACTATGAGTCGAATTTTTCAGGCTTTAAAGTTAGCCTGAAAATCTAACCTCGACTTATACTTGGGTCAAGTGCTAATTTAGATCCGAATTCTGCAATTGCAGATAGTAACCAGTAGGTGGCGCTGTGTTAACCTGCATAGAAAGTTACAGGAGCTGATCTGCCTTTACACTTCCTGCAGTCTGGGTGCTGGACTCACTCAGCACTGTCACTGCTGGATACTGTAAATCTGATGGGTCTCCTCAGTTTGAGGCAAAAAACTGTTGCTAGTACAGTGCAAATGACAGCTTGAAACTACAAGTCTCAGGTGACATTTTTAACTATTGGGATCAGAGAGTCCTTTACTATATGGGGGTCAGAGGGCCCTTTACTATATGGGGTTTAGAGGGCCCTTTACTATATGGGGTCAGAGGGCCCTTTACAATATAGGGATCAGTAGAATTGTAAACAATGGTAAGCTTAATTAAAAGTTTACTAAAAACTTTGCCACTCCACATGTTTAGAAACTGAAACTCCCAGCAACAAAGCATGCTGGGAGTTGTAGTTTCCAAACATCTGGAGTGCCAAGGAATTGGGGGTTACTGGTACTGGATGTGGCTATTACTGTATGGGATTCATGTATGGGAATTCTGCTGTCCATTTAAAGGTCAACTAATTTCTACCCTCGGCTTATACTCGGGTCAATCAGTTTTTACAAATTTTTCAGGTAAAAATAGGTACCTTGACTTATACTCAGATCGACTTATATTCGAGTATATATGGTACTATGACACACACAAATGTTTTGACCTAAAATCAGAGATGTTTCTGTATTTTATCCAACCAAAATATTTAAAACAAACAAATAAGCTTTAGAAAAAGTCTTAAAAATACCATCGTCTTTGGTGCAAAATGTTACCTCTATTTCCATGGGTGGACCCATCTGACCCTGCTGTAGACTAAACCTTAATGTGGCCATACACATTGCTAATAATGGGTAAATCCTGTCAGTCCCTGTAGTATCACCCAGTATGGGCAGTGTATAGGGTTCGAAACCATCAGACCGTAATGCACATATTTATCAGTGCTTGTCATTAAATTATTAATACTTAGTGAGTGCTCCTAATCCCCCCCTTTCCCTTACTCACTGCCACTATAGGAGTGTCACCAGGGGCAAGCGCAGGATTTTCAATGGGGGGATTCCTGAATGGGTTACCACTGAACAAGCCCAGTAGGAAGTTCAGACCAAATACATCCATATATTTTATTGTATATGGATCATGTAGTAATATTATATATTTTCTTCTTGCCATAATTATTATGACAGTTGGCCAATATGGATACCCCCTTCGCTTTTGTTATAAAGTATATTCAGTTACGCTGGGTACACAAAGCATATTTTTTGGCCCAAACGACTGATATTTCCATGTATTGGCCTGCTGGGCTAAAAATCTGAGGGGACACTGACAGTTGATCTGACAGAGTTTGATAAATACTGTCGGCAACAGAACCTATGGGGCATGATGGACAATGTTCATTACCAGTTCCCTTTACTTCAGTAGCAGGAGCCGATTACATTGGACAATGAATGAGCACATCGAATGATTGTTCTGTATATGGAATATATGGAACCATCGCTCCTGTGTATAGATAAAATATATAATATAATACAGCTCAGATTTAAAATCCAAAATGTTTTTGGAGTAGTGGGATCTTTAGCTGTTATCCGGACTAGGGAGACCTTTAGAGATTTGCAGTGGGAGAAAATGTGCCTGGCTGACATTCCCCACAGGAAATTAAAATAAACATCAACCCTGCAAAAACAAACAAACAAGACAAACACGTTAATAAGCAGTAAAAAATAAAATGGGAGCAACAGTGGCTACATACATAGGTGAGTGGCAAATATAAAAGTCTGACAACTTGCCAAAAATAGAATATAATGGATTCCTGTTCTTCAAAGCCAAATGGTTCCTCTCAACCCCTCTGCCATTTTAATAGAGACCATAACTGACCATGTTTACACAAAAGTAGTAAGCTACTTGTAGAGGAACAGAACATGTATGGGGAACAGACCCAGGTGTGATATGTACTGCAATAAAAGGGAAAGTAATTTTGTGCAGTAATTGACGGCTCTCCATCTTCTCCTTCAGTGTGTTTTCCCTTCTTTAACATATGCTTGCCTTTACCAGAGATAGGAGTGCCAGGGACACTAACTGGGGGAGGAGCCACACAGCAGAAATGAATCTTTATTAAGAATGTGTACACTGTTAAATTAGTTTTTTAAAACTGATCATTACTGGAAACTAAAAATATTCCCAACTATCACTAAACCATTTTATTGTTGATCTGTCCCTTATTTTTGTAGATATCCATTCCGAATAATCCTACATTTCAGCAGTCAATCAACTGCCTTAGTATCATAAACTCTTATGTATAGTTTTTCCGTAGCTGAAATGGTGACAGTTGTTACGTGAACTGCATGGTGGGAAATTCTCCCAATGCTGCCTCATAGGGATTACTGAGCATGCTTGCCCTCCCAGAGAGTCAGATAGTCTGGCAAGGGGAGTGAGTTTGAGCAAAACAAAAACTGGATTGAAGTAATGCAGCAACACAAACAAGTGCTGCTTCCATTTATTTATTTATAGATTGAAACGAAGCAAAGTCATTTTTTCAGTGTACAATTCCTTTGCTGCCATATACTTTCTATACATTTAGGGGATTATTCAATAAGAAGAGCAGAATTTTGCTGTTAATCTGCTTAAACCAATTAGATTATCAAATGTTACTAACTGTAGTAGTCCAGTAAATAATGAACATACTGGATGCTACATATTAACAGAATGGGCGAATTATCTTGGATGTCTTTAATCTACATCTTTGTGCTTCTATATAATTACTGAATGCTTCTAACATAATATTCCTCAAATTACACTGGATAGGGAGCATTATCCCATCTAGAATATATACAGTAAATGCTCTGGATTATAATGGGAGATGTAGTGAAAGGAGCACACCAGTACAGTCCAGCAGGAAAAACCATGGAGAGAATGTTGAGAACAGTGAACCAGCGATAATGGAATCTTAAAGGACAACTAAAGCCTCAGAACAACACTCTTTCAGAAGGAAGAACACCTTAATATAAAAGTAGTAATCTGTGTCTCACCTCTCATTTTGATATGGTTGTTAGGATATTTACCTTTCTAGCTTGGGGTTTGCGTTTTATCACCTAGTGTGGTCACTGACCATTGTGTTCTTTACACATGCTCAGTCCAAAGATACTGCAGGAACTTTTTACAGTTGGTCACACCCACTAGTAACCTCTAGCCAATCCTTTTACAGGACATATTAGGCAAGGGAGCATGTAACTGAGATCAGGGGTGTGGCCAGTCACTGTACATACACACAGTTATTTCATCCAATTCAGGGGTTTACATTTACTTAAATGCTATTTACTGTATTTTATTTACTGTATTTTATTTTATTGGTGTCTTTAGAGGGTATATGTTCAGATTCTGGAATGTAAAAAATTTGGTTTAGTTCTCCTTTAAACAAAATCAGTGAGAATTAAAATTCTGCAGTTCCTTTGGCTTTGCTACAAATTTGCTTATTGGTACAGTAGTGTGACTGCACATATCCGTAGCTTTGTGACCACACATAGGCGTAGTTGTACGACCCAACAGTCATTTTGTATTTTCTGGAATAAGGGCAGTTCAAGCTCTTACTAACAAGACAATTTTAAAATGTGAAATTAGCACACAGGTTAACACCGTCTTAAATAGCAGATAATGTAAGAATAACCTACAGTACTAACCAAAAAGTAGTGGTATTAGCAATCCAATATAAAAGATAACCCATCTGTTTCTGGGATTACAACTCTCACCTGAAACACAAACATTAATGAACATTGTTTTTTCTTATCTGCAGCGGACACTTAAGTATGGTATCTTTAAAGTTAACCGTGTCTACCTTCTGTTTATCATATTGACTGTTTATCCATACTTACTTATTTGCACTTTATTGCTCCGCTTTTTTGCTTCCTCATTTTTCAACTTACAGTGACAGGTTACCCCGACCTCCCCTATGGAACGGAGGTTGTGCGGAGTGCCTGCAATGCTTTGTCCCCTCCATACCATTGCTCGTGCTTATATGCTATTGCTTCCCAGCTTTTTTACTCCACAGTGACAGGTTACCCCGACCTCCCCTATGGAACGGAGGTTGTGCGGAGGGCCTGCAATATGATGTATGGGACTTGTCATTTACCTATTTTGCCCTTAGTATAATAATATTTGTTGATCAGCTTGTTTGTATATGCGTTGATGGCAGGTACACTCCTAGGACATTTTTAGTTATATTATCCTGGGGATGCCCAGGTATGTGTTAGTAGTTTTTATAAGGGGAGGGAGGAAGGGAGATACCACGTTTTGATGCAAAAAAAACAACAACAACTGTTCCTTTAACACATTGTAATGCACATTATTTTGATTAAAAGTAGAATGTGTAATATTCTTTATAAACAGACACCTCCATCTAATTTCTCTTACATACCTGCACTGTGCATCCTGTTCCTCACATCCAACACATGACACGTATAATCCCCACATTTCCTCCCATCTTGGGGAACAAGCAGTGTCCGGTTATCCCCGCTCATCAAGGAGTAATCAGTGACTGATTGGTTATTCATTCTCCAAGTGACAGAGAGAGACGTCCCAGTAAAATTACAGTGTAACCCATCAGCGGAGGGAAGGACTGTAACATTGGTAATTGGTTCTGTTCATGAAAACACAGATATCAATGACTCTGACAACCAGTTTAATATTAAAGGGTAAGTTTACCTGGAAATTAACATTTAGTAAAAATCATTAAATGTGCATATTTATTGATATTCAGAACTGTGATTAGCAACATTCAGTGAACAAAATGATGGATTTAGCTTCAAGGACCACAGGTACACACACCTACCGAATAACCCACTCCACCCTTCTATTTCATAAACACAGAAACATCTCCACATACCACACAGACACACACACTACTACTGATACACAACTATACCCTTCAGTTTCTATGGAAACCATACCGCAGGCCGAGTACCTTTCATACAGGGAAGGGAACTCCAAGGTGACTTCTAATATCCCTATAATTTACAGTTGGGGGTGCATTATTTATTATAACCTACCCCTTTGTGGATTCTGGTTCCCTTCTCCTCCTGGAACTGTAAGATTATAAGGCTATAATCTTACAGTTCCTCCCATAGAAATCCACTACAGGGGTAGGTTATAAACAGAATAACAGACCTACTAATGTCAGTTAGACACAGACACACACACTTACTAATATACTCTAACGCCCACCATCCTGTTTCCATGGCAACCATAACTTAATTATACTAAAAAGTAAATTTTACAGTCAAACACAAAAACATCCCCCAACCCCACACAGACAGAAGTGCCCAAATCCTGATACACCCAAACACCCACCCATCTGTGTCCATGGTAACACACAATATTAAAGGGTATGTCCACCCTCCCAAACTAAATCTTAGTATGTGGCTGGAAATGGCTATAAACCTTGCAAGGTTTATAGCACTGACAGGTCCCCCCAAATGTAATTACCAGCCTTCGTTCCCCCGACGCCTTCTGATTAACTCCCGTGCATTTTCCCGTGTACGGAAGTCAGTCAGGAGGGGCTTGACCGGGAATCCGCTCCTATGATTGGCTTAACCAATTATGTCAGAATGAATTATGAAATTTAAACACCCTATTTCATTTTCATTGCCAGAAAGATAATTAAGTGTTATAACCATGCAGAGAAGACACACAGTCCCCTTCCAAAATGCAGCCTTTCAATCTAAATTCTGCACACTAACTGCGTATAGTGTGCCCATATAGCTCTTGATTGCATTCAGCTGTGTTGCAGGTGTAACCAATGTTGATTATATATAGCTGTGTCTCTCCGACACACACACACACACACACACGCACATACAATTCATTTTAAAATAAAAGTCCACAAACTAATAAAAAGACATTTTTACTAAAACCAAAGTTTCAAATTCACATGTCAAACTTTTTATCACAATATTTTAATTCTCACAGCCCACACAGACATACATTAACAGAGATTTGTGTAGCTATGGCCTGTTGCCTTCCAATATGTGTCCTTATAAACCAAATCCAAAGTTTATACTAAGACTGGGAACAAACAAGCAAATTTTTAACCAAATGAACCGATATTTCCGCATAACAGAAGGTTGGACCGAAAATTCTGCGGTGTTTACAGTGCCATCCGTATCAGATGACAGATTGTGTGGTCTCCTATAGACAAATTCCCTTTCTAGTTGTTAGTGGTTTTCCAAAACTGGTAGTGGTGTCAGCAACTCAGCTAATTCCTTACTTACCGCAGACATGTAGGTAGAGAACTTGATTTGGTTTCCCATCACAGTCCCACTGATACCAGCCACCATCTTCTTCTGTCAGCCCTGAGAGGGAGACGTTTCCATTGTTATGTGAACCAATGCGATCCATGTACTTTCTATCCACATGGTCTATGTCTCCTTCCCAATACAGAACAAAGGTTTTGCTATCACGGTTCTTCTCTGATCCAAGAAAATACAAATCTCCATACGCAGAACAATAGTTACAGGGAAAATCAGCCAATTCGCCTTTCAAGCCATAAATATTTTCATCTTCACCTGATGGAGAACCTAGAATATATATTAAAAAAACATTATTCCCATTTATTGGCCATTACATTTTTGGCAAAATACCTGTGACCATCTCAGCTCATTTAAGTGACCACCCATTCAGAAATTACTGGCAACTATCCATTTACTAAAGTATAGAAAGCGATTACAACCAATGGAGTTTTTTCGGTCATATACAACTCATCCCTTGGCCGTCAGTAATTGGTGGAAAATATTCCACGCTATACACAAAGGCAATAAACAGCAAATCCTATTGGCCCAATGGGATTTACCTACTATCAGCCAGGTGTGTAAATATGACAGTCTGGTTATTGGAAATCAACAGGGATGTGTACAATAATAATACATTTCCTAAGTTTTAAGTTTGGGTCACTTAAGATATCCCTGCGCCTGATAATTTCCTATGATTGGCTACTATTAGTTAATGTCAGTGTCTTAATGATTATGATTGGTTAAAGTGCATGTCCACCCCCAAAACCAACTTTGTGGGAAAGGTAGGTAACCAGAGGCAGCCAATCAGACAGTTTGAAATACATCATCCAAGAGCAATTACAAATCCATACCCTCCAACATTTCAAAGACAGAAAAAGGTACACTTAGGCACGCCCCTTGCATCACCCAAACTCCTCCCACGGTACCACCCCCAATTTATATATTGCTCCATCCCAAATCAAGCAAATATTATCGCCAAGGTTAAGTAGTTGCAGAGTTGCTGGCCCCCTGTACATTTCCATTTCCTGTGCCTACACTCGGCAGTGGGCAACCATGGGTTAATCCCCTTGATGTGTGTAGGTCAGGAGGTTTTAAAAGGTCTCCTCCCTCCTACGTACCTTGTCTTTTTTCATTCCTGCTGTGTAGGACAAGGACTCCCCCCTTCTGGTAGCTGGCTCTTGCTACTGATGCCTCGCCTCCCTTGCTTAGTGTAGGCGAGAGGCTTACCGGCACCTCCTCTGTGCTTTAGGAGCGCCGGGAAACTACTTCCTGTCACGCGTTGATGACGTGATTGCGCACCCGCGGGAAAAAAAGCAGATTTAAGGACTTGTTTTTCCTCTTCCTGGTTTGCTACACCACGTTACCGTTTGCCTTTTTTTGGTGTGCAGCCAAGCTCCTGCTCTGCTTTTGATCAGCTCTGTAGCTGGGTAACATTTCTTTTGACCTTTTCAGTTATGTCTGTAACTTTAGTTCATGGCATATGTTTTATTTTCATTTTAGAGTCTGATGGCTTCTAAAAGGAAACCGAGATCAGGGGGTGAGCTACTATAAAGAGCCTTTTTGCTGTTAATCATCCTTCCAGGTGGTTTAGGACGATTTAAATACCATACAAATTTATCTTCTAAGCCTTATTTTTTATGTGCTTTATTTTAGATCCAACGTTCACTATGATGAAGAGACTGCTTCAAGAACCCTGCTAAGGAGTGCTCCGTCTGTGACAACCTAGTCTGGAAAAAAGTTGTGCAAAAATACACTCTTTCCATCTCCCAGTAGAGATTTTTCTGGAGATCCTCTAGTTATTCAGTCAAACCCATCTGGCCCTTCTAATTTGCCTGACCCAGTTCCAGGTCCTTCAAGACAAGATGAACCAACAGAAGGGGAACTTGAAGATGACTTTACTCAATCTTCAACTACTAGCCTTTTGGGTTAACGTGGGTTTTAGATGGAATTTAGAGCACAGCGCCGTTTCCAAATGTTTTTGGAAACGGCGCTGTGCTAACGATCCAAAACCTCTGCCATTAAGATTTGCGCTTCATTTAGGAGGCGTTAAACCCACGCTCTTACCTTAGCCCGATCCCGCGATGCAATAACTGACGTAATCT
Source organism: Hymenochirus boettgeri (assembly GCA_019447015.1). Taxonomy (NCBI): domain Eukaryota; kingdom Metazoa; phylum Chordata; class Amphibia; order Anura; family Pipidae; genus Hymenochirus; species Hymenochirus boettgeri. The sequence continues at coordinate 21,941,496 of CM033469.1, forward strand.
TGTTTACGTCAGTTATTGTATCGCGGGATCGGGCAAAGGTAAGTAATGTGGCGCCCGGCTTTGGATCTCCCCCTTAGTTCCAGAGAGGAGCCCTCTACTATAAAGGGCTCATTCAACATGTGCTGTTGCGACATCCTGGGCCTTTACAGGAGGGGCTTTAGCTGATGACCTTTGTAGAGCTGCTACTCTACGTTCATTAAGCATTACATTACATACTTGATGTATATAATAATTAATTTGCCTCTAAAGCTATTGAAGCTTCCTGTAAATAAATCTTGTTGCATCAAATTGTCTCCCTCCCATTTTTTAGTCTTACTTGGGTATATCCCATGGTTGCCCACTGCCGTGTGTAGGCACAGGAAAGCAAAAAATTGTCATCAGACTTACTGTAATTTTCTTTTCCTGTGCTGAAGCACGGCAGTGGGCAAGCTCCCTCCCTAACCTGTTTTGCAGTCATTCAAAAGACAAGGTACATGGAGGGGAGGAGCCTGACCTACACACCTACACCCATGGTTGCCCACTGCCTTGCATCAGCACAGTAAAGAAAATTACGGTAAGTCTGATAACAATTTTCTGCTATTTGTCTGTCTGTCTATCTGTATCTGAAAGATAGATGATAGAAAGACAAAAACTGGCAAATAGACTCTTGAAATGTGAACTGGAGGGCTGACTGTAAAGCTGGTTTGTGAACTGGAGGGCTGACTGTAAAGCTGGTTTGTGAACTGGAGGGCTGACTGTAAAGCTGGTATGTGAACTGGAGGGCTGGAACAGAATGGTTTTTAAACTTTAGGGCTGACTGACACTACTAATGAACTCGGAGGCTGGTTTTAACAATGACCAGTGGAAGGGATGAGTGTAAGAGCTGGTAATAACACAGGTTAAATTATATTTCTCGGAACCCCATACATTGCTCTGCTCTCAGCTTCCTTCAAAGTACTGCCCAGACTGTTAGACAAAGTATAATATGCAGCGTGACGTCATTTACATCACGTCATGGGCGGGGCAACCACCCAAGGAGGCAGGGTTATGGGTGTGGCATGGGTGTGGGCGGTCAGGGGCGTGGTGCACAAAAAGGGGGGGCGTGGCAGGGAGGAGATTCAGGACTCCTCTCCATCGCGGATATTGGGGTGGTTTCACAGGAGCCCACCCCAATTTGAGGGAGACTCCCGGAAGATCCGGGAGGGGTGGAATACCTGTATGTATTTGCATGGAACTTTTACTTTAATTACAAACCAACTAACCTCCAATAACCAGCACTCCGGACCCAACACCCATACAATCTCTCACATGTCTGTCACAGTTGGACTCTGACAGTGCTCTACCTGTCCCAGATTCGGAACTCGCGCGGCTTGCTCTCTCTCCCCATAGCTACCAGGTCAGTCCCAGAGTTTCTTCTCCCACCATTAAAATGCCCGAGAACTAGGTGAGGAGAAGGAAATATCTGCTGAGAGGGAAAGGGAGGAGTCACAGTCCTGAAGCCACACAGAGTAACGTAATCACACTGGTTAGGACATTTAATGCGGTACATTGAATTGAAATCTGGTACAAACCAGTATGAGCATTTTGGCCAGGACAGTACTTTAAAAAACGGTACAATGCCGGCCAAATCGGTACAGTTGGAGTGTATGCAAATCAAACCATAATGGTTTCAAGGAGAACTCCGCACTCATATAACATCTTTTAGAAAGTCTTTTAGAAAGTGCCTGCTATAGCAACCAATCGTAGTTTACTACTGCACTAGACCACCAGGCAGTATGTAGGGGAAGACAAAAGGAAAGCCCCGGACGTCCAATGATGCCCAACCGCACGTAGCTGCCTTAAAGGGGGAGGCAGCAGTTAGAATGTCCAGGTCGTTAAATTTTCAATCTGGGGCACTTTGGTCCCTATGTTGGAATTTTTTTTTTTTTTTTTAAAGCGGGATGCGGGAATGGTGGTTCTAATTTCCTCTGAAATAGGGACAGATGGCAACCCTGGCTGAGACCCTAAACAGGATGCAGGTAAACATGCTATGTTCATACTTATTAGTATTCATCACGGCATGTTCCACATTTATAGCTGCTTATGTTATGACTTGGGAGCACAGGATACTGATTGGCTTTATTAAGGAGAGGTGTGGTTGAAGGTGCTAAATGCTCCCCACAGAGTATAAAATGAGCCTTCTTATAACAGAAAGTACCTCAAAGCCTCATGTTATTATAATAGCATTGCCCTAATAATCTAACATATAAACACGTATTTCTGACTGACCTTTCACATGTTTGAATACTAAAACGCCAAGCATTCTGTTAGCAGTAAGTTGCTCCTGTATGTCCATTGGCTAATGAATGTATACAGCCTAATGATATAGAGTATGGGTGTTGAACTTTTCACATGTTTAAAAACTACAACTCCCAGCATTCTCTGACTGCACAGAATGCTGGAAAGTTTTGTTTTCATACATCCTAGAATAAAGCAATTTTTTATGCTTTAGCGATTCCTACCCAAGGACTCGAATATGCAAGTGATCCATCTGCCCTTCCCTTATATCCATAGATATTACACTATTAGCCTAGGGATGCATTATTTAGGTCACTTCAGGCAGTAGGAGTTACAGTTTGAACCTTAACAAACTTTCCCTCCCTTACCTTTCGCATCTACCTGCCAGCTAGAATCCAGGGGGTCCAAGTGGAACAAACCTGCAGATCATGGGGTGACCTGTGACTCTAAATGGGATCCAAATTAACATGCTAGGGTCATACTTTTTTTTCCCCAAAAGCACGGGGAGCGTGCTTTCAGGGATACCTACACCAAGTGCACAAACGTGGTTCGGGATCCATCTGCCACCCCCGTATGCCCATAGCTGTAGGGCTAGGGAGAGGCTACTTAGCTCCCTTCAGTTGGTAGGCATCAGGAACCTTTCCAAACTTGACCTCCCTTTCTGCTCCCAGCTGCCACCAGGAAGCATCCGGGGGGGGGGGGGGGGGGATGAGATAAGCCTGAAGGTCCTAAAAAGGACCCAGGCAATCCCGCCACAATACGTGAACAAACACAAAAGGAGTGCACATGAAAAATGACAAATTAAATAAATAAGTGCCCCTAGTGCACAATTTAAGTACAGTAAGTATTACAATGATTTAATAACAAAACAAACAGTTTACCCACATAACATGTGTAGTAATGGAGTAGTCCCTGCCTATGGTGCACCACTTTAAATATTGACCACTCCTGTACATTGTGTGTCCTTGTAAGTTGGTATACACTTATCTGTTGTCTCAGAGTTTGTACCCTATCAAGTAATTTGTCTGTTCAGTAATCTGTCCTCCCAACATGTGGTAACAGGATCTTACACACAGGATCTTGTGTTACAATCAATCAGGACATCGCACTGTGCAAGAGATCACATCTTGCCATACACAGACTGTACAAGGAATCACACCAAACAGATCAGTCCCAGCAGGAGCACACCATTCTATCTACTTTCACTTTCTTATCTCCCAAGCCATAGAGAACAGGGCTGTCATGTCTCTTATTACTCAACGACACCCCTTGCAGGCTGGAGGTGGTATATAAGGAGCCTTGGTACATCCATTACAATACACATATCACGTCCTGGGTACAACAGAGAAACTTTTTGGTTAACCACTTCCTTTCAGTATTCACATGGAGCAGACCCAGGGGTGTGGCCATTTTGTCTATACCATATTAAAATAGGAATCTCAGCTCTGTAAGTAAGTTTATGTATTTTGTGTTGTACCTAATATAAGTCAGTGCTATAATTTATATACATTTACTGATGGTCATTTAAATGGTAATAGTGAGATAGTACACATACACCTTTCCTATATGTAATATTATATACCCCCACCTCATTGGTAGCTCCTAAAAACTCAATGCACTCTCCTATGGAGATATAAATATATTTATTTTATATCATATAATATAAAATATAATAATACAATATAATAAAATGGATAGTACTGAAGGATGAATAGACAACCATTTTATAATGTCTGACTTGACTGACAGGCCTTCCTATAGTTTAAGACAAATAAAGCCAGTCCCATTAACCACAACCTCTATAATGTCTGGGAGTCAGTACAGGGGTTATAGGAATAATTGGGGAAAGGCTCTGATGTTCAGAACTACAACTCCCAGCATTCAAGGCGATAGGATCCACTGGGTAAGAACATCGCTGTACACTTGCCCGTACAACCTGCCCGAATCAGATATGGCAACGTTTGCTCATTCATCCTCTGCGCATGCGTAAACATGTCGGCCCCCTTGTTAGTCACATTGATTCCAGAATAATACCCGAGCCGGGTTACCTTGCACCCTCCAGCCGCCGAGCACCAGGCAGAGAAGGAGGAGTTTCATTCCGTACGTAACGGGTTACAGGAACCGGGTCAGTCTTGTCCAGCGCTCTGTTCGCCAGCTACACTCACGTGCACACCATTGAGAAGTGATTTTCCTGGTCCTTACACGGCAGTGATTATCCTAATGGGTTAATCCCCGATTCTCTTGACTGACAGGCTGGTCCCCCTTTGTACCGGCGGCGGCAGGTCTCTACGCCTCTCTCCCCTGCTGCCGATATCCACACTTTAGTGTCCTCTGGAAGTGCTGAAGAGGCACTCTTACAGCCGAGGGTGTTCCATAATGGCCGAACGTCTCGTGATTATGACGTCACTCCTATGGATTCGCGGGAAATTTTTTTAAAAGCCTCAGCGTTTGCCGGCATTTCCTCTCCCGTTCCTCTCTTGGTGGATGTGGTAGGAAATTTTCGCTGTGCATTTCGCCAGCTGTTTGCCATACCCGGAAGTATGGTCTCATTCATATTTTTGTGCCTTCAGCTTCCTAGCTTTAGGCGGTTCCTAGTACCTAAGGTTTTTCTTTTTTCCTTCAGGTGCCTGCTATGAGCTCTCACAAGACAGACATCCCACAGTGGGAGCTCCCAACAAGAAAAGAGATGATCAATGCACATTCCTGGGCCCCATATATCATAATATCTATGGTAGTGCAAACAGTAAAAACATGGGGGGTTTAGTTACAATTTTATGCATAAAAGTGAAAAGCCTTCCAACCACGTTAAGGTAACCCCAGTATGGAAGGTCCTAACAGTTTACCTTGGGTCATTTATCTGGGCTGACACTCCCTGCTTGGTTGCATTTTTGTGGGAAGGTTGTCTCCCTGACCTTGCATTGGATTAGTATTACAGGCTATCACTTCCCCCGCCTACTGGCTTTTAACAAAGAGGGAAGAGGCCTCCCATCCAATGCTTAGTATTAAAGGCATAAGACCTCCAATTAAAGGGACGTGTTGGGGATGCTACTACCACATGGAAGCTTGGTCAATCTTCCTGCTGAGAAACTCTGCTACATTACATAAAATGACATTTTGACAAATTGACATTATTCAATCAATCAAAAAATTCCTGGCACACCCAGCGTCCACAGCCTGGATGCACATTTTGGGAAAGCTGATTTCCACATACAATAACAACAGCCTAGTAGGTGACCTAGTAAAGTTTCGATATATTGATTATTTAATCTTGGGTTTGGGGTGGGTAGTTGCCTGTCCAATTATTTACACAATATTGCAACAAAAAATATTTAAATTTAACATTTACTATGCAGACAGGTGTTTCCAATATTGACTTTTTGGATATAACCTTTGAGTCTTCAGAAGGCATAGTTGATACTGAACTGTATTGCAAACCCATCATGCATCTTCATGTCTAAATACAGTATACCATACAGTCAATTCTTAAGACCCAGAAGGCTATATTCCACTTGGCAGTCCTTTTCAGACAGCTCCATGTCCCTATGGGATAGGTTACATTCCAGGGGTTACCCAGTATATATTATTAAAAAAGCTTTTGATGCTGCGGTAATGAAAGATAGAAAATCTCTTCTAATTCATATACCTAAAAATTAAAAAATTTCAGAGACATAATATCGGTACAGCTCCATATCCCACCCTTACATACGGAAAGAATAGTAGTAAAATATGTTCTTTAATTAGGTTTTGGAACATTTTAAAACTGGATCCAAATCTAAATAAAAAAAAAAAAAATGGGAGCCTAGAATTCCCATAGTATTTTCCCCAATCCTAAACATAAACTTGATATGAACACTTGGCTCAGTTTTAAGGGTTGCTATTCTTGCAGTCAATCACATTGTCAAGTTTGCAGTTTCATCGGTAAAAGTTGTGAGTTTTTTAGTTCCACCAAAATTAAAAGTTTCTATAATTGTCAGTCATGTCACGTAATATATTTGGCCACATCTACAGTAGTTGCAAGTTGCAGTATGTAATTAAGACTATTGGGTGGGCATCTAAAAGCATCTCAGACCACATTAATGCTACCAAAAAAGGAGATCCAGTGATTGCCATATCTCAACACCTTTTGGATGCACATGGGGGCAAACGGGCATTGCATTCCAAATTATTGATGGAGTGAAAATGGGTATCAGAATAGTCGTGGATCGTTGGTCTTAAAAGATCGTTAAAGATTCATTTTCGCATGAATGATGCACGATGGGTCGTTCATCGTTCTAAAATTATCTGACGTGTGTACGTGGCTTAACTTTTTTGATGATTGGTCAAGATGTTTTTTTTTACTATACTTACCCTTTAAATGATTGCCACATGAATGAATGGGTACCTCAGTTGGTGTATGTACCTGTGTCAGCTTGGAAGCTAAAAAAACAAACATTTTTGATTATTGATCAATTTGTTTTTGACTATTGTTACACTTTCAGTATGTCTGCTACAGTAATGAAAGGGTTGGTCAGTAGGTGTGTGTACCTGTGCCCCGTGGGGGTTAAAAAAACAAACTTTTTTGATTATTGATCAAAATTAGTTTTTTTGACTTTAGTTACCCTTTAAGTACGGCTGCCACAGTAATCGATAAGTAGATCAGTAGGTGTGTGTACCTGTGTCGGGTTGGGGGTTAAAAAAAACAAACTCTTTGAATGATTAGTCAAAATTTGTTTTTTGACTATAGTTACCCATTAAGTATGGCTGCCACAGTAATGGATAAGTAATTCAGTAGGTGTGTGTACCTGGGTCTGTCTTTTTTTGTGTTTACAACCATAAAACTCTTTTATTGATGATTGATCAAAATTTAGTTTTTTGACTATAGTTAACCTTTAAGTATGGCTTCCATGGGAATGGAAAGGTAGGTCAGTAGGTGGGTGTACCTGGGTCTGTGTGGGGGGTTGGGGGTATCACCTTTTGTATTTATGACCATGAAACAAACTGTTTTGAAATATCCACATTTGAGGAGTTACCATTATAGTCTATGGGAAAAAATGTCCCGAAATCCGCCATAATGCTTTTGTGGATTCCTTAGCTAGAAGATAACACACTTCTCCTATATGCCCCACACGTCTGTACCGAATTTCATGTCTCTAGCTCAAAAACTGTGGGAGGAGATACGGTCCAAAAAAGCGGAAGAATATAATGGAAGAAGAAGAAATAGAAAGAAAAACTTTTTTGATGATTGGTCAAAATTAGTTTTTTTGACTTTAGTTACCCTTTAAGTATGGCTGCAACAGTAATGGAGGGGTAGGTCAGTAGCTGTGAATACCTGTATCACGTTGGGGGTTAAAAAAACAAAGTTTTTTGAATTTCATATCTCTAGCTCAAAAACTGTGGGAGGAGATAGTCCAAAAAAGGGGAAGAATAAAACGGGGAAAAAAAGAAATAGAAAGAACAGTAATTTGGCTTTTTCAAGCCAAATTAATTACGGGTATAGAACTGTTCTATGTAGACTAGACCTACAGGTACCTACAATGTTAATTACGGGTATAGAACTGTTCTATGTAGATTAGACCTACAGGTTCCTACAATGTTACGGGTATAGAACTGTTCTATGAAGACTAGACTTACAGGTACCTACAATGTTAATTACAGGTATAGAACTGTTCTATGTAGACTAGACCTACAGGTACCTACAATGTTAACTACAGGTATAGAACTGTTCTATGTAGACTAGACCTACAGGTACCTACAATGTTACGGGTATAGAACTGTTCTATGTAGACTAGACCTACAGGTACCTACAATGTTACGGGTATAGAACTGTTCTATGTAGACTAGACTTACAGGTACCTACAATGTTACGGGTATAGAACTGTTCTATGTAGACTAAGACTTACAGGTACCTACAATGTTAACTACAGTATAGAAACTGTTCTATGTAGACTAGACCTACAGGTACCTACAATGTTACGGGTATAGAACTGTTCTATGTAGACTAGACCTACAGGACCTACAATGTTAATAACAGGTATAGAACTGTTCTATGTAGACTAGACCTACAGGTACCTACAAGTGTTACGGGTATAGAACTGTTCTAGTAGACTAGACCTACAGGTACCTACAATGTTACGGGTATAGAACTGTTCTATGTAGACTAGACCTACAGTACCTACAATGTTACGGGTATAGAACTGTTCTATGTAGACTAGACTACAGGTACCTACAATGTTAATACAGGTATAGAACTGTTCTATGTAGACTAGACCTACAGGTACCTACAATGTTACGGGTATAGAACTGTTCTATGTAGACTAGACTACAGGTACCTACAATGTTAACTACAGGTATAGAACTGTTCTATGTAGACTAGACCTACAGGTACCTACAATGTTACGGGTATAGAACTGTTCTATGTAGACTAGACCTACAGGTACCTACAATGTTACGGGTATAGAACTGTTCTATGTAGACTAGACTTACAGGTACCTACAATGTTAACTAGAAAGGGAAAGTTTAAGTATAAACTTTGAATTTGGCTTGAAAGACTGCATTTTGGAAGGGAATTTGTGTGTTTGTGCTGCAGATTTTAAAACTCAATAATGTCAATGAAGAGGACATTGTTGTTTTTTACTTACCCTTTAAATATGTCACATGCATTAAAGGTAGGTCAGTTGGTGTGTGTGTATTCATATCAGGTTGGGGGATAAAATACTAACTTTTTTGATGATTGGTCAAAATGAGTTTTTTTTTACTTTAGTTACCCTTTACGTATGGCTGCTATAGTAATGGATAAGTAGATCAGTAGGTGTGTGTACCCATGTCGGGTTGAGAGTTAAAAAAAAAAATGTTTTTTGATGATTGGTCAAAATTAGTTTTTTTGACTTTAGTTACCCTTTAAGTATGGCTGCAACAGTAATGGAGGGGTAGGTCAGTAGCTGTGTATACCTGTATCACGTACCCCCCGAAACGTTGTGAGATGTGTGGTCTGTATTAAATAAAATTTACAATTTGGAGTGCCACCCATGCCTATTTGTGATTCCAGTAGCTGTGTATACCTGTATCATGTTGGGGGTTAAAAAAACAAAGTTTTTTGATTATTGATCAAAATTAGCTTTTTTGACTTTAGTTACCCTTTAAAGTATGGCTTCCACAGTAATGGATAAGTAGATCAAAATTAGCTTTTTTGACTTTAGTTACCCTTTAAGTATGGCTTCCACAGTAATGGATAAGTAGATCAGTAGGTGTGTGTACCTGGGTCTGGTTGAGGGGGTATGTCTTTTTTGTGTTTATAACCATAAAACTATCTTTTATTGAGGATAAATCTAAATTAGTTTTTTTGACTTTAGTTACCCTTTAAATATGGCTTCCATGGGAATGGAAAGGTAGGTCAGTAGGTGGGTGTACCTGGGTCTGTGTGAGGGGTTGGGGGTATCACCATTTTGTATTTATGACCATGAAAAAAACTGTTTTGAAATATCCACATTTGAGGATTGTTACCATTATAGTCTATGGGAAAAAATGTCCAGAAATTCGCCGATAACGCCGTAACGCTTCCGCTGATTCCTTAGCTAGAAGATAGCACACTTCTCCTATATGCCCCGCACGTCTGTACCGAAATTCATGTCTCTAGCTCAAAAACTGTGGGAGGAGATACGGTCCAAAAAGCGGAAGAATAAAACGGAAGAAAAAGAAGAAATAGAAAGAACAGGAATTTGTCTTTTTCAAGCCAAATGAATTAATTTGACGGTAGCGACAGCTTTTTGGGCTTTTTAACGCCCCACTAACTAACATTAATAAGATCCTGTAAATGTTAGCAGCGTTTTGCAATGCGGTTATCGGTAATAAGAAGTGCTTTACACAAATATAAACAAGTTTCTCTGACATTTATGTGGTTTACAAAAAAGTACAAATAAATAAGATAATATTTCATATAAACATTTTATAGAACAATCAAAGCAGAAATAAATGGCTAAAACAGTGATACTTGCCTTGCGCTCTGTTGGCTATGTCAGCGACATAACTGGCCCTCTGCCTCTTCAGGTCAGACCACCTGCGCTGCAGCTGGAAGATGGTCTGACTCACATCATACTTTGTTTGCAGCTTCCAATGCAAACGGTGCATTATGCACAATCTGCGCCTCTTAATATGTGGGGTGCCAGCCGGCATCCCGTCATAATTAGGGATGGCCGGTTCGCGGATCCGAACCCGGATCCGCCGCGGATTTATTCCGTTTGCGAACGGCGGATTTTTCCGCCTTCTGAACTTCCGAACCGCGGATTTCTCGTATTTTCGTAAATTTTCGAAATTACGAGATTTCTCGTATTTTCGAAAAGACATATTTTCGAAAATTTTCGAAAATTACGAGTTTCTCGTATTTTCGAAAATACACGAAAACTTGTAATTTCAAAAATACGAGAAATTGCATAATTTCGAGGATATTTTTCCTTTTAATGGGTCCGCTCGCAGATTTTAAAATTTTTCCGAAAATTCGCGGATCCTTGAGCGGACCGGATTTTGCGAAGTTCGGACAAGCTGCCGAAAAACGGAAGTAGTTTCCAAAAGCAGAACTGCCGATTTCGGTAACCCTCGAAAAAGAAGGTCCCGATTTTGGTAACCCTCGAAAGTAGTGATCGATTTCGGTAACCCTCGTAAATAAAGATCGATTTCGGTAACTCTCGAAAACAAGAAACGAGTGCGGAAGCTCGAAAACAGCCCGATCGTGAGGAAAGGTTCAGGGAGATTCAATAAAAGTTTTTATCGTTAAAAATTACCCCAACCAATCAGATCTTATTTAACATTTGAAAGCTTACGTCTGATTGGTTGGGGCAAAATTAGCACCATTTTCAAACAGATAACTGACAAGTCGCCAGTTTTTTGTTTTAAGGGTGGACATGCGTTTTAATAGGCCAACTAGAGCCAGTTATACACTTAATCATGTTTATAATCCAATCAAATGGTCTTATGTTAAGACCTGGTCATTTGCCACTTATTGTCACTTTTATCCATTCATTTCCAAGCAGGACATTTAATGATTATTGCCCCTGTATCTCTCTTTCTGGCAAAGGTTGACAACTCCCCCCTGCTCAATGGGGAGTATAATTTTACAGGTAACTGACAGTTTGTAACAGTTCTGTTGTGACTGGCGTGTAGTTATTTCATTCATATTTACAATAATAATACATAATACAATATAATACAATGGCTTCGACATTAGCAATCAAACTCATCTTCTTACAGTGCGGACCACAGCCTTATTAATGGGGGAATGGCCTATAATGGGGACCTAACCTTATGGTTGGTCGTCTCCTCTTTCTTATCTGTAGTTGGAATCCTCCCCTAAAGCTGGAGACTTAAAGACCGACTGATTGGTTGTATGTGTCAAAAACATAATAAAGAAAGTGATCGCCTCACCAGCTTTCGCCAATGTGAAAACCCACTTTGGTTATTAAGTGATTGACTCACCAGCTTCCACCATGTGACAACCCACTAAGAATGTTTTTTACGAAGGAACCGAAGTACCCGAAGGAAACGCGGAGACCCACTTCAAGCTTGGGGAGAACATTCCAACTCTGGTGCAGATGTGTCCAAGGGTGGGTATGCACCACAAGGACCAGAGCTGTATATGTTTTGGATTGTGGGGGAACAGGAGTACCCGGAGGAAACCCCACGCAAGCACGTGGAGAACATACAAACTCCATGCAGATGGGGCTGAGATCGGAATCGAACCGGAGCTCCTCAAGTGCTGCAGGGCACAGCATACCTCTGAGCCACCGTGCTGCCCAAGTGTTTTTAGTAAAAAAAAAAAGATAAGACATAGTAACTGGTGACATCACGGGAAGCTATTGCATAAAGGGGTGGAGCTATGATACATCCCTGCACAGTCTGTATTGATAGAAGCACATAGCCTAAGGTGCAATGACATGAAAATATAGTAAGGGGGAGTGGATTAAAGTTAAAGGTCCCTGTCTGAGAGATGAAGAATGGGACATTGTGGGAGGAGACAATAACAAGCCCCAGTGGGTTTTATAGACGTAACTTAGTTTCAGTTAAGTCTATAACTTAAATGAAAAGCCCCCCAGTCCCAACATGTTCACTGTACTGACAGTTAAACAAGCGTGTGGGGGTTGGAAAGACCATGATGGATGGCAGAGCATGACACGCGGTCACGCATGGCGACAGCTCCGTGATAGTCTCTCTGTTACTGAAGTTCTGCTGCCTAACTCACCGTGACAGGGACTAGAAACCCATAAACGCAGTGTGTGGGGCGCCTCCTACATTCAGTAGACCAAGAGGTATATAATGGGGGATTTATTACCGCCACAAATTTCCTACCAAACCCATTTAGATGTGTCCAACTAAAAAAAACCAGAGACAAAGGGGGATCTCACCAGCAACCCAACCCAGCACACAAACCGAGCAAGCTACAGCAGACCCGTGTTTGCTAGTGTGAACATTGCCTAGTGTAATAGTGTACAGGCAGCTTATAATATATTACATTCATTGGTTCTGCCCAGCGCTGATTTCAGCCAATGGGTGCACAACAAACTGTGCAATTGACATAATACCTAATGCAAATGAACTTCTGTTCATAGAACAGGGTATACAATCCCCCTACACTGCATAGAACAGGGTACACAATCCCCCTACACCGCATAGAACAGGGTACAAAATCCCCCTACACCGCATAGAACAGGGTACGCAATCCCCCTACACCGCCCATTAGAAAGGGGTACGCAATCCTAAATATACCCCAACCCTGACTACACCGCCGCATAGAACAGGGGTATACAATCCCCCTACACCGCATAGAACAGGGTAACAATCCTCCTACACCGCATAGAACAGGGTATACAATCCACCTACACCGCATAGAACAGGGTATACATCCCCCTACGCCCATAGAACAGGGTATACAATCCCCTCACCCCGCATAGAACAGGGTATACAATCCCCTACACCCATATCATCACCGCAAAAGGTATACAATCCCCTAAACCGCATAGAACTGGGTATATCAATCCCCACTACACAGCATAGAACAGGTATACAATCCCCTACAAGCATAGAACAGGGTATACTACATCCCACCTAACACCGCATAGAACGGTACAATCCCCTTCACTAGCAAGAACAGGGTATACATCCCCTAACACCGCATAGAACAGGTATACAATCCCCCTACACCGCATAGAAACAGGGTACAATCCCCTACACCGCATAGAACAGGGAACACAATCCCCCTACACCGCATAGAACAGGGTACCAATCCCCTACACCACATAGAAAGGGTACGCAATTCCCCCCTACACCGCATAGAACAGGGTATACAATCCCCCTACAATGCAATTTACAATCCCCCTACACCGCATAGAAACGATGGTATACAATCCCCCTACGAATGCAATACAATCCTCCTACACGCATAGAACAGGTATACAATCCCCCTCACAGCATAGAAAAGGGTATACAATACCCCCTAGACCGCATAGAACAGGGTATACAATCCCCCTACAACCGCATAGAACAGGGTAACCAATCCCCTTACACCGCATAGAACAGGGTATACAATCCTCCTACACCGCATAGAACAGGGTATACCATACACTACTACCGAATTTTAGAAAAGGGTATACAATCCCCCTATACCGCATAGAACAGGGTATACAATCCCACTACCCCGATAGAACAGGGTATACAATCCCCACTACACCGCATAGAACAGGGATATACAATCCCCCTTACACCGCATAGAACAGGGTATACAATCCCACTACACCGCATAGAACAGGGTATACATAGAACAGGGTACACAATCCCCCTACACCGCATAGAACAGGGTACACAATCCCCCTACACCGCATACATAGAACAGGGTACGCAATCCCCCTACACGTCATAGAAAAGGGTACGCAATCCCCCTACACCGCATAGAACAGGTATACAATCCCCCTACAATGCAATACAATCCCCCTACACCGCATAGAACACATCCTCCTACAATCGCCTACACTCCTACAGCACTCGACGATAGAACAGGGTATACAATCTCTACACCCGCATAGAACAGGGTATACAATCCCCAATACACCGCATAAGAACAGGGTTACCAATCCCCCTACCCGCATAGAACAGGGGGTATACAATCCCCCTACACCCATAGAACAGGGGTAACAATCCCCCTACACCGCCATAGAACGTAAAACAACAATCCCCTACACCGCATAGAACAGTGTAAACAATCCTCCTACACCGCATTAGACAGGGTATGTTACAATCCCCCTCACCGCCATAAGAAAAAACATGGTTTACGACAATCCCCTACACCGCATAGAACAGGGTATACAATCCCCTACCCTAGACACGGGTCACAATCCCTACACGCATTCATAGAACAGGGTACACAATCCCCTAAACCGCATAGAAACAGGGTACACAATCCCCTACACCGCATAGAAACAGGGTTACAACCCTCACCCCCAAGCTAGAACAGGTAGTACAATCCCCATTACACCAGCATAGAACATGGGTATACAATCCCTACACCGCATTAGACAGGGTATACAATCCCCCTACTACCGCATAGAACAGGGTATACAATCCCCCTAAGCATGGAATATCCTCCTCCACCGCTAGAACAGGGTATACCAAGCCCCCGTAAACGCGCATTCGAAAGGCGAACGGACAGAATGAGTTGTTTTAACACTACCAAAAAGCAGAGCATAAAGCACACACCCTGAATGCTAACAATTGGCCTCGCATTGGAAATGCAGAAATGAGCCTACATTGCGACCGCTAAAAAGCCCCAAGAAAAAAGGGGGTGCGGTGCGTTCACGTGAAAGACAAAATAGCCGACCTCATTTAAAGTCCAAGCTAAAAATGTGATGAAAAAGGCGAATTAAATGTATACCAAACATGGTAAAAAGATGCCTTGTCGCTACCTTCAAGTTGGTGATAATATTCCGCTCCATTTAATGCGAAAAACACACTTTTCGCTTTTTATAAATCGCGTTATGCCTTTTCGCTCAAATTACCGTTAAGATGTATAGCGAAGTATGGCGAAAAGGGTTTTAGCGATAGGTCACAGAAAAGTTTTCGCCACTCGTTAACGCCACCTTTTTAAATCACGTTAACTAACTTTTTGGCGAAAAACCATGCGGTAAGCGAAAGCGAAAACTTTTCGCGACTTTTTGCCCTTTTATAAATATGCCCCTGTGTGTCCTGCACAACTTACAACAACAAATCCCAAATTTTTGCTTTGACACAACTTACTGAATCCACGGGGGGTCAGAGTTTCCACTGTGATAACGTTTTATTTTATCATTTTCTGTTCCCCAGTTACGGCGGAGAAAAAAAAAAATCAAAATACTAGCAAAGATGGTACAACGCACATAACATACAACACACATAACATACAACGCACATAACATACAACGCACATAACATACAACGCACATAACATACAACACACACAACATACAACACACATAACATACAACACACATAACATACAACACATATAACATACAACACACATAACATACAACACACAACATAAACCACTTATAAAGTCTGGGATTGTTCTCTTGTAAGTGGATTAGAAGGCCTGCAATATTAATTTGACACTATTGGGACAGTGAATGGATAACTTGTATGTATGGACAGTTTATTTATAATCCGATAAACATGGAGCCGCACACCAGTTTCTTTCAATAGATAAAAGGCTTTATGAGTTAAAAGGAAACGTCTGCCCACATATTATGGGACGTTTCGGGAGACGCTGCTCCCTTTCCCCTATATGGGCAGCAATCCTGAGAAAGGGAGCAGCGTCTCCCGAAACGTCCCATAATATGTGGGCAGACGTTTCCTTTTAACTCATAAAGCCTTTTATCTATTGCAAGAAACTGGTGTGCGGCTCCATGTTTATCGGATTATAAATAAACTGTACATACATACAAGTTATCCATTCACTGTCCTAATAGTGTCAATAGTGTCTTCTCATCCACTTACAAGAGAACAATCCCAGACTTTATAAGTGGTTTATGTTGTGTGTTGTATGTTGTGCATTGTATGCTATGTGCGTTGTATGTTATGTGTGTTGTATGTTATGTGTGTTGTATGTAATGTGTGTTGTATGTTATGTGCGTTGTATGTTATGTGTGTTGTATGTAATGTGTGTTGCATGTTATGTGTGTTGTATGTTATGTGCGTTGTATGTTATGTGTGTTGTATGTAATGTGTGTTGTACCATCTTTGCTAGTATTTTGATTATTTTTTTTCTCCGCCGTAACTGGGGAACAGAAAATGATAAAAATAAAACCTTATCCCAGTGGAAACTCTGACCCCCGTGGATTCAGTAAGTTGTGTCAAAGCAAAAATGTGGGATTTGTTGTTGTAAGTTGTGCAGGACACCCAGGGGCATATTTATAAAAGGGCGAAAAGTCGCGAAATGTTTTCGCTTTTGCTGACCGCATGGTTTTTCGCCAAAAAGCTAGTTAACGCGATTTAAAAAGGTGGCGTTAACGAGGTGTGAAAACTTTTCCGTGACCTATCGCTAAAACCCTTTTCGCCATACTTCGCTATACATCATAACGGTAATTTGAGCGAAAAGGGAGCGAAAAGGCATAACGCGATTTATAAAAAGCGAAAAGTGTGTTTTCGCCTTAAATGGAGCGGAATATTATCGCCAACTTGAAGGTAGCAACAAGGCGTCTTTTTACCATGTCTGGTATACATTTAATTCGCCTTTTTCTTACCATTTTTAGCTTGAACTTTAAATGAGATCTGCTATTTTGTCTTTCACGTGAACGCACCGCACCCCACCCCCTTTTTTCTTGGGGTGTTTTAGCGGTCACAATGTAGGCTCATTTTTGCATTTCCAATGCGAAGCCAATTGTTAGTATTCAGGGTGTGTGCTTTATGCTCTGCTTTTTGGTAGTGTTCAAACAACTCATTCTGTCCGTTCGCCTTTCGAATGCGCGTTTACGTTGTTAATAGGCGTGTTCTCAACTTTATTATTTTTCTTTCTCTGTATTCTCCCAATTTTTGCTAAATTGAAATATAGTGCCAAGAACGTTGAACATAGCCGGGAACAATGATTGGATGTGGTTTTCACTTCTTTTGCTACAAATTTCACATAATTAAAAAACAGGAACAACTAGAAATGGAAAGTTTAAGTATAAACGTTGAATTTGGCTTGAAGGGCTGCATTTTGGAAGGGAATATGTGTGTTTGCTGCAGATTATAAAACTCAATAATGGGAATGATGAGTTTGTAGTGAGCGCTTGTTTGGGACAAAAAAAACTTTTGTGTGTACCCAGCCCAAAGTGGTGCTTATTTTGATCCAATCAATCAGAAAGCTAACATCTGATTGGTTAGGGCAAAATTAGCACCATTTTCAATGATAAGAACTTTTATTGAATCTCTCTGTATCTTTTTGATGATTGGTCAAAATGTGTTTTTTTGACTTTAGTTACCCTTTAAGTATGGCTGCCACAGTAATGGATAAGTAAATCAGTAGGTGTGTGTACCTGTGTCCGTTTGGGGGTTAAAAAAACAAACTTTTTTGATGATTGGTCAAAATTTTTTTTGACTATAGTTACCCTTTAAGTATGGCAGCCACAGTAATTGATAAGTAAATCAGTAGGTGTGTGTACCTGGGTCTGGTTGAGGGGGTATGTCTTTTTGTGTTTACAACCATAAAACTATCTTTTATTGAGGATAAATCTAAACTAGAAAGGGAAAGTTTAAGTATAAACGTTGAATTTGGCTTGAAGGGCTGCATTTTGGAAGGGAATTTGTGTGTTTGTGCTGCAGATTTTAAAACTCAATAATGTCAATGATGAGGACATTGTTGTTTTTTACTTACCCTTTAAATATGTCACATGCATTAAAGGTTACGCCCGATCAGTGATGGGGTGTGTGTGTATTCAATCAGGTTGGGGGATAAAAAATACAATTTTTGATGATTGGTCAGAATGAGTTTTTTTAAGTTTAGTTTCCCTTTACGTATGGCTGCCATAGTAATGGATAAGTAGGTCAGTAGCTGTGTATACCTGTATCATTTGGGGGTTATTAAAAAAACAAAGTTTTTTGATATTGATCAAAATTATTTTTTTGACTTTAGTTACCTTTAAAGTATGGCTTCACAAGTAATGGATAGTAGATCAGTAGGTGTGTGTACCTGGGTCTGGTTGAAGGGGTATGTCTTTTGTTGTTTATAACCATAAAACTATCTTTTTATTGAGGATAAATCTAAATTAGTTTTTTTTTTTTACTTTATTTAGTTACCCTTTAAATATGGCTTCCATGGGAATGGAAAGTAGGTCAAGGTGGGGGTGTGACCTGGGTCTGTGTGGGGGGTTGGGGGTATCACCATTTGTATTTATAACCATGAAAAAAACGTTTTAAAATATCCAATTTTGAGGATTGTTACCATTAAGTTATGGGAAAAAAATCCAGAAATCACCGATAACGCTGTAACGCTTCCGTGGATTTCTTAGCTAGAAGATAGCACACTTTCCCTATATGCCCCAACAATCTGTTACCGAATTTCAGTCTCTAGCTCAAAAACTGGGGAGGAGATACGGCAAAAAAAGGGGAAGATTAAACGTGAAAACGGAAAAAAAGAAGATGAAGAGAAGAAATAGAAAGAACAGTATTTGGCTTTTTCAAGCCAAATTAATTACGGGTATAGAACTTTCTATGTAGAGACCTACAGTACTACATGTATTAGTATAGACTTTCTGTAGACTAGACCACAGGTACCTACAATTACGGGTAGAAGCTATGGTACAACCACAGGACCCAAGAAACGGGATAGAAATGGCTAGGAGACTAGACTACAGGTACCTACAGGGGGGACGGGTAAGAAAGGTTCGAGGCTGATAGACACAGGGACCTACAATGGAATTACGGTGTATAGAACTGTTCTATGGAGCTAGACCACAGGACTACTGTAAGACGGGATAGAACGTGCATGAGACAGACCACAGGTACCTACAGTTAAACGGTAGAGACGTCATGTAGACAGACCCGGTACAAGGGTACCGTTACAAGTAGGGATAGAACGCAGGTACTAGTTAATATCTTTGTTCTATGTAGACTAGACCTACAGGTACCTACAATGTTAATTACGGGTTATAGAAACTGTTCTATGTAGACTAGACCTACAGTACCTACAATTGTAATTACGGATAGAACTGTTCTTATGTAGACTAGACCTACAGGTACCTACAATGTTAATTCGGGTATTGAACTGTTTATGTAGACATAGACATACAAGGTACCTACAATGGTAATTACGGTTATAGAACTGTCTATGTAGAATAGACCTACAGGTACCTACAATGTATTAGGGTAAGAAACTGTTCTATGTAGACTAGACCTACAGGTACCTACAATGTTAATTAGGGTATAGAAACTTCTATGTAGACTAGAATACAGGACCTACAATGTTAATTAGGCAGTAAGGGTTCTATGTAGACTAGACCTACAGGTACCTACAATGTTAATTACGGGTATAAGAAACTGTTCTAGTAGACTAGACACTAACAGGTACCTACAAGTTTAATTACCGGGTATAGAACTGTGTCTATGTAGACTAGACCTACAGGTACCTACAATGTTAATTACGGGTTAAGAACTGTTCTATGTAACTAGACCTACAGGTACCTACAATGTTAATTACGGGGTATAGAAAAGCTGTTCTATGTAGACTAGACCTACAGGTACCACAAATGTTAATTACGGGATATAGAAACTGTTCTATGTAGACTAGACCTACAGGTACCTTACAATTAATTACGGTATTAGAAAATGTTCTATGTAGACTAGACCTACAGATACCTACAAGTAATTACGGAGGGTATAGAACTGTTCTATGTAGACTAGACCTACAGGTACCTACAAGTGAATTACGGGATAGAACTGTTCTTGTGAGACTAGACCTCAGAAGTACTACAATGTTAATACAGGTATAGAACTGTTCTATGTAGACTAGACCTACAGGTACCTACAATGTTACGGGTATAAACTGTTCTATGTAGACTAGACCTACAGGTACCTACAATGTTAATTACGGGTATAGAACTGTTCTATGTAGACTAGACTTACAGGTACCTACAATGTTAATTACAGGTATAGAACTGTTTTATGTAGACTAGACCTACAGGTACCTACAATGTTAATTACGGGTATAGAACTGTTCTATGTAGACTAGACCTACAGGTACACAATGTTAATTACGGGTATAGAATGTTCTATTGTAGACTAGACCTACGGTACACAATTAATTCGGGTATAGAACTGTTCTTGTAGACTAGACCTACAGGTACCTACAATGTTAATTACGGGGGTATAGAACTGTTCTATGTAGACTAGACCACAGGTACCTACAATGTTAATTACAGGTATAGAACTGTTCTATGTAGACTGAACCTACAGGTACCTACATGTTACGGTGTATATAGAACTGTTCTATGTAGACTAGACCTACAGGTACTACATGTTACGGTTATAAATGTTCTATGTGAACTAGACCTACAGTACCTACAAGTAATACGGGTATAGAACTGTTCTATGTAGACTGACCTACGGTACCTACAATGGTGATTACAAGTATATAACTGTTTATGTAGACTAGACCTACAGGTACCTACAAGTACGGTATGTATAGGTAAGATGCTATGACTAGACTTACAGGTACCTACATGTTAACTGAAAGGGAAAGTTTAATGATAAACTTTGAATTGGCGCTGAAGACTGCATTTGGAAGGAATTGTTTGTTTGTGCTGCAGATTTTAAAACAATAATGTCAATGAAGAGGACATTGTGTGTTTACTTACCCTTTAAATAACATGCAAAAGGAGGTCAGGGGTGTGGTATCAGAAAGGTTGGGGGATAAGATATAAAATTTTGATGATTGGTCAAAATGAGTTTTTTTTTACTTGTGTACCCTTACGTATGGCTGCTATAGTAATGGATAAGTAGATCGTAGGTGTGTGTACCCATGTCGGGTTGAGAGTTAAAAAAAAAAATGTTTTTTGATGATTGGTCAAAATTAGTTTTTTTGACTTTAGTTACCCTTTAAGATTGGCCAACAGTAAGGAGGGTGTAGGTCAGTAGTAGTGTGTATACCTACTGTATCAGTACCCCCCGAAACGTTGTGAGAGTTGTGGTCGTATTAAATAAAATTTACAATTTGGAGTGCCACCCATGCATTGTGATTCCAGTAGCTGGTATACCTGTATCATGTTGGGGGGTTATTAAAAAAAAAAAAGTTTTTTGATTATGATCAAAATTAGCTTTTTTGACTTAGTTACCCTTTAAGTATGGCTTCCAAGTAATGGATAAGTAGATCAAAATTAGCTTTTTTGACTTTAGTTACCTTTAAGTATGGCCTTCCACAGTAAAGTAAGGAAGTAGATTGTAGGTGTGTGTACTGGGTCTGGTTAGGGGTGTATGGGGTGTATGTCTTTTTTGTTTAACCATAAAACCTATCTTTATTGAGGAAATAAATTAAATTAGTTTTTTTGACTTTAGTTACCCTTTAAATATGGCTTCCATGGGAATGGAAAGGTAGGTCAGTAGGTGGGTGTACCTGGGTCTGTGTGGGGGTGGTGTGGGGTATCACCATTGTATTATTGACCATGAAAAAAACTGTTTTGATAATCCACATTGAGGATGTTACCATTATAGTCTATGGGAAAAAGTCCGGAAAATTCACCGATAATGCCGTAACGCTTCGCGGCGTTCCTTAGCTAGAAGATAGCACACTTCTCCTATATGCCCCACACGTCTGTACCGAAATTCATGTCTCTAGCTCAAAAACGGTGTGGAGGGAGATAGGTTCCAAAAAGCGGAAGAATAAAACGAAAAAAGAGAAGAAGAAGAAGAAGAAGAAAATAGAAAGAACAGGAATTTGTCTTTTTCAAGCCAAATGAATTAATTTGACGTAGTGGTTTGTTTAGCGACACTTTTTGGGCTTTTTAACGCCCCACTAACTAACATTATAAAGATCCTGTAAATGTTAGCGGCGTTTTGCAATGCGGGGTATCGTGTAATAAGAAGTGCTTTACACAAATATAAACAAGTTTCTCTGACAATTATTTGTGGTTTACAAAAAAAAGTATTTTCTGCCTTCCGAACTTCCGAACCGCGGATTTCCGTATTTTCGTAAATTTTCGAAAATTACGAAGATTTCTCTATTTTCGAAAAGACATATTTTCGAAAATACGAGCTCGTATGCGAAATAAGCGAAAACAATGAAAAATACGACGAAATGGAAAATTCGAGGATACCTAATGGGGGCCGCCGCAGATTCAAAATCCAAAAATTGCGGACGGGCGGACCGGATTTTGCGAAGTTCGGACAAGCTGCCGAAAACGGACAAGTAGTTCCAAAAGCAGAACTGCGATTTCGGTAACCCTCGAAAAAGAAGGTCCCGATTTCGGTAACCTCGAAAGTAGTGATCGATTTCGGTAACCCTCGTAAATAAAGATCGATTTCGGTAACTCTCGAAAACAAGAAACGAATGCGGAGGCTCGAAAAACAGCCCGATCGTGAGGAAAGGTTCAGGGAGATTCAATAAAAGTTTTATCGGTAAAATTACCCCAACCATCAGATCTTATTTAACATTTGAAAGCTACGTCTGTTGGTTGGGGCAAAATTAGCACCATTTTAAAACAGATAACTGACAAGTCGCCAGTGTTTTTTGTTTAAGGGTGGACATGCGTTTTAATAGGCCAACTAGAAGCCAGTTATACACTTAATCATGTTTATAATCCAATCAATGGTCTTATTTAAGACCTGGTCATTTGCCACTTATTGTCACTTTTTCCATTCATTTCAAACAGACATTTAATGATTATTGCCCCTGTTATCTCTCTTTCTGGCAAAGGTTGACAACTCCCCCCCTGCTCAATGGGGAGTAATAATCTACAGGTAACTGACAGTTTTGTAACAGTTCTGTTAGGCTGACTGGCTGTCAGTTATTTCTTCATATTTACAATAATAATACATAATACATAAAATACAATGGCTTTGACATTAGCACATCAAACTCATCATCTTTACAGTGTGGGAGTAGCCTTATTAATGGGGGAAGGCCTATAATGGGGACCTAACCTTTATGGTTGGTCGTTCTCCTCTTCTTATCTGTAGTTAGGAATCCTCCTCCTAAAGCTTGGAGACTATAAGACCGAATGATTGGTTGTATGTGTCAAAAACAATAAAAGAAAGTGATCGCCTCACCAGCTTTCGCCAATGTGACAACCCACTTGGTTATAAGTGATTGACTCACCAGCTTCCGCCAATGTGACAACCCACTAAGAATGTTTTTTACTTGAAGGGAACCGAAGTACCCGAAGGAACCGCTGGAGACGCCACTTCAAGCTTGGGGAGAACATTCAAACTCTGGTGCAGATGTGTCCAGGTGGGTATGCACCCACAAGGACCAGAGCTGCTATATGTTTTGGATTGTGGGGGGAAACCGGTAGTACGGAGGAAACCCACGCAAGCACGTGGAGAACATACAAACTCCATGCAGATGGGGCTGAGATCGGAATCGAACCGAGGCCCCTCAAGTGCTGCAGGGCATCAGCATACCTCTGAGCCACCGTGCTGCCCAAGTGTTCTTAGTAAAAAAAAAAAAGATAAGACATAGTAACTGGTGACATCACGGACAGTCTATTGATTCTAAAGGGTGGAGCTATGATACATCCCTGCAAGTCGTGTATTGATAGAAGCACATACCTAAGGTGCAATGACATGAATAATAGTAGGGGGAGTGGATTAAAGTTAAAGGTCCCTGTCTGAGAGATGAAGAATGGGACATTGTGGGAGGACGAAATAACAAGCCCCAGTGGGTTTCTATAGACGTAACTTAGTTTCAGTTAAGTCTATAACTTAACTGAAAAGCCCCCCCAGTCCCAACATGTTCACTGTACTGACAGTTTAAACAACACTGTGGGGTTGGAAAGACATGGCAGAGCTGGACAGCTCCTAGATAGACCCACATCTCGGATGTCTGCTTCTCAGTTACAAGTTCTGCTGCCTAACTCACGTGACAGGGACACTAGAAACCCTAACAGTGCAGGTGTGGTGGGCCCTCCTACATTCAGTAGGCCAACAGGTATAAATGGGGGATTTATTACCCGCACAAATTCATCCTACCAAACCCATTATTTAGATTGTTCCACTAAAAAAAACCAGAGACAAAGGGGGACCTCACCAGCAACCCAACCCAGCACACAAACCGAGCAAGCTACAGCACAGACCTGTGTTTGCTAGTGTAACATTGCCTAGTGGTAATAGTGTACAGGCAGCTTAATATATTACATTCATTGGTTCTGCCAGCGCTGATTTCAGCCAATGGTGCACAACAAATTGTGCAAGACATAATACTAATGCAAATGAACTTCTGTTCTATGGGGGGCCTCGATTTATAAAACGGAGAACCCCGGCGGCGGTTAAATGTACGCTGGCGCAATTGGCTTTTTCGCCAGATTGTGGGCATCGCATCAGTTCCGCTCGCTTCTATTTTTTTTCTATTTTATTTCAACTTTGGTTGGGGAAGCGGACGAGCTTTGCGTCCCAATTGGCGCTTTATAGATAAACTATATAAACAAATAGCAGCACAGCACTGAAATAAAGCGAATGTTTGGGTGCGTATCTCCTCTGGGTCCTCCGTTCAAACCCCCTAATACATGGAATCGGATAAACCACCAGCTTTCATGGAGCCGCACACCAGTTTCTGCAATAGATAAAAGGCTTTATGAGTTAAAAGGAAACGTCTGCCCACATATTTGGACGTTTCGGGAGACGCTGCTCCCTTTCCCCTATATGGGCAGCAATCTGAGAAAGGGAGCAGCGTCTCCCGAAACGTCCCATAATATGTGGGCAAACGTTTCCTTTTAACCCATAAAGCCTTTTATCTATTGCAAGAAACTGGTGTGCGGCTCCACGTTTATCGGATTATAAATAAACGTCACTACATACAAGTTATCCATTCACTGTCCTAATAGTGTCAATAGTGTCTTCTCCACCACTTACAAGAGAACATCCCAGACTTTATAAGTGGTTTATGTTGTGCGTTGTATGCTATGTGCGTTTTTGTTGTATGTGATGTGTGTTTATTAGTGTTGTTGTTGTGTTTACCATCTTTGCTAGTATTTTGATTATTTTTTTTCTCCGCCGTAACTGGGGAACAGAAAATGATAAAAATAAAACCATCCCAGTGTGAAACTCTGACCCCCGTGGATCGTAAGTTGTGTCAAAGCAAAAATGTGGATTTGTTGTTGTAAGTTGTGCAGGACACCCAGGGGCATATTTATAAAAGGGCGAAAAGTCCGCGAAATGTTTTTCGCTTTTGCTGACCGCATGGTTTTCGCCAAAAAGCTAGTTAACGGAGTTTTAAAAAGGGTGGCGTTAACGACGTGTGAAACTTTTCCGTGACCATCGCTAAAACCCTTTTCGCCATACTTCGCTATACATCATAACGGTATTTGAGGCGAAAAGGGAGCACCCCACCCCCTTTTTTCTTGGGGTGTTTAGCGGTCACAATGTAGCAGCTCATTTTTGCATTTCCAATGCGAAGCCAATTGTTAGTATTCAGGGTGGTGTGCTTATGCTCTGCTTTTTTGGTAGTGTTCAAACAAACTCATTCTGTCGTTCGCCTTTCGAATGCGCGTTTACGTTGTTAATAGGCGTGTTCTCAACTTATTATTTTCTTTCTCTGTATTCTCCCAATTTTTGCTAAATGAAATATAGTGCAAGAACGTTGAACATAGCCGGGAACAATGATTGGATGTGGTTTTCATTCTTTTGTAAAATTCACATAATTAAAAAACAGGAACAACTAGAAATGGAAAGTTTAAGTATAAAACGTTGAATTTGGCTTGAAGGGCTGCATTTTGGAAGGGATAGGTTTTGCTTGCAGATTATAAAACTCACATAATGGGATGATGAGTTTGTAGTGACGCTGCTTGTTTGGGACAAAAAAAACTTTTGTGTGTTACCCCAGCCCAAAGTGGTGCTTATTTTGTCCATCAATCAGAAAGCTAACATCTGATTGGTTAGGGACAAAATTAGCACCATTTTCAATGATAAGAATTTTATTGAATCTCTCTGTAACTTTTTGATGTTGGTCAAAAGTGTTTTTTTGACTTTAGTTACCCTTTAAGTATGGCTGCCACAGTAATGGATAAGTAAATACGTAGGTGGGTGTACCTGTGTCCGTTTGGGGGTTAAAAAAACAAAATTTTGATGATGGTCAAAATTTGTTTTTTGACTATAGTTACCCTTAAGTATGGCAGCCACAGTAATTGATAAGTAAATCGTAGGTGTTGTGTACCTGGGGTCTGGTTGAGGGGTATGTCTTTTTGTGTTTACAACCATAAAACTATCTTTATTGAGGATAAATCTAAACTAGAAAGGAAAGTTTAAGTATAAATTGAATTTGGCTTGAAGGGCTGCATTTGGAAGGGAATTTGTGTGTTTGTGCTGCAGATTTAAAACTCAATAATGTCAATGATGAGGACATTGTTGTTTTTTACTTACCCTTTAAATATGTCACATGCATTAAAGGTAGGTCAGTTGGTGTGTGTGTATTCATATCAGGTTGGGGATAAAATACTAACTTTTTTTGATGATTGGTCAGATGAGTTTTTTTAAGTTTAGTTACCCTTTACGTATGGCTTGCTATAGTAATGGATAGTAGATCATAGGTGTGTTGACCCGTGTCAGTTGAGAGTTAAAAAAAACAACAACTTTTTTTGATGATTGGTCAAAATTAGTTTTTTTGACTTTAGTTCCCTTTAAGATGGACTTGCAACAGTAATGGAGGGGTAGGTCCGAGTAGCTGTGTTACCTGTATAGTTGGGGGTTAAAAAAACAAAGTTTTTTGAGTATTGATCAAAATTTGTTTTTGACTTTTTTACCCTTTTAAAGATAGGTCTTCCACAGTAATGGATGAAGTAGATCAGTAGGTGTGTGGGTTGGTACCTGGGTCTGGTTGAGGGGTATGTCTTTTTTGTGTTATAACCATTAAATATCTTTTATTGAGGATGATAAATCTAAATTAGGTTTTTTGACTTTAGTTACCCTTTAAAATGTGGCTTCATGGAATGGAAAGGTAGGTCCATTAGGTGGGTGTACTAGGTCTGTGTGGGGGGGTGGGGGATCACCATTTGTATTATGACCATGAAAAAAAAACTGTTTTGAAATCCACATTTGGGGATTGTTACCTTATGTCTATGGGAAAAAAAGGCGGAAATTTGCAGATAACGCGCGTACACGTTTCCGCGGATATCCTTAGCAAAAGATAGCACACTTTCCTATATGCCCCGCAGTCTGTACGAATTCATGTCTTCTAGCTCAAAAACTGTGGGGGAGAGGAGATACGGTCCAAAAAAGCGGAAAAATAACGTAGAAGAAATAGAAAGAACAGTAATTTGGCTTTTTCAAGCCAAATTAATTATAAAAAGTAAAGCATTGTACCAAAGCAGGATGACAGGAATCGGAAAACTTAATAGCTAATTGGGACAGTGGGATTTGGTCTAGAAATTGAGACACAATTTGAGAAGTATGATTATTAGGTGATTACTCGATTCACACCAGGTGGCAGCAAACAGTTAATTAACTTTAAAAGTGTTGAAAAAGATGTATGGGGGATATGTAAAAGTTGTAAAGTAGTCTATATTATTCCAGGTCCTGAATTGTATGATACAAGTCTAATGAAATTGTCCCAGTTTTTTCTGTACATTAACATACATAGATGTTATATAGATCGTTTATTAAAAAGAGTACTAAATGTGTTTATTACATTTCAAGAAATTTGACCCAAATAAACTGCGTAGAAAGCACAATGGGGGTTATTCAATCAAAAAGTTCTTATTTGTTTAAAATGGTGCTTAATTTAGCCCCCACCAATCAGATGTTAGATTTTGAATGTTAAAAAACATCTGATTGGTTGGGGAAATTAGGCCATTTTTAACGATAAGACTTATTGAAATCTCCCTGCAATCTCATTTTTGCATCAATGTTCGTCCATGTCCCAAATCATTACAGGGACCTCTGTGGTGGGTGACGAGCCCCGTCGAACCTCTGTTTCAAACACAAAGTCGACCAACACACGGTTGGGTAGAATTGGGCTAACACACATTGTGTTCGCAGGTGGCCCCAAACGATTGCACATCTTTTATAGTCCAGTATTACATTTCCTTATCTGTTAATAGTTGAGTTGAAATCCAGGATGTTTAGTGGCATTTGCATGTCCAGTCATCTAGGTATGGTTGTTATATGGATTGGCATTAAAGGGCAATCCACATCCACAGTGGTATATCTGGGGTCCTTGATGGGTTAAGGGATAAAGGTAGGTAAGTAAGTGGTGTGGTGTATTCATATCAGGTTGGGGGATAAAATACTAACTTTTTGAGTGATGGTCAGAATGCGTTTTTTTAAGTTTAGTTTCCCTTTACGTATGGCTGCCATAGTAATGGATAAGTAGGTCAGGAGCCTGTGTATACCTGTATCAGTTGGGGTTTAAAAAAACAAAGTTTTTTGATATTGATCAAAATTATCTTTTTGACTTTCGTACCTTTAAAGTATGGCTTCCACAGTAAAGGGATAAGTAGATCAGTAGGGTGTGTACCTGGGTCTGGTTGAGGGGGTATGGCTCTTTTGGTGTTTATAACCATAAAACTATCTTTATGAGGATAAATCTAAATTAGTTTTTTTTTTTACTTTAGGTTACCTTTAAATATGGGCTCCAGGGGAATGGAAAGGTAGGTCAGTGGTGGGTGTACCGGGTCTGTGTGGGGGGTTGGGGGTATCACCATTTGTATTTATAACCAGGAAAAAACAGTTTTAAAATATCCAACATTTGAGGATTGTTACCATCTATAGTCTATGGGAAAAAATTTCCAGAAATTCACCGATAACGCTGTGAACGCTTCCGGGATTCCTTAGCTAGAAGATAGCACACTTTCCTGATATGCCCCACACATCTGTACCGAATTTCATGTCTCTAGCTCAAAAACTGTGGGAGGAGATACGGTCCAAAAAAAGGGGAAGATTTAAACGGAAAAAAAAAAAGAAGATGAAGAAGAAGAAATAGAAAGAACAGTAATTTGGCTTTTTCAAGCCAAATTAATTACGGGTATAGAACTGTTCTATGTAGGACTAGACCCTACAGGTACCTACAATGTTAATTACAGGTATAGAACTGTTCTATGTAGACTAGACTACAGGTACCTACAATGTTTAATACGGGTATAGAACTGTTTCTATGTAGACTAGGACCTACAGGTACCTTACAATGTTATTACGGGTTATTGAACTGTTCTATGTAGACTAGACTACAGGTACCTACAATGTTGTTACGGGATATAAACTGTTCAGTAGACTAGACATCAGGTACCTACAATGTTATACGGGTGTATAGAACGGTCTATGTAGACTAGACCTACAGGTACTACAATGTAATACGGGGTTAGAACGTTCTATGTAGACTAGACCTACAGGTACCTACAATGTTAATTACGGGTATAGAACTGTTCTATGTAGACTAGACCTACAGGTACCTACAATGTTAATTACGGGTATAGAACTGTTCTATGTAGACTAGACCTACAGGTACCTACAATGTTAATTACGGGTATAGAAGTTTATGTATGAATAGACCTACAGGTACCTACAATGTTAATTACGGGTATAGAATCGTTCTATGTAGACTAGTACCTACAGGTACCTACAATGTTAATTACGGGTAAGAACTTTCTATGTAGACTAGACCTACAGGTACCTACAATGTTAATTACAGGTATAGAACGTTCTATGTGACTAGACCTACAGGTACCTACAATGTTACGGGTTTAGAATGTATGTAATAGACCTACAGTACCTACACTGTAATTACGGGTATAGAACTGTTCTATGTAGACTAGACTTAAGGTACCTACAATGTTAATTACGGGTTATGAACTGTTCTATGTGAGACAGACCTACAGGTTACCTACAATGTTAATTACGGGATAGTAAGAACTGTTCTATGTAGACTAGACCTACAGGTACCTACAATGTTAATTACGGGTATAGAAACTGTTCTATGTAGGACTAGAACCTAACAGGTACCTACAAGTTAATTTAGGGTATAAGAACTGTTCTATGTACACTAGACCTACAGGTACTACAATGTTAATTACGGGGGGTAATAGAACTGTTTATGTAGACTAGACCTAAGGTACTACAATGTTAATTACGGGTATAGAACTGGTTCTATGTAGACTAGACCTACAGGTACCTACAATGTTAATTAAGGGTATAGAACTGTTCATGTAGACTAGACCTACAGGTTACCTACAATGTTAATACGGGTATAGAATGTTCTATGTAGACTAGACCTACAGGTACCTACATGTGAATTACGGGTATAGAACTGTTCTATGTAGACTAGACCTACAGTACCTACAATGTTAATTACAGATAGGTTATAGAACTGTTCTATGTAGACTAGACCTACACAGGTACCTAACATGTACGGGTATAGAACTGTTCTATGTAGACAGACCTACAGGTACCTACAATGTTAATTCGGGTATAGAATGTTCTATGTAGACTAGACTACAGGTACCTACAATGTTAATTACGGTATAGAAATGTTCATGTAGACTAGACTACAGGTACCTACAATGTTAATTACGGGTATAGAAACTGTCTATGTAGACTAGACCTACAGGTACCTACATGTTAATTACGGGTATAGAAGTTCATGTAGCTAGACACGGTAACTACAATGTTAATTACGGGTATAGAACTGTTCTAGTGTAGACTAGACCTACAGGTCTACAATGTAATTACGGGTTAAGAATGTTATGTAGATAGACCTACAGGTACCTACAAGTTAATACGGTATAGAACTGTTCTATGGAGACATAGACCTACAGGTACCTACAATGTACGGGTATAGAAATGTTCTATGTAGAAGACCACAGGTGACCTACAATGTTACGGGTATAAAACTGTTCTATGTAGACTAGACCTACAGGTACCTACATGTATTACGGGTATAGAAACTGTTCTATGTAGACTAGACCTACAGGTACCTACAATGTGATTACAAGTATATAATGTTCTATGTAGACTAGACCTACAGGTACCTACAATGTTACGGGTATAGAACTGTTTATGTAGACAGACTACAGGTACCTACATGTTAACTAGAAAGGGAAAGTTTAAGTATAAACTTTGAATTTGGCTGAAGACTGCATTTTGGACGGGAATTTGTGTGTTTGTGCTGCAGATTTAAAACTCAATAAGGTCAATGAAGAGGACATGTTTGTTTTTTACTTAACCTTTAAATATGTCACATGCATTTAAAGGTAGGTCAGTTGGTGTGTTGTGTATTCAGATCAGGTTGGGGATATAAAATACTAACTTTTTGTGATGAGTCAAAATGAGTTTTGTTTTTACTTAGTTTACCCTTTAAGTATGGCTGCTATAGTAATGGATAAGTAGATTCAGTGGTGTGTGTACCCAGTCGGGTTGAGAGTTAAAAAAAAAATGTTTTTGATGATTGGTCAATTAGTTTTTTGACTTAGTTACCCTTTAAGTATGGCTGCAACAGTATGGAGGGGTAGTCAGTAGCTGTGATATCTGTATACGTACCCCCCGAAACGTTGTGAGAGAGTGTGGTCTGTATTAAATAAAATTTACAATTTGGAGTGACACCCATGCCTATTGTGATTCAGTAGCTGTGTATACCTGTATCATGTTGGGGTTAAAAAAACAAAGTTTTTTGATTATGATCAAAATTAGCTTTTTTTGACTTTAGTTACCCTTAATATGGCTTCCACAGTAATGGATAAGTAGATCAAAATTAGCTTTTTTGACTTAGTACTTTAGTATGGCTCCACAGTAAGGATAAGTAGATCAGGTAGGTGTGTGTACCTGGGTTTGGTTGAGGGGGGTATGTCTTTTTTGTTGTTTATAACCATAAAACTATCTTTTATGAGGATAAATCTAAATTAGTTTTTTTGACTTTAGTTACCCTTTAAATATGGCTTCCATGGGAATGGAAAGGTAGGTCAGTAGGTGGGTGTACCTGGGTCTGTGTTGGGGGTTGGGGGTATCACCATTTGTATTTATGACCATGAAAAAAACTGTTTTGATAATCCACATTTGAGGATTGTTACCATTATAGTCTATGGGAAAAAATGTCCGGAAATTCACCGATAATGCCGTAAACGCTTCGCGGATTCCTTAGCTAGAAGATAGCACACTTCTCCTATATGCCCCACACGTCTGTAACCGAAATTCATTGTCTCTAGCTCAAAAACGGTGGGAGGAGATAGGAGATAGGTCCAAAAAGCGGAAGAATTAAAACGAAGAAAAGAAAAAAAGAAGAAGAAATAGAAAGACAGGAATTTGTCTTTTTCAAGCCAAATGAATTAATTTGACGGTTTTAGCGACAGCTTTTTGGGCTTTTAACGCCCACTAACACATTATAAGATCCTGTAAATGTTAGCGGCGTTTTGCAATGCGGTTATCGTGTAATAAGAAGTGCTTTACACAATATAAACAAAGTTTCTCTGACAATTATTTATGTGGTTACAAAAAATATTTTTCCGCCTCCGAACTTCCGAAACGCGGATTTCTCGTATTTTGTAAATTTCGAAATTACGAGATTTCTCGTATTTTCGAAAGACATATTTTCGAAAATACGAGTTTCTCGATTTTCGAAAATACGCGAAAACTTGTAATTTCAAAAAGATAGAAATTGCATAATTTCGAGGATATTTTCCTTTTAATGGGTCCGCTCGCAGATTTTCAAATTTTTTCCAAAAATTGCGGATCCTGGGCGGACCGGATTTTGCGAAGTTCGGACAAGCTGCCGAAAACGAAGTAAGTAGTTTCCAAAAGCAGAACTGCCGATTTCGGTAACCCTCGAAAAAGAAGGTCCGATTTCGGTAACCCTCGAAAGTAGTGATCGATTTCGGTAACCCTCGTAATAAGATCGAGTATTCAAAGTGGATATTGTCTCTCTGAAAACGAGAAACGAATGCGGAAGCACGAAAACAGCCCGATCGTGAGGATGGAAAAGGTTAGGAGATCAATAAAAGTTTTATCGGTAAAAATTACCCCAACCAATAAGATCTTATTACATTTGAAAGCTTACGTTGATTGGTTGGGGCAAAAATTAGCACCATTTAAAACAGATAACTGACAAGTCGCCAGTTTTTTTGTTTTAAGGGGGAAATGCGTTTCATAGGCCAACTAGAGCCAGTAACACTTAATCATGTTTATCCAATCAAATGGTCTTATGTTAAGACCTGGTCATTTGCCACTTATTGTCACTTATTCCATTCATTTCCAAGCAGACATTTAATGATTATTGCCCCTGTTATCTCTCTTTCTGGCAAAGGTTGACAACTCCCCCTGCTCAATGGGGAGTAATAACTTCTACAGGTAACTTGACAGTTTGTAACAGTCTGTTAGGCTGACTGGGTCAGTTATTTCATTCATATTACAATAATAATACATAATACAATAATAATACAATGGCTTGACATTAGCACATCAAACTCATCATCTTTACAGTGTGGGACGAGCCTTATTAATGGGGGAATGGCCTATAATGGGGACCTAACCCTTATGTTGGTCGTCTCCTCTTCTTATCTGTAGTTAGGAATCCTCCTCCTAAAGCTTGGAGACTATAAAGACCGACTGATTGGTTGTATGTGTCAAAAACAAATAAAAGAAAGTGATCGCCTCACCAGCTTTCGCCAATGTGACAACCACTTTGGTTTATAAAGTGATTGACTCACCAGCTTCGCCAATGTGGACAACCACCTTAAGAATGTTTACTTGAAGGGAACCGAAGTACCCGAAGGAAACGCGGAGACCCCACTCAAGTGGGGAGAACATTCAAACTGGTGCAGATGTGTCCAAGGGTGGGTATGCCACCACAAGGACCAGAGCTGCTATGTTTTGGATTGTGGGGGAAACCGGAGTACCCGGAGGAAACCACGCAAGCACGTGGAGAACAATACAAACTCATGCAGATGGGGCTGAGATCGGAATCGAACGAGCTCCTAAGTGTGCAGGGCATCAGCATACCTCTGAGCCACACCGTGCTGCCCAAGTGTCTTAGTAAAAAAAAAAAAGAAAGGACATAGTAACTGGTGACATCACGGAAGCTATTTGTAAAGGGGTGGAGCTATGATACATCCCTGCACAGTCTGTATTGATAGAAGCACATAGCCTAAGGTGCAATGACATGAATAAGATAGTAATGGGGAGTGGATTAAAGTTAAAGGTCCCTGTCTGAGAGATGAAGAATGGGAACTGTGGGAGGAGACAATAAACAAGCCCCAGTGGTGGGTTTATATAGACGTAAATTAGTTTCAGTTAAGTCTATAAATTAACTGAAAAAAGCCCCCCCAGTCCCAACATGTTCACTGTACTGACAGTTAAAACAAACTGTGGGGGTTGGAAAAGCATGGCAGAGCTGGACAGCTCCTAGATAGACCCACATCTCGGATGTCTGCTTCTCAGTTACAAGTTCTGCTGCCTAACTCACCGTGACAGGGACACTAGAAAACCCATAACAGTGCAGGTGTGGGGCCCTCCTACATTCAGTAGGCCAACAGGTATATAATGGGGATTTATTACCCCGCCACAAATTCATCCTACCAAACCCATTTAGATTGTTCCAACTAAAAAAAAACCAGAGACAAAGGGGGACCTCACCAGCAACCCAACCCAGCACACAAACCGAGCAAGCTACAGCAGACCCCTGTGTTTGCTAGTGTGAACATTGCCTAGTGTAATAGTGTACAGGCAGCTTATAATATATTACATTCATTGGTTCTGCCCAGCGCTGATTTCAGCCAATGGGTGCACAACAAATTGTGCAACTGACATAATACCTAATGCAAATGAACTTCTGTTCTATGGGGGGCCTCGATTTTAAAACGGAGAAACCCGGCGGCGGAATGTTAACAGTGGCGCAATTGGCTTTTCGCAGATTGTGGCATCGCATCAGTTCCGCCGCTTCTATTTTTATTTCTATTTTATTCAACTTTCGGTGTGGAAGCGGACGAGCTTGCGTCCCCAATTGGCGCTTTATAGATAAACTATATAAACAAATAGCAGCAGCACTGAAATAAAGCGAATGTTTTGGGTGCGTACTCCTCTGGGTCCTCCGTTCAAACCCCTAATACAATGGAACGGATAAACCACCAGCTTTCAGGAGCCGCACACCAGTTTCTTGCAATAGATAAAAGGCTTATGAGTTAAAAGGAAACGTCTGCCCACTATATGGGACGTTTCGGAGACGTGCTCCCTTTCCCCTATGGGCAGCAATCCTGAGAAAGGGAGCGCAGGTCTCCCGAAACGTCCCATAATATGTGGGCAAACGTTTCCTTTAACCCATAAAGCCTTTATCTATTGCAAGAAACTGGTGTGCGGCTCCACGTTTATCGGATTATAAATAAACTGTACATACATACAAGTTATCCATTCACTGTCCTAATAGTGTCAATAGTGTCTTCTCACCCACTTACAAGAGAACAATCCCAGACTTTTAAGTGTGTTATGTTGCGTTGTATGCTATGTGATGTTTGTATGGTTATGTGTGTTGTATGTGTATGTGGTGTTGTACCATCTTTGCTAGTATTTTGATTATTTTTTTCTCCGCCGTAACTGGGGAACAGAAAATGATAAAAAAAACCTATCCCAGTGGAAACTCTGACCCCCGTGATTCAGTAAGTTGTGTCAAAGCAAAAATGTGGGATTTGTTGTTGTAGTTGTGCAGGACACCCAGGGGAATATTTATAAAAGGGCGAAAGACGCGAAATGTTTTCGCTTTTTGACCGCATGGTTTTTCGCCAAAAAGCTAGTTAACGCGATTTAAAAAGGTGGCGTTAACGAGTTGTGAAAACTTTTCCGTGACCTATACGCAAAACCTTTTACGCCATACTTCGCTATACATCCAAACGGTAATTTGAGCGAAAAGGGAGCACCCCACCCCCTTTTTTCTTGGGGTGTTTTAGCGGTCACAATGTAGGCTCATTTTGCATTCCAATGCGAAGCCAATTGTTAGTATTCGGGTGTGTGCTTATGCTCTGTTTTTGGTAGTGTTCAAACAACTCATTCTGTCCGTTCGCCTTTCGAATGCGCGTTTACGTTGTTAATAGGCGTGTTCTCAACTTTATTATTTTCTTTCTTGTTCTCCCAATTTTTGCTAAATGAAATATAGGTGCAAGAACGTTGAATAGCCGGGGGGAACAATGATTGGATGTGGTTTTCACTTCTTTTGCTACAAATTTCACATAATTAAAAAACAGGAACAACTAGAAATGGAAAGTTTAAGTATAAACGTTGAATTTGGCTTGAAGGGCGCATTTTGGAAGGGTATGTGTGTTGCTGCAGATTTAAAACTCAATAATGGGAATGATGGAGTTTGTAGTGACGCTTGTTGGGACAAAAAAAACTTTGTGTGTACCCAGCCAAAAGTGGTGCTTATTTTGACCAATCAATCAGAAAGCTAACATCTGATTGGTTAGGGCAAAATTAGCACCATTTTCAATGATAAGAACTTTATTGAATCTCTCTGTATCTTTTGATGATTGGTCAAAAGTGTTTTTTGACTTTAGTTACCCTTTAAGTATGGCTCCACAGTAATGGATAGTAAATCAGGAGGTGGTGTACCTGTGTCCTGTTTTGGGGGTTAAAAAAACAAACTTTTTGATGATTGGTCAAAATTTGTTTTTGACTATAGTTACCCTTAAGTATGGCAGCCCACAGTAATGATAGTAAATCAGTAGGTGTGTGTACCTGGGGTCTGGTGTGAGGGGGTATGTCTTTTTGTGTTTACAACCATAAAACTATCTTTTATTGAGGATATAAATCTAAACTAGAAAGGGAAAGTTTAAGTATAACGTTGAATTTGGCTTGAAGGGCTGCATTTTGAAGGGAATTTGTGTGTTTGTGCTGCAGATTTTAAAACTCAATAATGTCAATGATGAGGACATGTTTGTTTTTACTTCCCCTTAAATATGTCACATGCATTAAAGGTAAGGTCAGTTGGTGTGGTATTCAATCAGGTTGGGGGATAAATACTAACTTTTTTGATGATGGTCAGATGAGTTTTTTTAAGTTAGTTACCCTTTACGTATGGCTGCTATATGTAATGGATAGTAGATCAGTAGTGTGTGTACACCGTGTCAGGTTGAGAGTTAAAAAACAACAACTTTTTTTGATGATTGGTCAAAATTATTTTTGACTTGTAGTACCCTTTAAGTATGGCTGCAACAGTAATGGAGGGGTAGGTCAGTAGAGGGTTATACCTGTAATACGTTGGGGGGTTAAAAAAAACAAATTTTTGATATTGATCAAAATTGCTTTTTGACTTTAGTTACCCTTTAAAGTATGGCTTCCACAGTAATGGATAAGTAGATCAGTAGGTTGTGTGGACTGTCTGGTATGGGTTGAGGGGGTATGTCTTTTTGTGTTTATAACCATAAAATATCTTTATTTGAGGATAAATCTAAATTAGGTTTTTGACTTTAGTACCCTTTAAATGTGGCTCCATGGAATGGAAAGGTAGGTCATTAGGTGGGTGTACCGGTCTGTGTGGGGGGTTGGGGGATCACCATTTGTATTTATGACCATGAAAAAAACTGTTTTGAAATATCCACATTTGGGGATTGTTACCATTATAGTCTATGGGAAAAAAAAGGCGGAAAATTGGAGATAACGCCGTAACGTTTCCGCGGATTCCTTAGCAAGAAGATAGCACACTTCTCCTATATGCCCCGCACGTCTGTACCGAGATTCATGTCTCTAGCTCAAAAACTGTGGGGGAAGGAGATACGGTCCAAAAAAGCGGAAGAATAAACGTAATAAGAAGAAATAGGAAAGAAACAGTAATTTGGCTTTTCAAGCCAAATTAATTAATAAAAAGTAAAGCATTGTACCAAGCAGGATGACAGGAATCGGAAAACTTAATAGCTAATTGGGACATGGGATTTGGTCTAGAAATTGAGACACAATTTTGAGAAGGATGATTAATTTAGGTGATTACTCGATTCACCACCAGGAGTGGCAGCACACAGTTAATTAACTTTAAAAGTGTTGAAAAAAGATGTATGGGGTGATATGTAAAAGTTTGTAAAGTAGTCTATATTATTTTCCAGGTCCTGAAAATGTATGTATACCAAGTCTAATGAAATTGTCCAGTTTTCTGATACATAAACATACATAGACTGTTAGATAGATCGATTTTATTAAAATAGATATTAAATGTGTTTTACAGTTCAAGACATTTGACCCAAATAAACTGCTCAGAAAGCACCAATGGGGTTATTCAATAAAAGTCTTATGTTAAATGGTGCTAATTTAGCCCCAACCAATCAGATGTTAGATTTTGAGATGTTAAATAAAATCTGATTGGTTGGGGCAAAATTAGCACCATTTTTAACGATAAACCTTTTTATGAATCTCCTGCAACTCTCTATTTTATCAATGTTCAGAGTCCATGTCCCAACAAAGCATTAACAGACCTCCTGTGGGGGGTGACGAGCCCCGACCGAACCTCTGTTTCACCCAACCAAAGTGCCCACACACGGTTGGGTGATGAATTGGTGCTCACACACATTGTGCTTCGCAGGTCGGCCCCCAAACGATTGCACATCTTTTATGTCCAGTATTACATTTCCTTATCTGTTAATAGCTCTGAGTTGAAATCCAGGATGTTTGTGGCATTTGCAATGTCCAGTCTCTCCTAGGTATGGTTTCATTGAAAATGGTGCTAATTTTGCCCTAACCAATCAGATGTTAGCTTTCTGATTGATTGGATCAAAATTAGCACCATTTTCAATGATAAGAACTTTTATTGAATCTCTCTGTATCTTTTTGATGATTGGTCAAAATGTGTTTTTTTGACTTTAGTTACCCTTTAAGTATGGCAGCCACAGTAATGGATAAGTAAATCAGTAGGTGTGTGTACCTGTGTCCGGTTGGGGGTTAAAAAAAACAAACTTTTTTGATGACTGGTCAAAATTTGTTTTTTTGACTATAGTTACCCTTTAAGTATGGCAGCCACAGTAATGGATAAGTAAATCAGTAGGTGTGTGTACCTGGGTCTGGTTGAGGGGGTATGTCTTTTTGTGTTTACAACCATAAAAATATCTTTTATTGAGGATAAATCAAAACTAGAAAGGCAAAGTTTAAGTATAAACTTTGAATTTGGCTTGAAAGACTGCATTTTGAAAGGGAATTTGTGTGTTTGTGCTGCAGATTTTCAAACTCAATAATGTCAATGATGAGGACATTGTTGTTTTTTACTTACCCTTTAAATATGTCACATGCATTAAAGGTAGGTCAGTTGGTGTGTGTGTATTCATATCAGGTTGGGGGATAAAATACTAACTTTTTTGATGATTGGTCAGAATGAGTTTTTTTAAGTTTAGTTTCCCTTTACGTATGGCTGCCATAGTAATGGATAAGTAGGTCAGTAGCTGTGTATACCTGTATCATGTTGGGGGTTAAAAAAACAAAGTTTTTTGATTATTGATCAAAATTATCTTTTTTGACTTTAGTTACCCTTTAAAGTATGGCTTCCACAGTAATGGATAAGTAGATCAGTAGGTGTGTGTACCTGGGTCTGGTTGAGGGGGTATGTCTTTTTGGTGTTTATAACCATAAAACTATCTTTTATTGAGGATAAATCTAAATTAGTTTTTTTTTTTTACTTTAGTTACCCTTTAAATATGGCTTCCATGGGAATGGAAAGGTAGGTCAGTAGGTGGGTGTACCTGGGTCTGTGTGGGGGGTTGGGGGTATCACCATTTGTATTTATAACCATGAAAAAAACAGTTTTAAAATATCCACATTTGAGGATTGTTACCATTATAGTCTATGGGAAAAAATTTCCAGAAATTCACCGATAACGCTGTAACGCTTCCGTGGATTCCTTAGCTAGAAGATAGCACACTTCTCCTATATGCCCCACACATCTGTACCGAATTTCATGTCTCTAGCTCAAAAACTGTGGGAGGAGATACGGTCCAAAAAAGGGGAAGATTAAAACGGAAAAAAAAGAAGATGAAGAAGAAGAAATAGAAAGAACAGTAATTTGGCTTTTTCAAGCCAAATTAATTACGGGTATAGAACTGTTCTATGTAGACTAGACCTACAGGTACCTACAATGTTAATTACAGGTATAGAACTGTTCTATGTAGACTAGACCTACAGGTACCTACAATGCCTACAATGTTTAATACGGGTATAGAACTGTTCTATGTAGACAGGACCTACAGGTACCTACAATGTTAATTACGGGTATAGAACTGTTCTATGTAGACTATAGACTACAGGTACCTACAATGTTGGTTAACGGGTATATAGAACTGTTCTAGTAGGACTAGACTTACAGGTACCTACAATGTTAATTACGGGTTGTATAGAACTGGCTATGTAGACTAGACCTACAGGTACCTACAATGTTAAGTACGGGTTAGAACGTTCTATGTAGACTAGACCTACAGGTACCTACAAATGTTAATTACGGTATAGAACTGTTCTATGTAGACTAGACTACAGGTACCTACAATGTTAATTACGGTATAGAACTGTCTATGTAGACTAGACCTACAGGTACCTACAATGTTAATTACGGGTATAGAACGTTCTATGTTGAATAGACCTACAGGTACCTACAATGTTAATTACGGGGTATAGAATGTTCTATGTAGACTAGACCTACAGGTACCTACAATGTTAATTACGGGTAAGAACTTTTCTATGTAGACTAGACCTACAGGTACCTACAATGTTAATTACAGGTATAGAACTGTTCTATGTAGACTAGACCTACAGGTACTACAATGTTACGGTTTAAGAACTGTTTATGTAGACTAGACCTACAGTACCTACCATGTAATTACGGGTATAGAACTGTTCTATGTAGACTAGACTTACAGGTACCTACAATGTTAATTACGGGTATGAACTGTTCTATAGACTAGACCTACAGGTACCTACAATGTTAATTACGGATAGTATAGAACTGTTCTATGTAGACTAGACCTACAGGTACCTACAATGTTAATTACGGGTATAGAACTGTTCTATGTAGGACTAGAACCTACAGGTACCTACAAGTTAATTAAGGGTATAAGAACTGTTCTATGTAACTAGACCTACAGGTACCTACAATGTTAATTACGGGGGTATAGAACTGTTCTATGTAGACTAGACCTACAGGTACTACAATGTTAATTACGGGTATATAGAACTGTTCTATGTAGACTAGACCTACAGGTACCTACAATGTTAATTACAGGTATAGAACTGTCATGTAGACTAGACCTACAGGTACCTACAATGTTAATACGGTATAGAACTGTTCTATGTAGACTAGACCTACAGGTACCTACAATGTAATTACGGGTATAGACACGTCTATGTAGACTAGACCTACAGTACCTACAATGTTAATACAGTAGGTATAGAATGTTCTATGTAGACTAGACCTACAGGTACCTAACAGTACGGGTATAGAACTGTTCTATGTAGACAGGACCTACAGGTACCTACAATGTTAATTCGGTATAGAACGTTCTATGTAGACTAGACTACAGGTACCTACAATGTTAATTACAGGTATAGAAATGTTCATGTAGACTAGACTACAGGTACCTACAATGTAATTACGGTATAGAAACTGTCTATGTAGACTAGACCTACAGGTACCTACATGTTAATTACGGGTATAGAACGTTCATGTAGCTAGACACGGTAACTACAATGTTAATTACGGTATAGAACTGTTCTATGTAGACTAGACCTACAGGTCTACAATGTTAATTACGGGTTATAGAATGTTATGTAGACTAGACCTACAGGTACCTACAAGTTAATACAGGTATAGAACTGTTCTATGGAGACATAGACCTACAGGTACCTACAATGTACGGGTATAGAAATGTTCTATGTAGAAGACCACAGGTGACCTACAATGTTACGGGTATAAAACTGTTCTATGTAGACTAGACCTACAGGTACCTACATGTTATTACGGGTATAGAAACTGTTCTATGTAGACTAGACCTACAGGTACCTACAATGTGTTACAGTATATAAATGTTCTATGTAGACTAGACCTACAGGTACCTACAATGTTACGGGTATAGAACTGTTCTATGTAGACAGACTACAGGTACCTACAATGTTAACTAGAAAGGGAAAGTTTAGTATAAACTTTGAATTTGGCTGGAAGACTGCATTTGGACGGGAATTTGTGTGTTTGTGCTGCAGATTTTAAAACTCAATAATGTCAATGAAGAGGACATTGTTTGTTTTTTACTTACCCTTTAAATATGTCACATGCATTTAAAGGTAGGTCAGTTGGTGTGTTGTGTATTCAGATCAGGTTGGGGATATAAAATACTAACTTTTTGTGATGAGTCAAAATGAGTTTTGTTTTTACTTAGTTTACCCTTTACAGTATGGCTGCTATAGTAATGGATAAGTAGATTCAGTGGTGTGTGTACCCAGTCGGGTTGAGAGTTAAAAAAAAAATGTTTTTGATGATTGGTCAATTAGTTTTTTGACTTAGTTACCCTTTAAGTATGGCTGCAACAGTATGGAGGGGTAGTCAGTAGCTGTGATATCTGTATACGTACCCCCCGAAACGTTGTGAGAGAGTGTGGTCTGTATTAAATAAAATTTACAATTTGGAGTGACACCCATGCCTATTGTGATTCAGTAGCTGTGTATACCTGTATCATGTTGGGGTTAAAAAAACAAAGTTTTTTGATTATGATCAAAATTAGCTTTTTTTGACTTTAGTTACCCTTAATATGGCTTCCACAGTAATGGATAAGTAGATCAAAATTAGCTTTTTTGACTTAGTACTTTAGTATGGCTCCACAGTAAGGATAAGTAGATCAGGTAGGTGTGTGTACCTGGGTTTGGTTGAGGGGGGTATGTCTTTTTTGTTGTTTATAACCATAAAACTATCTTTTATGAGGATAAATCTAAATTAGTTTTTTTGACTTTAGTTACCCTTTAAATATGGCTTCCATGGGAATGGAAAGGTAGGTCAGTAGGTGGGTGTACCTGGGTCTGTGTTGGGGGTTGGGGGTATCACCATTTGTATTTATGACCATGAAAAAAACTGTTTTGATAATCCACATTTGAGGATTGTTACCATTATAGTCTATGGGAAAAAATGTCCGGAAATTCACCGATAATGCCGTAAACGCTTCGCGGATTCCTTAGCTAGAAGATAGCACACTTCTCCTATATGCCCCACACGTCTGTAACCGAAATTCATTGTCTCTAGCTCAAAAACGGTGGGAGGAGATAGGAGATAGGTCCAAAAAGCGGAAGAATTAAAACGAAGAAAAGAAAAAAAGAAGAAGAAATAGAAAGACAGGAATTTGTCTTTTTCAAGCCAAATGAATTAATTTGACGGTTTTAGCGACAGCTTTTTGGGCATTTTAACGCCCACTAACACATTATAAGATCCTGTAAATGTTAGCGGCGTTTTGCAATGCGGTTATCGGTAATAAGAAGTGCTTTACACAATATAAACAAAGTTTCTCTGACAATTATTTATGTGGTTACAAAAAATATTTTTCCGCCTCCGAACTTCCGAAACGCGGATTTCTCGTATTTTGTAAATTTCGAAATTACGAGATTTCTCGTATTTTCGAAAGACATATTTTCGAAAATACGAGTTTCTCGATTTTCGAAAATACGCGAAAACTTGTAATTTCAAAAAGATAGAAATTGCATAATTTCGAGGATATTTTCCTTTTAATGGGTCCGCTCGCAGATTTTCAAATTTTTTCCAAAATTGCGGATCCTGGGCGGACCGGATTTTGCGAAGTTCGGACAAGCTGCCGAAAACGAAGTAAGTAGTTTCCAAAAGCAGAACTGCCGATTTCGGTAACCCTCGAAAAAGAAGGTCCGATTTCGGTAACCCTCGAAAGTAGTGATCGATTTCGGTAACCCTCGTAATAAGATCGAGTATTCAAAGTGGATATTGTCTCTCTGAAAACGAGAAACGAATGCGGAAGCACGAAAACAGCCCGATCGTGAGGATGGAAAAGGTTAGGAGATCAATAAAAGTTTTATCGGTAAAAATTACCCCAACCAATAAGATCTTATTACATTTGAAAGCTTACGTTGATTGGTTGGGGCAAAAATTAGCACCATTTAAAACAGATAACTGACAAGTCGCCAGTTTTTTTGTTTTAAGGGGGAAATGCGTTTCATAGGCCAACTAGAGCCAGTAACACTTAATCATGTTTATCCAATCAAATGGTCTTATGTTAAGACCTGGTCATTTGCCACTTATTGTCACTTATTC
The DNA here is from genome assembly GCA_019447015.1 of Hymenochirus boettgeri. NCBI lineage: Eukaryota > Metazoa > Chordata > Amphibia > Anura > Pipidae > Hymenochirus > Hymenochirus boettgeri. Next base: position 21,986,113 of record CM033469.1, read on the forward strand.
CATTCATTTCCAAGCAGACATTTAATGATTATTGCCCCTGTTATCTCTCTTTCTGGCAAAGGTTGACAACTCCCCCTGCTCAATGGGGAGTAATAATTCTACAGGTAACTTGACAGTTTGTAACAGTCTGTTAGGCTGACTGGGTCAGTTATTTCATTCATATTACAATAATAATACATAATACAATAATAATACAATGGCTTGACATTAGCACATCAAACTCATCATCTTTACAGTGTGGGACGAGCCTTATTAATGGGGGAATGGCCTATAATGGGGACCTAACCCTTATGTTGGTCGTCTCCTCTTCTTATCTGTAGTTAGGAATCCTCCTCCTAAAGCTTGGAGACTATAAAGACCGACTGATTGGTTGTATGTGTCAAAAACAAATAAAAGAAAGTGATCGCCTCACCAGCTTTCGCCAATGTGACAACCACTTTGGTTTATAAAGTGATTGACTCACCAGCTTCGCCAATGTGGACAACCACCTTAAGAATGTTTACTTGAAGGGAACCGAAGTACCCGAAGGAAACGCGGAGACCCCACTCAAGTGGGGAGAACATTCAAACTGGTGCAGATGTGTCCAAGGGTGGGTATGCCACCACAAGGACCAGAGCTGCTATGTTTTGGATTGTGGGGGAAACCGGAGTACCCGGAGGAAACCACGCAAGCACGTGGAGAACAATACAAACTCATGCAGATGGGGCTGAGATCGGAATCGAACGAGCTCCTAAGTGTGCAGGGCATCAGCATACCTCTGAGCCACACCGTGCTGCCCAAGTGTCTTAGTAAAAAAAAAAAAGAAAGGACATAGTAACTGGTGACATCACGGAAGCTATTTGTAAAGGGGTGGAGCTATGATACATCCCTGCACAGTCTGTATTGATAGAAGCACATAGCCTAAGGTGCAATGACATGAATAAGATAGTAATGGGGAGTGGATTAAAGTTAAAGGTCCCTGTCTGAGAGATGAAGAATGGGAACTGTGGGAGGAGACAATAAACAAGCCCCAGTGGTGGGTTTTATAGACGTAAATTAGTTTCAGTTAAGTCTATAAATTAACTGAAAAAGCCCCCCCAGTCCCAACATGTTCACTGTACTGACAGTTAAAACAAACTGTGGGGGTTGGAAAAGCATGGCAGAGCTGGACAGCTCCTAGATAGACCCACATCTCGGATGTCTGCTTCTCAGTTACAAGTTCTGCTGCCTAACTCACCGTGACAGGGACACTAGAAACCCATAACAGTGCAGTGTGTGGGGCCCTCCTACATTCAGTAGGCCAACAGGTATATAATGGGGGATTTATTACCCAGCCACAAATTCATCCTACCAAACCCATTTAGATTGTTCCAACTAAAAAAAAACCAGAGACAAAGGGGGACCTCACCAGCAACCCAACCCAGCACACAAACCGAGCAAGCTACAGCAGACCCGTGTTTGCTAGTGTGAACATTGCCTAGTGTAATAGTGTACAGGCAGCTTATAATATATTACATTCATTGGTTCTGCCCAGCGCTGATTTCAGCCAATGGGTGCACAACAAATTGTGCAACTGACATAATACCTAATGCAAATGAACGTCTGTTCTATGGGGGGCCTCGATTTTAAAACGGAGAAACCCGGCGGCGGAATGTTAACAGTGGCGCAATTGGCTTTTCGCAGATTGTGGCATCGCATCAGTTCCGCCGCTTCTATTTTTATTTCTATTTTATTCAACTTTGGGTGTGGAAGCGGACGAGCTTGCGTCCCCAATTGGCGCTTTATAGATAAACTATATAAACAAATAGCAGCAGCACTGAAATAAAGCGAATGTTTGGGTGCGTACTCCTCTGGGTCCTCCGTTCAAACCCCTAATACAATGGAACGGATAAACCACCAGCTTTCAGGAGCCGCACACCAGTTTCTTGCAATAGATAAAAGGCTTATGAGTTAAAAGGAAACGTCTGCCCACAGTATGGGAACGTTTCGGAGGACGTGCTCCCTTTCCCCTACTGGGCAGCAATCCTGAGAAAGGGAGCAGCAGGTCTCCCGAAACGTCCCATAATATGTGGGCAAACGTTTCCTTTAACCCATAAAGCCTTTATCTATTGCAAGAAACTGGTGTGCGGCTCCACGTTTATCGGATTATAAATAAACTGTCATACATAAAGTTATCCATTCACTGTCCTAATAGTGTCAATAGTGTCTTCTCACCCACTTACAAGAGAACAATCCCAGACTTTTAAGTGTGTTATGTTGCGTTGTATGCTATGTGATGTTTGTATGTTATGTGTGTGTAGGTATGTGGTGTTGTACCATCTTTGCTAGTATTTTGATTATTTTTTTCTCCGCCGTAACTGGGGAACAGAAAATGATAAAAAAAACCTATCCCAGTGGAAACTTGACCCCCGTGATTCAGTAAGTTGTGTCCAAAGCAAAAATGTGGGATTTGTTGTGTAGTTGTGCAGGACACCCAGGGGAATATTTATAAAAGGGCGAAAGACGCGAAATGTTTTCGCTTTTTGACCGCATGGTTTTTCGCCAAAAAGCTAGTTAACGCGATTTAAAAAGGTGGCGTTAACGACGTTGTGAAAACTTTTCCGTGACCTATACGCAAAACCTTTTACGCGCATACTTCGCTATACATCATAACGGTAATTTGAGCGAAAAGGGAGCACCCCACCCCCTTTTTTCTTGGGGTGTTTTAGCGGTCACAATGTAGGCTCATTTTTGCATTTCCAATGCGAAGCCAATTGTTAGTATTCGGGTGGTGTGCTTATGCTCTGTTTTGGTAGTGTTCAAACAACTCATTTGTCCGTTCGCCTTTCGAATGCGCGTTTACGTTGTTAATGGCGTGTTCTCAACTTTATTATTTTCTTTCTTGTTCTCCCAATTTTTGCTAAAGAAATATAGGTGCAAGAACGTTGAACATAGCCGGGAACAATGATTGGATGTGGTTTTCACTTCTTTTGCTACAAATTCACATAATTAAAAAACAGGAACAACTAGAAATGGAAAGTTTAAGTATAAACGTTGAATTTGGCTTGAAGGGCGCATTTTGGAAGGGAATATGTGTGTTGCTGCAGATTATAAACTCAATAATGGGAATGATGGGTTTGTAGTGAGCGCTTGTTTGGGACAAAAAAAACTTTGTGTGTACCCAGCCAAAAGTGGTGCTATTTTGACCAATCAACAGAAAGCTAACATCTGATTGGTTAGGGCAAAATTAGCACCATTTTCAATGATAAGAACTTTATTGAATCTCTCTGTATCTTTTGATGATTGGTCAAAAGTGTGTTTTTTGACTTTAGTTTACCCTTTAAGTATGGCTGCCACAGTAAGGATAAGTAAATCAGGAGGTGGTGTACCTGTGTCCTGTTTGGGGGTTAAAAAAACAAACTTTTTGATGATTGGTCAAAATTTTTTGACTATAGTTACCCTTAAGTATGGCAGCCCACAGTAATTGATAGTAAATCAGTAGGTGTGTGTAACGGGGTCTGGGTGAGGGGGTATGTCTTTTTGTGTTTACAACCATAAAACTATCTTTTATTGAGGATATAAATCTAAACTAGAAAGGGAAAGTTTAAGTATAACGTTGAATTTGGCTTGAAGGGTCTGCATTTTGAAGGGAATTTGTGTGTTTGTGCTGCAGATTTTAAAACTCAATAATGTCAATGATGAGGACATTGTTTGTTTTTTACTTCCCCTTAAATATGTCACATGCATTAAAGGTAAGGTCAGTTGGTGTGGTATTCAATCAGGTTGGGGGATAAATACTAACTTTTTTGATGATGGTCAGATGAGTTTTTTTAAGTTAGTTACCCTTTACGTATGGCTGCTATATGTAATGGATAGTAGATCAGTAGTGTGTGTAACCGTGTCAGGTTGAGAGTTAAAAAACAACAACTTTTTTTGATGATTGGTCAAAATTATTTTTGACTTGTAGTACCCTTTAAGTATGGCTGCAACAGTAATGGAGGGGTAGGTCAGTAGAGGGTTATACCTGTAATACGTTGGGGGGTTAAAAAAAACAAATTTTTGATATTGATCAAAATTGCTTTTTGACTTTAGTTACCCTTTAAAGTATGGCTTCCACAGTAATGGATAAGTAGATCAGTAGGTTGTGTGGACTGTCTGGTAGGGTTGAGGGGGTATGTCTTTTTGTGTTTATAACCATAAAATATCTTTATTTGAGGATAAATCTAAATTAGGTTTTTGACTTTAGTACCCTTTAAATGTGGCTCCATGGAATGGAAAGGTAGGTCATTAGGTGGGTGTACCGGTCTGTGTGGGGGGTTGGGGGATCACCATTTGTATTTATGACCATGAAAAAAACTGTTTTGAAATATCCACATTTGGGGATTGTTACCATTATAGTCTATGGGAAAAAAAAGGCGGAAAATTGGAGATAACGCCGTAACGTTTCCGCGGATTCCTTAGCAAGAAGATAGCACACTTCTCCTATATGCCCCGCACGTCTGTACCGAGATTCATGTCTCTAGCTCAAAAACTGTGGGGGAAGGAGATACGGTCCAAAAAAGCGGAAGAATAAACGTAATAAGAAGAAATAGGAAAGAAACAGTAATTTGGCTTTTCAAGCCAAATTAATTAATAAAAAGTAAAGCATTGTACCAAGCAGGATGACAGGAATCGGAAACTTAATAGCTAATTGGGACATGGGATTTGGTCTAGAAATTGAGACACAATTTGAGAAGGTATGATTAATTTAGGTGATTACTCGATTCACCACCAGGAGTGGCAGCACACCAGTTAATTAACTTTAAAAGTTGTTGAAAAAAGATGTATGGGGTGATATGTAAAAAAGTTTGTAAAGTAGTCTATATTATTTTCCAGGTCCTGAAAAAATGTATGTATACCAAGTTAATGAAATTGTCCCAGTTTTTCTGATACATAAACATACATAGACTGTTAATAGATCGATTTTATTAAAATAGATATTAAATGTGTTTTACAGTTACAAGACATTTGACCCAAATAAAACTGCCAGAAAGCACCAATGGGGTTATTCAATAAAAGTTCTTATGTTAAAATGGTGCTAATTTAGCCCCAACCAATCAGATGTTGATTTTGAGATGTTAAATAACAATCTGATTGGTTGGGGCAAAATTAGCACCATTTTTAACGATAAACCTTTTATGAATCTCCTGCAACTCTATTTTGCATCAATGTTCAGAGTCCATGTCCCACAAACATTAACAGACCTCCTGTGGGGGGTGACGAGCCCCGACCGAACCTCTGTTTCACCCAACCAAAGTGCCCACACACGGTTGGGTGTGAATTGGTGCTCACACACATTGTGCTTCGCAGGTCGGCCCCCAACGATTGCACATCTTTTATGTCCAGTATACATTTCCTTATCTGTTAATAGCTTGAGTTGAAATCAGGATGTTTGTGGCATTTGCAATGTCCAGTCCCTCCTAAGTCATGGTTGAACCCTTTCCCAACTCTACTTATGTATCAATCCAGTAACTTGTACATTCCTTGTTTGTAGAAACTCATCCAGCTTTTTATTAAACTGACCAATGAACCTGCCATAACAACGTCCACGGAAGACAGTTCCATAGCTTTACCGTTCTCACAGTGACAAACCCTTTCCCAACCTACTTTATGTATCAAACCAGTAACTTGTAACATTCCTTGTTTGTAGAAACTCTCCAGCTTTTTATTAAACTGACCAATACCTGCCATAACAACGTCCACTGGAAGACAGTCCCATAGCTTACCGTTTCCACAGTGACAAACCCTTTCCCAACTCTACTTTATGTATCAATACCAGTAACTTGTAACATTCCTTGTTTGAGAAACTCATCCAGCTTTTTTAAACTGACCAATGAACCTGCCATAACGTCCACTGGAAGACAGTTCCATAGCTTTACCTTTCTCACAGTGACAAAACCTTTCCCAACTCTACTTTATGTATCAATACCAGTAACTTGTAACATTCCTTGTTTGTAGAAACTCATCCAGCTTTTTATTAAACTGACCAATGAACCTGCCATAACAACGTCCACTGGAAGACAGTTCCATAGCTTTACCGTTCTCACAGTGACAAACCCTTTCCCACTCTACTTTATGTATCATACCAGTAACTGTAACATTCTTGTTTGTAGAAACTCATCCAGCTTTTTATTACTGACCAATGAACCTCCAAACAACGTCCACTGGAAGACAGTTCCATAGCTTAATACCGTTCTCACAGTGACAACCCTTTCCCAACTCTACTTTTGTATCAATACCAGTAACTTGTAACATTCCTTGTTGTAGAAACTCATCCAGCTTTTTATTAAACTGACCAATGAACCTGCCATACAACTCCACTGGAAGACGTTCCATAGCTTTACCGTTCTCACGTGACAAACCCTTTCCCAACTCTACTTTATGTATCAATACCAGTAACTTGTAACATTCCTTGTTTGTAGAAACTCATCCAGCTTTTATATAAACTGACCAATGAACCTGCCATAACAACGTCCACTGGAAGACAGTTCCATAGCTTTACCGTTCTCCAGTGAAAAACCCTTTCCAACTTGAAGCCTAAACCCTTTTTCTTCAACTCTAAAGATGTCCACGTGTCCTCTGACATGTTCTATTGGTGAACAATGCCCCATATAGTTATTGTATGGCCTGTTAATGTATTTATACAACAGTAATCATATCCCAGCGCCTCGCCTTTTCTCCAGCGTACATAATTGTAACTTTTCCAGTCCTCTCTTCATATTCAAGCTCCCCCAATCCCATATTAATTTAGTTGCCCTTCTCTGAAACCCTTTCCATTTCAAAGATGTTCCTTTTTGTACACATTTTCCAAAATTGCACTGCATATTCCAAATGAGGCCTTACCAATGCTTTGTAAAGAGGGAGAATTACATTTTCCTTCCTTGAATCCTACTCTCTTATACAAGGCAATACCAGGCTGCTCTGGCTGTTGCCGCTGGCTTTGCATGTTTCTCAACATTGAATCTCATCTGCCACTTAGCAGCCCAATGTGACAATCTATCGAATCCCCCTGCAACGATTGCACATCCTCTAAAGTTTTTAATGGTCGACAAAAGTTTTTGTCTCAGCAATCATCACATTACAAAGTGTTCCTATAAAGGTAGGAAACAGGAGGCATTTGCCAATCTGCAATACCCACAAAGGTGTACCGTGTATCCGATGTATTGTCTGGTTGTGAGGACCAGGCCTTAGTTTCTAGTCTCCTCCTCGACACTATCACTGCAGAGTCTGATCGCTCCGAAACGACCTCGACTGTGCTCAGCCTGAGGTCCATCCGACATCTATACCAGACCTCGATCCTGTCTGAGCACTATCTTACGTTCCCACATCGAAACATATCATCAGCTTCCTCAGCACACTATCTAGTTTCTCTCCGAACCTATCCAGTTCTTTTCTGACACTATCCAGTCTCAGACATCTATCCAAGTTCATCCCATCAAACTTTACCCACATTATGCCAGATCCTCCCGACACTATCCACGTACGGCCCTCACGACACTGATATCAAGTTTCTATCCTGACTACTGTACTCCGGCGCATCATCGACCACTGATGTCCAGCGTTCATCCTGACCATCATCTAGTTCCCTCGACACTATCCAGATCCTCACACTATCCATTCCTCCGCACACATCTCATGCAGATCCTCCGACACTATCCAGATCTATACGAACCTATCCAAGTTCCTCGACAAATACGCGTTCCTCTGATATCTTATCCAGTTCTCCGACTATCCAGATCCTCCGCACATCCAGAATCCTCCGTACACTATCCAGATCCTCGCCAACCACTATGTCCAGTGTCCCCTCCGACACTATCCCAGATCCCCGACCACAGCCGATCCCTCGACACTACCAGTTCTCCACCATATCAGTTCTTCGACCCGACCTATACCATTCCTCCGACACTATCCTTTAGATCTCCTGACATCCATTCCGCTAATCCAGTCCTCCGACACTATCCAGATCCTCCGACACTATCCAGATATATCCCGACATACCATCTCCCGACACTATCCAGTTCCTCCGACACTATCCAGTTCCTCCGACCACTATCCAGTTTCCTCCGACACTATCCCTTCCCTCGACACCTACGTCTTCCACTTATCCAGATCCTCCCACACTATCCGATCCTCCGACTTACTATACAGTTTCCTCCGACATAGCCAGATCCTTCGACACTATCCAGATCCCCCGACACTATCCAGACCCCCCCGACCTAGTTTCGACACAGTCAGACTCCGACACTATCCAGTATCCCCGACACTATCCCGTTCCCTCCGACATTAGGCCGAGCTTCTCCAGACACTATCGCAGATCCTTCGACACTAATCCAGATCCTCGCCATCCGACTCCACTATCCATTCCTCCGAAACACATCAGATCCTCGCGACACTATCCAGTTCCTGAACTCCAGCTACAATCAGACTCCGAACACTATCCGATTCCTCGACACTATCCGTTCCTCGACACTATCCAACCGCTACTTCCTCCGACACTATCCATCTCGTATCCGATCTCCGACACTATCCAGATCCTCGCGCACTATCCAGTTCCTCCGGACACTATCCAGTTAGTCCGACACTATTCCATGTTTCGGTCCACACTATCACATCCCGCCCATTCAAATGCTCCACTCCGCAATCATCCTCCTGGGCACTATGACCTGCCACACCAGGTCCTACTACCTGTACCTCAATGTTAATACAGGTATAGAAAGTTTCATGGAGATCGACCTACACGGTTCCTACATGTTAATACCAGGTATAGAACCGTTTTTCCTGTAGACTAACCTACAAGGTACCTCAATGTTAATTACAGGTCATAGAACTCGTTCTATTGTCAGACTAGACCCTACGGTTCCACAATTGTGCTAAAATCAGGGTATTAGAGATGTTATAGTAGGCCCCAGAACCATACCTTGCCGTAACTACTTCCCCAATGGTCTAACTATCAACTTTTACCCGGATATTATAGAAAACTCTGTTCTATGTTGCACAGACACTACAGGTACCTACATGTTACTTACAGAATTGAACGTCACTTTACATGTAGATCCTAGAGACCATAAAGGTACATAACAATGGTAGATTACAAGGTACTCTGGATGGTGTACATGTTCCGACCTATGCGTAGGCCTCCAGCCGCTACAGGTTCCTACAATGTTATTACCAATGGGTATGATTACGAAGTGTCATAGAGGTGGAAGAGAGGCGCTGATTAGACTACGGTCCATCCAATGGTCATTACGGTCTAGCACACGGGTTGTCGCTGTTCGGCCTATGACGAGCCCACAAGTCCCCCCCTACAATGTTAGTAGCGTTGTATCGACATTGTTAGTGCTCGACTGTCAGGTAACCCTACAATTGTTAATACAAGGTATAGAATGTTCTATGAGGACTAGCCCTACACGTACTCAAGTAATTAGAGGTATGAATGTGTCTATGTGACTATGACTATCATCCATTTTTTCGTCACCCGATAATTTCTGCTTCGGTCTCGCACGTTCCTATGTCGCCTGACTCTACAGGTCCCCTCACCAATCTTGCTCTCATTAGCCGGTTAGCGACCTGTCTCTGTCCGCTCGCCCCTTCCCCGTCCCTCCACTGTAATTAGCGGTCTCCCCCACTCGTTGTCTCTGTCCCGATAGCCTAAGGTTCCTCATCGGCCCCTTATTTCACCTAGGTTCCTAGTCAATCGTTCTCTCCGCTAGCCCGACTCCTAAGGTCACCCTAGCCTAGTTAATACAACCCCCCAGCGTAATTAGAACCGGTTTCTGTAATTGATAGACTACTACCCCGGTGATCACACACGCTAATACCGGGATAGACCCGTTCTATGTCGACCCCCTACAGGTTACCCTCCCCCTCCCCCCTGTTCACTCCAGTCCCTCCCCTCTATGCCCCGTTCTTTCTATGTCGACTAGATCCGTCACATGCTGTACCTCCCACTGTACTTCCAGGCGCTAGACGTTCTATGTCGGATCATATTGACTGACCGGGTACCGACTAGTTGTTCATCACCGGCCGATAGAACCGTTCTATGTAGACTAGACCCTCCAGGTGTACCTCCCCATGTTAAGGACAGTATATCTCACACACCCGTTCATGAGACATAAACCCACCTCCCCTGGTACCTTATCCCTCCACGTCTAATCTACTTGGGCCTATAGAACAGTTTCTGTCGACTAGACACTCCGGTACGTGCACAGGTTAATACATGGCCTAGCCACCCGTCTGTGTTAGCCTTAGACCTTACAGGTCCCTAACATTGCTTCATTACAGAGTTCTCCTTAGAAACCGTCTCCTCTGTTAGATACACGAGTAAGCCACAGGTTTTCTTTAGTCATTTTAGGCTACATATTAGCACGGTCTCGATTATCTCCGTTCGTGCTATCGTAGACCTAGACTCTCTACTATGAGCTTCGGTATAGCAAGTTACATGTACATGTGTAGGTACTAGCAACTTTCTTGTAGGACAGACTTACAGGTACTACATGTTCGGGGAACTGGCGGAGCCGAGCCATGGCTACACTACAATTGTTAACTACAGCGTATAGAATGTTCTATGTAGACTGACCTACAGGTTCCTACAATGTTAATTACGTAGTAGACAAATGTTTATGTAGCATATGACCTACAGGTACCTACAATGTTAATTACAGGTATAGAACGTGTCTATGTAGACTAAGACTAGAGTACCTAACTGTTAAATGTGACGGTAAGGACTGTTCTATGTAGACTAGACCTACAGGTACTACAATGTTTACGGGTATAGAATGTTTATGTAGACTAGACCTGGCTATACTACAATGTTAATTACAGGTATAGAACTGTTCTATGTAGACTAGACCTACAAGTACCTACAATGTTAATTACAGGTAAGGAACTGTTCTATTTAGACTAGACTTACAGGTACCTACAATGTTAATTACAGGTATAGAACTGTTCTTTGTAGACTAGACCTACAGGTACCTACAATGTTAATTACAGGTATAGAACTGTTCTATGTAGACTAGACCTACAGGTACCTACAATGTTAATTACAGGTATAGAACTGTTCTATGTAGACTAGACTTACAAGTACCTACAATGTTAATTACAGGTATAGAACTGTTCTATGTAGACTAGATCTACAGGTACCTACAATGTTAATTACAGGTATAGAACTGTTCTATGTAGACTAGACCTACATGTACCTACAATGTTAATTACAGGTATAGAACTGTTCTATGTAGACTAGACCTACAGGTACCTACAATGTTAATTACAGGTATAGAACCGTTCTATGTAGACTAGACCTACAGGTACCTACAATGTTAATTACAGGTATAGAACCGTTCTATGTAGACTAGACCTACAGGTACCTACAATGTTAATTACTGGTATAGAACCGTTCTATGTAGACTAGACCTACAGGTACCTACAATGTTAATTACAGGTATAGAACTGTTCTATGTAGACTAGACCTACAGGTACCTACAATGTTAATTACAGGTATAGAACTGTTCTATGTAAACTAGACCTACAGGTTCCTACAATGTTAATTACGGGTATAGAACTGTTCTATGTAGACTAGACCTACAGGTACCTACAATGTTAACTAGAAAGGGAAAGTTTAAGTAGAATTTGGCTTGAAAGACTGCATTTTGGAAGGGAATTTGTGTGTTTGTGCTGCAGATTTTAAAACTCAATAATGTCAATGATGAAGACATTGTTGTTTTTTACTTACCCTTTAAGTATGTCACATGCATTAAAGGTAGGTCAGTTGGTGTGTGTGTGTATTCATATCAGGTTGGGGGATAAAATACTAACTTGTTTGATGATTGGTCAAAATGAGTTTTTTTTTACTTTAGTTACCCTTTACGTATGACTGCCACAGTAATGGATAAGTAGATCAGTAGGTGTGTGTACCTGGGTCTGGTTGAGGGGGATTGGCTGTGTGAGGACCAGGTGTACCGTGTAATCCGGATCTATTGGCTGTGTGAGGACCAGGTGTACTGTGTAATCCGGATCTATTGGCTGTGTGAGGACCAGGTGTACTGTGTAATCCGGATCTATTGGCTGTATGAGGACCAGGTGTACCGTGTAATCCGGATCTATTGGCTGTGTAAGTACCAGGTGTACTGTGTAATCCGGATCTATTGGCTGTGTAAGGACCAGGTGTATCGTGTAATCTGGATCTATTGGCTGTGTGAGGACCAGGTGTAACTGTGTAATCCGGATCTATTGGCTGTGTGAGGACCAGGTGTACTGTGTAATCCGGATCTATTGGCTGTATAAGGACCAGGTGTACCGCGTAATCCGGATCTATTGGATGTATAAGGACCAGGTGTATCGTGTAATCCGGATCTATTGGCTGTATGAGGACCAGGTGTACTGTGTAATCCGGATCTATTGGATGTATAAGGACCAGGTGTATCGTGTAATCCGGATCTATTGGCTGTATGAGGACCAGGTGTACCGCGTAATCCGGATCTATTGGATGTATAAGGACCAGGTGTATCGTGTAATCCGGATCTATTGGATGTATAAGGACCAGGTGTACCGTGTAATCCAGATCTATTGGCTGTATAAGGACCAGGTGTACCGTGTAATCCGGATCTATTGGATGTATGAGGACCAGGTGTACCGTGTAATCCAGATCTATTGGCTGTATAAGGACCAGGTGTACCGTGTAATCCGGATCTATTGGATGTATGAGGACCAGGTGTACCGTGTAATCCAGATCTATTGGCTGTATAAGGACCAGGTGTACTGTGTAATCCGGATCCATTGGCTTTATAGACCATGTTTACGGTGTAAATCCGGATCTATTGGCTGTCTAAGGACCAGTGTACTGGTGTATCCGGATCTATTGCTGTGTGAGGACCAGTGTGACTGTGTAATCCGGATCTATTGGCTGTGTAGAGGACCATGTTACCCGTGTAATCCGGATCTATTGGATGTATAAGGACCAGGTTGTACCGTGTAATCCGGATCTATTGGATTTATAGGACCAGGTGACCGTGTAATCCGGATCTATTGGGTATGAGGACCAGTGTACCGTGTATCCGGATCTAATTGGCTGTAGAGGACCAGGTGTAACCGTGTAATCCGGATCTATTGGATGTTATGAGGACCAGGTGTACCGTGTAACCGGATCTATTGGCTGTAAGGACCAGGTGTACCGTGTAATCCGGATCTATTGGATTTATGAGGACCAGGTTACCGTGTAATCCGGATCTATTGCTGTGTGAGGACCAGGTGTACTGTGTAATCCGGATCTATTGGCTGTATGAGACCAGGTTGTACCGGTGTAATCCGGATCTATTGGATGTATGAACCAGGTGTACCGTGTAATCCGGATCTATTGGATGTATAGGGACCAGGTTGTACCGTGTAATCCGGACTATTGGCTGTGTGAGGACCAGGTGTACTGTAATCCGGATCTATTGGCTGTATGAGGACCAGGTGTACCGTGTAATCCGGATCATTGTCTGTTTGAAGGACGCAGGTTTCCGTGTATATCTGGATCTATTGGCTGTGTGAGGGACAGGTGTAAACGGGTGTAATCCGGATCTATTGGCTGTATAAGGACCAGGTGTACTGTGTAATCCGGATCTATTGGCTGTGTGAGGACCAGGTGTACCGTGTAATCCGGATCTATTGGCTGTGTGAGGACAACAGCATGTAAAAAAATAAAACCCTGTGGCTAAAGGGGACTCAATGTCCGCGTGTCTGTCTGGTGTGAGGCCGTGCACACAATGTTTAGGGTGTGTATATAAGCACACTTAGTGAATAGTAAACCCGAAAGGTTTTTTAAAGCTCTCCGCACTAGAAATGAAGACATTATCGAATAGTAGACTGATCACCTCTTATTGCAGACATGGCAAACAACTAGTCACCATGTGGTATAATGGCTTTTATAAAGGAGACCCCCCCTAGCACCCGATATGTGAACGTGGGCGGGGGGGGGGGGGGGGGCGAATCTTTTGCACTGTATGAGGACCAGGGTGTATCCGGTAATCAGATCTATGTGGATGTATAAGGGACCGGTGTTAACCGTTTTTGTAATCCGGATCTATTGGCTGTGTGAGGACCAGGTGTACTGTGTAATCCGGATCTATTGGCTGTATGAGGACCAGGTGTACCGTGTAATCCGGATCTATTGCTGTGTGAGGACCAGTGTCCCGTGTAATCGGGATCTATTGGCTGGTGAGGACCAGGTGTACTGTGTAATCCGGATCTATGGGCTGTATAGGACCAGGTGTACCGTGTAATCCATCTATTGGATGTATAGGACCAGGTGTCCGTGTAATCCGGATCTATTGGATGTATAAGGACCAGGTGTACCGTGTAATCCGGATCTATTGGCTGTGTGAGGACAGTGTACTGTGTAATCCGGATCTATTGGCTGGTATAAGGACCAGGTGTACCGTGTAATCCGGATCTATTGGCTGTTGTGGACCAGGTGTACCGTGTAATCCGATCTATTGGCTGTGTGAGGACCGGTGTACCTTGTAATCCGGATCTATTGATGTATAAGGACCAGGTGTACCGGGTAATGTGTACCGTGTAATCCGGATCTATTGGCTGTGTGAGGACCAGGTGTACTGTGTAATCCGGATCTATTGGCTGTATGAGGACCAGGTGTACCGTGTAATCCGGATCTATTGGATGTGTAAGGACCAGGTGTACCGCGTAATCCGGATCTATTGGCTGTGTGAGGACTAGGTGTACCGTGTAATCCGGATCTATTGGCTGTGTGAGGAACAGGTGTACCGTGTAATCCGGATCTATTGGCTGTGTGAGGACCAGGTGTACCGTGTAATCCGGATCTATTGGATGTATAAGGACCAGGTGTACCGTGTAATCCGGATCTATTGGCTGTGTGAGGACCAACTGTTAATCCGATCTATTACTGTTGAGGACAGGTGTACGTGTGTAAATCCGTATCTATTGTGCTGAGTGAGGACCAGGTGTACCGTGTAATCCGGATCTATTGGCGATGTAAGGACAGGTGTACTGTGTAATCCGGTCTATTGGATGTATAGGACCAGGTGTACGTGTATCGTCCGGATCTATTGGATGTATGAGGACCAGGTGTACCGTGTAATCCGGATCTATTGGCTGTAGTAATGGACCGGTGTCCCGTGTAATCCGGATCTATTGGTGTATGAGACCAGGTGTACCGTGTAATCCAGATCTATTGGCTGTATAAGACCAGGTGTATTACCGTGTAATCCGGATCCGGATCTATTGGATGTATGAGGACCAGGTGTACGTGTAATCCGGATCTATTGGCTGTGTGAGACCAGGTGTACGGTTATCGGATCTATTGGCTGTTGAGGACCAGGTGTACTGTGTAATCCGGATCTATTGGCTGTTGAGGACCAGGTGTACCGTGTAATCCGGATCTATTGGTTGATAGGACCAGGTGTACCGTGTAATCCGATCTATTGGCTGTTGAGGGACCAGGTGTAACTGTGTAATCCGATCTATTGGCTGTATGAGGACCAGGTGTACCGTGTAATCCTATCTATTGGCTGTGTGAGACCAGGTGTACCGTGTATGAATCTTATTGGCTGTGTGAGGCCGGTGGACTGTGTAATCCGGATCTATTGGCTGTATAGGACCAGTGTGTACCGTGTATCCGGTGGGGGATCCCTACTTTGGAATTGTCTAAGGACCATTGTGTACCGTGTATCCGGATCTATTGGATGTATAAGGCCCGGTGTAAGGTGTACCGTGTAATCCGGATCTATTGGCGTGTGAGACCAGGTGTACCGTGTTAATCTCGGAACTATTGGATGTAAATACCAGGTGTACTGTGTAATCCGGATCTATTGGCTGTGTGAGGACCAGGTGTACCGTGTAATCCGGATCTATGGATGTATAAGGACCAGGTGTACCGTGTAATCCGGAACTATTGGATGTATGAGGACCAGGTGTACCGCGTAATCCGGATCTATTGGCTGTGTGAGGACCAGGTGTACCGTGTAATCCGGATCTATTGGCTGTGTGAGGACCAGGTGTACCGTGTAATCCGGAACTATTGGATGTATAAGGACCAGGTGTACCGTGTAATCCGGATCTATTGGCTGTGTGAGGACCAGGTGTACGTGTAATCCGGATCTATTGTGTGTAGGACCAGGTGTACCGTGTAATCCGGATCTATTGGATGTATAAGGACCAGGTGTACTGTGTAATCCAGATCTATTGGCTGTGTAAGGACCAGGTGTACCGCGTAATCCTCCGGATCTATTGGCTGTATGAGGACCAGGTGTACCGCGTAATCCGGATCTATTGGCTGTATGGAACAGGTTACGTGTAATCCGATATATTGGCAGTGTGA
This sequence comes from Hymenochirus boettgeri, assembly GCA_019447015.1. Lineage (NCBI taxonomy): Eukaryota > Metazoa > Chordata > Amphibia > Anura > Pipidae > Hymenochirus > Hymenochirus boettgeri. The sequence continues at coordinate 22,002,443 of CM033469.1, forward strand.
GACCAGTGTACATGTATCCGGATATTGGCTGTCTAAGGACCAGAGGTGGTACCGTGTATCCGGATCTATTGGCTGTGTGGAGGGACAGGTGTACCGTGTAACCCGGATCTATTGGCTGTATGAGGACCAGGTGTAATTGTATATGTCCCGGATTCTATTGGCTGTATGAGGACCAGGTGTACCGTGTTAATCCGGGTCTATTGGCATGTATGGACCAGGTGTACAGTTGTAATCCGGATCTATTGGCTGTATTGGACCAGGTGTACCGTGTATCCGATCTATTGATGTATGAGGACCAGTGTAACCGTGGGTAATCCGGATCTATTGGCTGTTTGAGGCCACGTGTACTGTGTAATCCGGATCTATTGGCTGTATGAGGACCAGGTGTACCGTGTAATCCGGATATATTGGCAGTGTGAGGACCAGGTGTACGTGTAATCGGATCTATTGGCTGTAAGGACCGAGGTGTACCGTGTAATATCCGGATCTATTGGGCGTGTAGGACCAGGTGTACCGTGTAATCCGGATCTATTGGCTGTGTGATGAACCAGGTGTACCGTGTAATACCGGATCTATTGGCTGTATAAGGACCAGGTGTACCGTGTAATCCGGATCTATTGGCTGTGTGAGGACCAGGTGTACCGTGTAATCCGGATCTATTGGCTGTGTGAGGACCAGGTGTACCGTGTAATCCGGATCTATTGACTGTATGAGGACCAGGTGTACCGTGTAATCCGGATCTATTGGCTGTATGAGGACCAGGTGTACCGTGTAATCCGGATCTATTGGCTGTGTGAGGACCAGGTGTACCGTGTAATCCGATCTATTGGCTGTGTGAGGACCAGGTGTACCTTGTAATCCGGATCTATTGGCTGTGTGAGGACCAGGTGTACCGTGTAATCCCGGATCTATTGGCTGTGGTGAGGACCAGGTGTACTGTGTAATCCGGATCTATTGGCTGTGTGAGGACCAGGTGTCGTGTAATCCGATCTATTGGCTGTATGAGACCATTTGTACCGTGTAATCCTGATCTATTGGCTGTGTAAGTACCAGGTGTACTGTGTAATCCGGATCTATTGGCGTTGAAGGACCAGTGTATCGTGTAATATCTGGATCTATTGCTGTGGGTGAGGACCATGTGTTAACTGTTAATCCGGATCTATTGGCTGTGTGAGGACCAGGTGTACTGTGTAATCCGGATCTATGTGGCTTGTATAAGGACCAGGTTGTACCGCGGTAATCCGGATATTGGATATAAGGACCAGGTGTATCGTGTAATCCGTACTATTGCTGTAGGAGGACCAGGTGTACTGTGTAATCCGGATCTATTGGATGTATAAGGACCAGGTGTATCGTGTAATCCGGATCTATTGGCTGTATGAGGACCAGGTGTACCGCGTAATCCGGATCTATTGGATGTATAAACCAGGTGATCGTGTAATCCGGATCTATTGGATGTATAAGGACCAGTGTACCGTGTAATCCATACTATTGGCTGTTAAGGACCAGGTGTACCGTGTATCCGGATCTATTGGATGTATGAGGACCATGGTGTACCGTGTAATCAGATCTATTGGCTGTATAAGGACCAGGTTCCCGTGTAATCCGATCTATTGGATGTATGAGGACCAGGTGTACCGTGTAATCCGGATCTATTTGATGTAATGGACCAGTGTACTGTGTAATCCAGATCTATTGGATGTATAAGGACCAGGTGTACCGTGTAATCCGGATCTATTGGCTGTATAAGGACCAGGTGTACTGTGTAATCCGGATCTATTGGCTGTATAAGGACCAGGTGTACGGTGTAATCCGGATCTATTAGCTGTGTGAGGAACAGGTGTACTGTGTAATCCGGATCTATTGGCTGTGTGAGGACCAGGTGTACCGTGTAATCCGGATCTATTGGATGTATAAGGACCAGGTGTACCGTGTAATCGGATCTATGGATGTATAAGGACCAGGTGTAACCGTGTTCCGTCTCATGGATGTATGAGGACCAGGTGTACCGTGTAATCCGGATCATTGGCTGTATAGGACCAGGTGTACCGTGAATCCGGATCTATTGGATGTATGGACACGTGTAACCGTGTAATCCATATCTATTGGCTGTATAAGGACCATGTGTACCGTGTAATCCGGATCTATTTGGATGTATGGGACCAGGGTGTACCGTGTAATCCGGATCTATTGGCTGTGTAGGACCAGGTGTACTGTGTGTAATCCGGATCTATTGGCTGTATGAGGACCAGTGTACCGTGTAATCCGGATCTATTGGATGTATGAGACAGGTTACCTGTAATCGATCTATTAAGGACCAGGTGTACCGTTGTAATCCGGATCTATTGGCTGTGTGAGGACCAGGTGTACTGTGTAATCCGGATCTATTGGCTGTATGAGGACCGGTGTACCGTGTAATCCGGATCTATTGGCTGTGTGAGGACCAGGTGTACCGTGTAATCTGGATCTATTGGCTGTGTGAGGACCAGGTGTACTGTGTAATCCGGATCATTGGCTGTATAAGGACCAGGTGTACCGTGTAATCCGGATCTATTGGATGTATAGGACCAGGTGTACCGTGTATCCGGATCTATTGATGTATAAGGACAGGTTGTACCGTGTAATCCGGATCTATTGCTGTGTGAGAACAGTGTCTGTAATCGGTTATTGCTGTATAAGGACCAGGTGTACTGTGTAATCCGGATCTATTGGCTGTGTGAGGACCAGTGTGTACCGTGTAATCCGGATCTATTGGCTGTGTGAGGACCAGGTGTACCGTGTAATCCGGATCTATTGGATGTATAAGGACCAGGTGTACCGTGTAATCCGGATCTATTGGCTGTGTGAGGACCAGGTGTACTGTGTAATCCGGATCTATTGGCTGTATGAGGACCAGGTGTACCGTGTAATCCGGATCTATTGGATGTGTAAGCCAGTGGTACCGCGTAATCCGATCTATTGGCTGTGTGAGGACTAGTGTACGGTGTAATCCGGATCTATTGGCTGTGTGAGGAACGGTAGGTGTACTGTGTAATCCGGTAAACTCCCCACAATCTTTATTGTAAACCTAGAACCCTGCAGCTGATCACTACAAATCCCAGTATGCATTACTGATAATGAAAACCAGCTGGGCAGCTTGTAGTACTGCAAGAAGCGTTATACTACAACTCCCAGCATCCCCCTCGTCCTAACACTATCGCTGATTCCATGGACACGGTGAGGTTAGTCTGTCTGGGGCCCTGCCATGGACGAAACCCACTAGCTCCATACATCGCCCGACCCTTCACTGAACCTGTCTGGGGTGAAAGTGGAACGTGGATCTTCGAACTCATCGCTCCGTCTCCAGGACTTCCTTGAAATCTATCGAGTAGTGACCCTCTAGTGTCCGGAGGTGGAAATGCTGGTTTAAGGCGTTATTACCCTGGTACAGTTACCCCCCATAACATAGAGAACACTTTACAGCACATGGTGGGGGTAGAACATCCCTATTCTCCAATGGATATCATGTAATAATAACATTAAAGGCAAGTTAACCCTGTTGTTTTTTTTTCTCTCCTTTCCCCTTTTAAAACAGTATATACAAAACCACTATGCAGTATTTCCATTAGAAGCATGACGCAGGCTGTAATGATTGAATGATGTCATATCAACAGCATGTATAGAAATTGATCCTAGCCTGCAACGTGTACAGCGTGTGAGTTATTTCAACAATACAAAATACAATTTGCTCTTTTTACCACCCCGTGCTGCTCATAGTCATTACTGAGATTTGCTCTTATTTTGTTTGTGCGTTTTACATACCAAGTTTGGAGAGATTTACTACACCACCATACATACCGATCATTATCCGTAGTTTCACAGACGCAAACGTGGCGCAGCCAGTAAAGCAATCATAAAAGGGTAGCGCAATCCTGCACGTATTGTTATTTTGCACCTTGGGTCATGGTTTAACGACTGCACTGCCACAGTGGAACATTATCGGTAATATTGCATGATCACAATGTTTCAATACCGAGCTTTTGGAAATATCCCCTATCTTTTATTTGGGGACAGAGTGAGGAGCTAATTAAAAACAATACAGGGCGATTTACCCTGAACTGCTGTCGCACTGTGGTCTTGCAAACGTGATTCAAAATTCCCACCTACAAATGTGTCTTTTACGTAACCCGCGTATCCGCCCCAATATGGAGTAAAAGTCACGCTAACCACTTAGCACGACTTAAAATCCAAATACCTGCCCAGCGCCGCTGGGTAAATCCCCCTGATAATGTTTTAAAGGGTTAAATAAAGAATAAAAGTTGAGAAACACTGCACATAGTAATGTGTAAGTAGAATTTTACCTTATTCTCTGTAACTAATGTTGTCTGTAGATTTGACACCAGAGGCACTGTAGCATCAAATTTCCCTTTGTGTGTTTTGTTTTGGCTGATAATATATAGCAGTAATTTCCAAAGTATCAGGAAAATGTTTATTATCATCTCAAAGGGACTAAGATTATTCCGATGATGGGACATCTATATGCGATCATATTAGCATAAACTCGGGATACCTGCATGGATTTAGGAGAAATAATTAACTAGAGATGTTTGAAACTCGTAAGTTTCAATCCGTTTTTCGATTTTGGGATCTCGGAATAATCCGAAGATCCAAAATCCGAAAAAGTAAAGTCCTTTTGAGTTTACGATTATATTTTCGAGGATTATCGAACATACAGGGTCATTTTTAGGGGCTACTGAAATAACCCTGTACATTTGATAACCCTCAATATACGATAATAATTCCGAAATCCGAATGGTCTGCTTAGTTTCGATAGGGAGGTAAGATTGATATTCCCACCTCCCAACATTGTTTGTTGAGGAGCTACAGCACATATATCTTCCAGTTATGGACCTTGGGCTTTCCTGTATTAAAGATAGTGCTGAAGCACTCGGAAGCCTGGCAGAAGCCGTTCTCTGTGCTGCCACTCCTTACATAAACAATATGGGAGTTGGATAGTACCAATCCTACCTCCCTTCCCAAGGTACTTTTCATTTTAACTATTTTTGAAAAAATATGATAGTTATCCTTAAGACGTTTGGTGCACTGGAGGGCTGACGTATGCTAGCTGGTAAACTGAAGAGCTGTGTTATTGCTTTTTATTTTTGCTCCTTCCCTTGCACACACGTGAGCATGCATTTAAGAAAGGCATTTAAATTTCAGGTTTTAAAAAAAATTGCCACCAGCCGTACAAGATTTAAAAAATAATTAAAATAAAATGAACGCCCTTTTATGTAACAAATATAACTTTGTATTATATGTTCTACCCCAAGTCAAGTTGATCTAACTGAATACCACAGATTCCACGCCTGGATGAAGAATATTACAGTATACCACGACCTGGGAAGAATATTACAGATATACTGACGATGATATTACAGATATACCACCTGGATGAATATTCAGATAACACGACCTGGATGGAAGAATATTACAGATATACCATGACCTGCTGGATGATAACCATGACATATGGATGATGCAAAGATATACCACGACCTGAATAATGATATTACAGATATACCAGACCTGGATGAATGAATATTACAGATATACAGTGACCTGGATGAATGAATATTACAGATATACCACGACCTGATGAGATATCCATGACCTGGATGGATGAATATACAGATATACCATGACTGGATGGATGAATATTACAGATATACCATGACTGGATGGTGATCTCCGATTAAGAATAACCGTGACCTGGATGGATGAAATATTAAGATATACCATGACCTTGGATGAATGATATTACAGATATACCACGACCTGGGACGGATGAATGATGAATATATACAGATATACCATTGACCTATGAATGAATATTACAATACCTGACCTGGATAATGATATTAATTAACGATGATATACCATGACCTTATGATGAATATACAATATAACCATGTAATTGGATGATGATATTACAGATATACCTGACTGATGAATGAATATTACAGATATACCATGACCTGGATGGATGATATTACAGATATACCGTACCTGATGAAATAATATTACAGATATACCATGACCTGGATATATGAATATTACAGATATACCGTGACCTGGATGAATGAATATTACGAATACCTGACCTGGATATTATATACAGATATACCTGACCTGGTAGTAATATTACAGATATACCATGACCTGATGAGAATATTACAGATATACCATGACCTGGATGAATGAATATTACAGATATACCGTGACCTGGTGGATTAATATTACAGATATACGTACCTGGATGATTAAACAGATATACCGTGACCTGGATGAATGAAACCTTCAAAAACCAATTGGTAGTGCTATTTAACACTCTTATTTAAGAATACTAATGCTTTATAAATATGCCCTTTACTCCCAAAACTCCATTTCAAAGGACTGTATAAAGCACACCAACAAGTAGCATATAAATATACAGAGTATTATCATATTAACGAAGGATTTGCTTTAGAAGGAAGGAATACAGAGAGAGAACATTCCAAAGGCACTCAACATGTCTACTTTTCACTCAGACAAAACATCACTCAATTTCTTTCAGTTATATAAAACACTTTAAATTAAAATGTATACACTGACAAGACTTTATGCCTATTCAACGCTCATTTCGACATGGATGAGAATCACGTGATGTTGAGTGCAGTGGCCTTACCTTCCAATATCCACGCAGTGTTGTGTTTCATGGCTACAGTAATGTCAGTCGCAAATGATTGGGCAGAAAAGTTGTAAGTAGGGGGCCAGACTGAACGCATGTCCACCCTTAAGGCAAAAAAGGTGACTTGTCAGTTATCTGCCCGCAACCCCAACTGCTATTTTTTACCAGTTTATTACATTGTATTTGTAACCAGATATTAAATGTTAAATTCATTAATTTCTGGCTAGGTATCTGCCTCCTCCTCTGCTCAATGACTTTTTTGTAAGCTTGAGCATGTGCAGAGAAGGGAGCAGGAGAACCAGCATTAATCATTGGTTGAGATGTCAGTTGTCACACGCGTTATTGACTGCACGAGGGAGGGGCCATCTTAATCTGCCTTAATGAGGATAATAATTAGGGTATTCTTAAATATCTGATGTAATGCAGGTAATAAAAGGGAGTCACATATCTTACGCTTCCCAGATTACACTTGACTGACAGCAGAAAGGAGGGAAAAGCTGTGAATCACAAAGAGGGATCGGCCCTTGTAAGTTTAGGTAAAAAGGGAAATGTAACCAAACCATGGCTTTGAGGGATACTGGTTAAAATATATATGTGTGTAAGAACTATTGAACTATATATAATGTGTAGACAGTGTGACAGTGTGATGTATGTGCATTTAATACTAGGAGTAAGTTTAGATATCGTGCCCTTGATCTGGGTTTTTTTGACTGGTACAATGAGTTCTATATACACTTTTGTGCAACTCGGCTTTCTATGTTCACCTTGTTAGCGCCCCATAGTGGGAAAGTATTTTGTACTGTGAGTGGTCACAATGTCTGTGGTGCCCACTCATTCATTGTCTCCATTATATAGGTCAGCAAGCAGGAAGAAGATACCAGTTGATATCATCTATATTGCTAAACTGGCCTTTCAGTGATCACAACCTTGATTGTTCTACCTGACCACATCCTACCAGACACTGATTTGAAAATGTGCTAAGAGCTGCTTATTTACTGTAATCCAGCACTAGGTTATTAAATGTGACTGGAGATTGGTCCTCGTTGATATAACACAGTACTGATGAAAGGCCAATCACCCCTCAACTTTAATATAGGGAGCCAATAGCACCCACACTGAGATTCAGTACTGTGTGTAGCCAATGACAGCTTCAAATGAAATCTGTTTTGCCATGTCTATAAACCTGGACTGTGTATACCCAGCTTTACACGTTCCCTCTAATGCACCCACTAACCAACAGTCCCAACAGTTCCAATCTTCCTGCAACGTCCTGAGATGCACAGGAAGGGTGAGCAGCAAAATGTAAATCAAATGATTGACTGTAGTGAGGACGAATGGTATATCTCTGCATTAACTTTTCCTGTGCTGTGTAAAAAGGGATCGGGCATTTCTCTACCACATCCACGCTATCAGTTCCAAGGAATGGGGCATTTTTGGTGCACAGGTGTGTATCCAGCTTTAGAAAGGGAGGTAGGGAACATGCAGCATTTTATTGCTGTATTTTACCAATCAAATCATTTTTGCAGTGGTGATTGCATCATTATCTATAAGAATGGAATATATCGTTTTTTTTGTGTGTACAGAATCCCTTTTAAGCAAAGCATGGAAGATGTGAAATAACGTTCAAAGAATAATCAGCTGTGTCTCACATTGGGAGCCTCAGAGTCCAGTTAAAATACAAGACACAATCTTCTTTTTATATTTTTGTTGCTGGGGAGGAACAATCATCATGGATTTATTTACATGACGATGGGTCTATAGGGAAAGCAGAACAATAAGGTTTCCTGACAGTTAATATTATTAGGGAAGTGGGTTCTTAAAAGGGTAGTAAACATTTAGTGTAGTACCAAAGTCAGTTATAAGCAACTTCGTCTGAGCTTACATGTGCTGACGTTGACTGCCAGTTTGACATAACCTGTTTGGCTTTATTATCTGCTTGTGGATTAAATCCAGACATCTTTTAGTCAGGGAAGTGGCAATTACTCAGTCAGTTGGGGCATACAATGTTTACAAAGTTTAAGAAATAATTATAGTCTAAATCTCATTAGGAAAACAGTAAAATATTTTACACCAGCAAGTCCTGCAGTTACGTCATTACCACTTCCCTCAACAAAGGAAGATACAAGTAACTAACAAACAGCGCTGCCTCTCTCTGGACAAAGCAAACTGAGCATGTCTGAGCCAGTGGCTTGTGAAGGACTTGACTTCACGTTAGTGATTTCTGGTTAGGAATTGCTTCAAAGCACAGGATACATCATTTTAATCATCAGATGATACTATAACTAAGAAATGTTTGTTTTAGATCATGGTTCCCCATTTAAGGCATTAAAATATAATAACTCCTTAAAGGGAACGTATCTCTAAACACAAATAGTAATAAAATAATAAAATATTAAATAACTCTGCAGCTACACATAATCAATGAAAAAACATTTTTTCCTTTGTTTTGATAACAGATACACAGCCACATTTAGGAGATGGTCAACTAGGAACCGATATTGAAAATAACCTCACAAGGTCTACAAATCCTCATGAAATATTTTATCTTTGCAGCAATGTGTACAATAATAATAACGGCAATAATAATCTCAACGTGTGGGGCTATCTGTGCACAATCCCAGAACATAAGGAAATACTGACTCAGGGCTTCATTTTTTGGACCTGAGACAGAGGTGTAAAGGGAAAGTGCTCCTGGTCTGATCACTCGTCACTGTAATATTTAACTTTAATATTTTAGCTTAACGTCACCTTTAAAGGAACGCTATACTACATAACCTCATTTTTTAAAGTATATTCCATCTGTTTCTATTATTCACAGGGAGTTGAGAACGCTTATTCCCGCCTCCCTGTGAATAATAGAACGTCCAGGGACACTGGAACTTACCGCCGCTTCACTCGCAGCTCTTCTGAGCTGACAGCCACACTTTCCCGACCGAGCGCCTTCTTAGCCACATGCGCACCAATACAAAAGATAGGCGCGATCGGGACAGCGGGCTGTCAGTGCAGAAGCAGCTTGCGAGTGGAGAGGCGTAAGGTAAGTTCCGTGTCCCCTGAGCGTTCTATTATTCACAACCTCCCTGTGAATAATAGAAACAGATGGAATATACAAGTTTAATGTTCCTTTAAGCAATGGGTTAAAGCTCACATCACCCAAAGGGCTGAGGAACATTATCTTACCCTATGTGCCAATCATTATTACAGCAGTGGTCAGTGCTGTGGGAATGTGATTTGCTCTTCAGGGACCAATCACACAAACCGCCAGTAACGTCTCATTCCAAATCCCCTTATTCTAGCAGCCTTATTGTCTGTGTTATACACGACTGGACAGACCTTAGTACCTTTCTTATACACATTTTGAGTGAATCTACTTGTTCCATTTGGGTAGCTGTTCCTGCACTATGGACAGACATTCGCACAATATGTGATATAGGAGCCACAGCCAATACAAGATACTGTAGGAGGTCGTCACTGTGAATATGGAACCACAAATTAACTGTGCAAAACGGAAAATACAGTCAGGATATTCAATATAAGTTCTTATGGTGCTAATTTTGCCCCAACCAATCAGATCTTATTTAACATTTGAAAATTAATATCTGATTGGTTTGTGGCAAAATTAGCACCATTTTTACGATAAGACTTTTAATGAATATGTTCAATCTTCCCTGGGAAAAATCCTTATTATAATGTAAATGACTTGGATATTATTGTAGCCACCACACACTTTGTCAGCCAATGGTGGTTGGACTTTTCTGGTATTCTCTTATTTATTTACTCTGTGTTCAAGCTTAGGCTGGGTACACACCATACAATGTTTCATGCCGTCCAATCATATTACCCAGTAACGGACAGTCGGCCAGAAAATGACCAATCTCAGTCTCTCATTTGTCCGATCGACATGTCAACTTTTGTCGCATCGGACTGTGATTTGTCTCTGTCCCGACCGCTGGCTAGTGGCAAACAGTTGTGACAATTTTTTACCGTGTTTACCCACCTTACGCTTAGTAACAGACATCAGTTTATATTGTTGTAGGTGAATGATACTTAATTGTTAACTATTGCACAATAACACAACGATGTGTTCCTCCATAACCACCTGCATTGTACCTTTGTAACATAGGAAACTTGGGTCGTCATCTATAAATGCGAATCATTATTAGAGAATACCCAAGAATCGGCCATTTTGAATTATTCTTATGTGCTTGGGGGCTTGACTGTAATGGGAAAAGGAGGTGCACGTTGTAACTGCATTGGCTCTGGAGTTGCAAAAAATAGACTTCAATTAAAATTAGTCTGGTCACAGGATATAAATGCAATTATACAGTATGAGACTAACAAGAAATATGCAGGTCAAGGTGACCTTGGGTTCTATTGTTGATCATTATGGCAACAGCTTTGCAGTTCTATTAGTATAAACAGATCCCTACAATGTATTTTGCTCCATGGACTGGTTCCTTTGTTAGACAATTTTCCATAGACCGCCATTGCAAAAATACAATATAATGCATAATACACTAACTGTACAGATGATCTGTATGGCCCAGTTCCAGACGATCCATTGACTGTGTTTTGGGGGCCGCTGAGTAAATTCTTCTTCGTTAATCTTCTATGGGATTCTTTTTTAAATGGGATAATCCAAATTCATATTAATCCAAAGCACCCTAAAAGGTGGGGGGTTGACTGTATTAGGAGAAAGTTCTTGTACGTTTTACTTGTTGTTATACACAGACTTGTCTACCTGACTTCATCTTTGAACACGGGTGTTCCTAGGATTTTTGACACCTGAAACAACTTTTTATGCCGCCTAATGGCAGAAGGGTGGTGGCATGATAAGTGGGCATGGCTTCATCAGGGAAACATAAGGCGTGGCTTGTGGAGATGGTGTGCTGAGATGACTAACACTGACTGGTGGACTGGAGGGATGACTTAACACCGTTTGGTGGACTGGTGCTAAAAATCAGTATTGCAGAAGGAGGATTTTTGTTTAACTGACGCCTTTTAAGCGTTCCCCCAGGGCGCGCCCCAAATGTTCAGTTTGCTTCATGGTAGGGGCACCCTGTTTGAACATGTTCCTTTCACAGTACATTGAACTCCCCCCCCCATCTGGTACCTAACACCTCCACATCTTCCATCTCCGAGACATTTCTGATCTGAGAAAGGTAGAAGACACACAGTCAATGTCACGAGGAAAGAGAACAACCGACACCCAAGCACAATCCCAGCTGAAGTCTGTATATCAATGTTGGTGGAATTACTTATACAGAGGCAGTGAGGGGACCTCGGGTTTCGCCAAGAATATCTGTATCGTAATAAAAGGTGAGATCATACATAGAGTATATATCTGTATTATGTGTGCATCTGTACATTAAATACAAAACACTATCTACATTGTCCCAGTCCCTTTTAAAAAATCAGATTAAAAGGTATCGCACTGCTTAAAAATGTTTTTGCTATTCAGTTTTATTGAAGATCGAGAGGTAAAGGAGCTGTGTCTTACTCCTGTTCTTCATAAAACGATCAGAGCCGGGAGAGAATGTAAGAACTTACCTGATCGCTCACTCCCCTGCCGCGTGGTTTGACTGCTCCTGACGACTTGTATTTTATGCGAATGCACAAGTGCAATACGCATAGAATACAGAGTCGTCGGGGCCTGTCACAAGCGGGCAATCAAGGTTTTAATGAAGAATGGGGTAAGACACAGCTGCTTAACCTCATGTTCTTCAATAAAACTGAATACCCACATTTTATTTTAGCGGTGGGAGATACAATTTAACAAAATTTGCACTCTTTTATATTGCAGATGTTGGTGAGAACTCACACACCAGCAGAGACAATAAGCGCTAAAATCGCTCTAACCTACGTACTAACGTGTGCGAATTTTTTGCACTGCCTGCACCACGTCACAAATTATTTTTCTTTGCGCAGCGATGCATAAATTTTGCGCCATTTTTTTTGCTAGTTGTTGCGCGACAATTACCGCCTCTTCAATGGCATCTTTAAATAATAAGCGCAAAAGGTTGCAACTTACCGTTAGTGTTTTCACCAATGTATTAAAGATCACAAAGTGATTAATACATTGCGGAAACAAATGCACGTAGGTTGCGATAGCGAAATATATTGCTAATTATATATATATAATTATTATATTATTCCTAACTAAATATACATTTTGAAATCTAAAATTTCTTTTACTATAGAAAGCCCTCCGGTTAATTTCCTTTTTGTTTATCTTCCTTTACCACAATAGCTGATTGGAGAATTTCTCTCTGTTCCTATTGAGCATGTCTGAGCTCACAGAGCTAGGGGAGGGGTAGTACCTGTAATCACGCTCTGTACTTTAAGATTTTACTATATACGGTATCTAAAAATGTGTTGTAGTTGGAGTTCCCCTTTAATTCCATGTTTTTCCTAGCATCTATTAAAAATTGCATGAAATAATTTACATAACGAACCCTGAACGCAGAGGAAATATTCTGTAGCTCCCCCTTCTTCCTCCCCCAGTCATTGTAGGGTTTTACTGAATCACTTGTTTTCTTCTTGTTCTTCTGGGGCCTGGGGGACTTATGATTCACAGGAGATTTATAAAAGGAATGTTGGTCCTTCTCTCTGTGCTCGAAGATGGTGCTCGTGTTAAACGTTTCCTCGGGAAATCTGATTGGTCACTGTGAGTCACAGGTCTCACAGACGTCAAGCAATTTAATCCTCAGCATCTGCCCACATGCATGGTAAAACAAGTGACTTCGGACCAGCACCTAGTGGCCAGCTGTCACCCGTCATATTGCTGGAGGGGCGCAGGGGGGTCTGTTACTTCTAAATCTATTGGCTTCGTAGAACAGACGTCTCCAGGGATCTTCACTTAGGAATCTGCATTGTGCTGACTCCCCGAACCTTCCACCTACTGACATTGATTTCTGCATTCATGTGTAATGAGAATTTCTGGAATACTTGTGCATGGAACCTTTCATATAAATCAGAGCCACTCAATTCCAGAAGGAAATGAATCAATTTAGAAATAAAACAGGAATTCAGATTTAAATGAAAACAGCAAGTAATTAAATCTACCCTTCATGAAAAACTGTATGTAGGTAAATCACCCCCAAAACTGCAATGGTTAGAAATCTGAGAGATGTAAGACTAGACCAAATGCTGTAAAATCAGTGGTGGAACTACCCCGCCCCCCCACCCCCGTAGCGGGAGGCCCAGACAGTAGTATTCCCGCCACAAGCCCACAATCGCCTCAGCGACCAGCCGGTTTTAACAGCTGACCGCGCATATGAAGGAAACATACATGTGATCAGCTGATTAAAAGTCTGGACCTGAACTTCCTATTTGGGTCCGGTCTTTTAAAACAGCTGATTACGTGTATGTTTCCTTCATATGCGCCGTCAGCTGTTTAAAAACGGCTGGTTGATGCAGAGATCGTAGTGGGCGGAAGGAACTGGCCCGGCCTCCAATCTCGCGTGGGGGGTCCTTATAGACAACTTCCCTAACCCTTATAGACAACTTCCCTTACCTTTTATAGACAACTTGCCTTAACCCTTTATAGACAACTCCCTTAACCCTTTATAGACAACTTCCTTTAACCTTTATAGACAACTCCCTTAACCCTTTATAGACAACGTCCCTTAAAGGGTATCTCCACTCTGTATTCAAGTTTTGGAGAATCCAGTTTATTGAAGAACGAGGTAAAGGAGCTGTGCCTTACCTTGTTCTTCAATAGAACACACAACCAGAGAGAAGGTAAGAAACTTCCCGCTCGCTCGGTCCCCCGGCGCTTAGTCTGACAGGTCCCTGACGACCTTGTCTCTATGCGCATAGATCGCGCATGCACATAGAAGACAGGTCCGTCGGGACCTGTCAACCTCACGCTGGAGCGTGTAGTCTGCCTTACCTTCCGTTCTATTGAGAACAAAGGTAAGGCACAGCTCCTTTACCTCCCGTTCTTCAATAGAACTGGATTCCCAAATCTGAAAATACGAGAATAGAAAACCCGTAATAGACAACTTCCCTTAACCCTTTAGACAACTTCCCATAATCCTTTATAGACAACTTCCCTTAACCCTTTATAGACAACACTCCACAATGTTACTGTTCATGTAACGTTACTTTATAACTTCTCACTTAGATTAATTGCCCTACTTACCATAACCAGTGTGGCTGGACCCTCCAGTACTTCAACCATGACGGTTAAGGTTTTGCGGACACAGAAGTTTAGAATCTCTTATTATCACTTGATAGATACCATCGTCGCTCTCCTTCAACTTATGTATAATCAAAGAGCCATTTTCTGCACTATCTGCATCCTCCCTTCGTAGCCGCCAGGGGAAAAGTCTTAATACTTAACTGTTCGTCTCCCCCAGAGGAAATTTGGATCCACGGATTGTGCATCTGCCAAGTTTCAGTTTTAGAATCCAGGTTCTCCCACTTAATCTGAAGCCAGTTATTCGGTGGGACAGTGTAGTAGGTTATGGGGAGAAGAAGTGAGGTGTTCTTGATCCCAAGTATATGTACTGGGAGACAGAAATATTAAGTCCACCAGTCAAACCTGTAAAATATCACAATAATCAATTCTGTATTCCCTTTACCCTTAACTGTGTGCGATCTTTAATGTTTAATCATTTACCCTAGCTTTATGCACTCTTTTCTACTTTAATAAATATATAAAATCATTTAAGGCTAATTGAAATATTCGAAGTATAACCCAAAAAATCTTTGAAGTTCCGCTACCGAATAGGAAGTATTGTTTAGATCTCTATATATTAATGTTGTATAGAGTAATAGGTGTGGGTAATGTTTTTCTTACGGGATTGTTATAGTTAGGGGTGTGGATACCCTCGTAGATTATTTAGCAGGTCATTCTGCTGTCTCGGAATGTGGTGGCAGCTTTATCGTATTAGATATTGTTAGTGTGTTTTATGTTCACCCCTCTAACTCCATTCTGCTAGTTCGACTTTTCGGTTAATTGGAGTGTGTGATAACTGATAGGCAGACAGACAGACTGGGATTTCCAGTGGTTCTCTGTGGACTATTTATATACCGTAAACCTTTATAACGTTATAGAGTTTAAGACTATAATACGTTCCTGCTAATTAAAATATGTCCCTTGTCTTCCTTAGCAAATCCTAGCTAAAAATGCACCTGTGTTGAGTTATAGGCCGTCCAGGGCCCATTCCCCTCCCCCCACCCATGTCTCAGTTTCTATATGGTGGGTTGGGTCAGATAGGTATGGAAAAGCACTGAATGTTGTTCCATCTTACAACCCACCCAGGTAAAAAGGCTAACCACAAAAAGGAACCTCAAAAGCCCCCCCCGGTCTCATCACCTTGGTTCACTTGATATCACAGTAGTCCTATTTAACTGCAGGTTCCCAGAGCCACATCCTGTTGTGATGAGACCCTCACACAAGGTTGTGGAAAGACGTGATTCACTGAGTTTATCGGCAACCACGTTCATATGGAAGTAAACTGACATTCAATACCTAACCATACCATACCCCACCTACACCCTTATATTACCTGAATATCCACACACCCACACTACACCCTTATTTACTCCTGAATATCCCACACACACCTACACCCTTCTAATTACCTGATATCCCACACCCACTACAAACCCTTATATTACCTGATATCCCACAACCCCCCCCCACTACAAACCCTTATATTACCTGATATCCCACACCCCACTACACCCTTATAATTACCTGAATCCCACACACAACTACAACCCAATTAATCTACCTGATATCCCACACCCCACTACACCACCTTATATTACCTGATATCCCACACCCCACTACAACCCTTATATTACCTGATTATTCCCACACCCCACTACACCCTATATTACCTGATATCCCACCACCCCACTCCACCCTTATATTACCTGATTACCATACCACACTACACCCTTATATTACCGTGATATCCCACACCCCACTATACCCTTATATTACCTGAATCCACACCCACTACAACCCTTATATTACCTGATATCCCACACCCCACTACCACCTTATATTACCTGATATACCACACCCACTACCACCCTTATATTACCTGATATACCATCCACACTACAAAAACCTTATATTACCTGATTCCCACCCCCCACTATACCCTTATATTCACCTGATATCCCACACCCCACTACAACCCCTTCATATTATTCCTGATATCCCACCCCCACACCTACACCCTTATAATTACCTGATATCCCACACCCCCTACACCCTTATATTACCTGATAGACCACACTACAACCCTAACACCCCACTACCCTTTATATTACCTGTATCCCACACCCCACTACACCCTTATATTACCTGATATACCATACCCCACTACAACCCTTATATTACCTAATATCCCACACCCCACTCAACCCTTTATTACCTGATATCCCACCCCCACTACACCCTTATATTACCTGATTCCACACCCCACTACACCCTTATATTCCATGATTCCCCACACCCCCTACACACCCTTATATTACCTGATATCCCACACCCCACTACACCCTTATTTACCTGATTACCAACCCACTACCCCTTATATTACCTGATATCCCACCCCCCACTACACCCTTAATATTACCTGATATCCCACACCCCACTACACCCTTATATTACCTCACTACCATACCATCCCCACTACACCCTTATATTACCTGATATCCCCACCCCACTCACACCCTTATATTACCTATAATCCCACACCCCACTACACCCTTATATTACCTGATATACCATACCCACTACACCTATATTACCTGATATCCCCAACCCCACTACAACCCTTATATTACCTTGATACCCACACCCACTAGACACCCTTATATTACCTGATATACCATACCCCACTACACTCTTATATTACCTTATATACCATACCCCACTACACCCTTATATTACCTGATATCCCACACCCCACTAAACTCCTTATATACCCTACCTGATATCCACCCCCCACTACCTCATTATATTACCTGATATACCCAGATCCACCCACTACCACCCTTATATTCCCTGATATCCCACACCCCACTACAACACTCCTTATAATACCTAATATCCCACACCCCCAACAAACCCTTAATTGAAACCCTATATCCCACACCCCACTACAACACCTTATATTACCTGATATCCCAAACCCCACCAACCCTTATATTCCTGATATCCCACACACCCCCACTACACGACACACCCTTTATATGACCTGATTCCCCAACACACTAACAACCCTTATATTACCTGATATCCCACACCCACCACTACAAACCCCTTATATTACCTGATATCCCACCCACACCCCACTACACCTATATTACCGATATCCCACACCCCACTACACCCTTATATTACCCTGATATCCCACACCACACCACACCCCATTATATTACCTACCATGATCTCCCACACCCACTACACCCTTATATTACCTGATATCCCACACCCCACACAAACACCCTTTATATTACCTGATATCCACACCACACCCCCACTTACAACACCCTTATACTGATATCCCACACCACACTACACCCTTATTACCTGATAATCCCCCACACCCCACTACCACACCCTTATATTACCTGATATCACCACACTACTACACACCCCCATATACCCCCCTACCCGTATGTTACCTGATATCCCAACCACACTACAACCCTTAGATTACCTGAATATCCACCAACACCACACCCCACTACAACCCTTAATATACCTGATATCCCACACCCCACTACACCCTTATATATTACCTGATATCCCACACCACACCTACAACCCTATATATTACCTGATATCCCACCACACACACCCTTATATTACCTGATATCCCACACCCCACTACACCCTTATATTACCTTGATATCCCACACCCCACTACAAACAACCCTTATATTACCTGATATCCCACACCCCCACTACACCCTTATATTACCTGATATCCCACACCCACTACAACCCTTATATTACCTGATATCCCACACACCACTACAAACCACCTTATATTACCTGATACTCCCACACCCCACTACACACCTATAATTACCTGATATCCCACACCACACTACAACCCTTATATTACCTGATATCCCACACACCCCCCTAACACCCTTAATTACCTGATCAATCCCACACACCCACTACACACTTATATTCACCTGAATACCCACACCACAACACAACCCACACCATTATATTACCTGATTCCCCACCCCACTAACCCTTATATTACCTTGATATCCCACACACCACCACACACAACACCCTTATATTACCTGATATCCCACACCCCACTACACCCTTATATTACCTGATATCCCACACCCCACTACAAAACACCCCTTATATTACCATAGATATCCCACACTACCAACAAACAACACACCCTTATATTACCTGATATCCACACCCCACTACACCCTTATATTACCTGATATCCTAACACCACACCCCACTACACCCTTATATTACCTGATATCCCATACCCCACCTAACACCTATATTACCTGATATCCACCCCCACTACACCCTTCTATTACCTGATATCCCACACCCCCTACCCCTCTTATTTAACCTGAATCCACACCCCCACTACACCCATTATATTACCTGTATCCCACACCCCACTACAACCCCTTATATTACCTGATATCCCACAACCCCACTACACCCTTATATTACCTGATATCCATAACCCCACTACCACCCTTATATTACCTGATATCCCATACCCCACTACACCCTTATATTACCTGAATCCCACACCACCCCCCTATACCTTGATATGACCCTGATATACCATACCTCCCCTACACTCCTTATATTACCTGATATACCATAACCCCACTACCACACCTATATTACTATCCCCACCCACTACCACACCCTTATATTGCCTGATATCCCCACACCCCACTACACCCTTATATTACCTGATATCCCACACCCCACTACAACCCTTATATTACCTGATATCCCAACCCCCACTAACACCCCTTATATTCCTCTGATATCCCACACCCCACGACAACCTTATATGACCTGATATCCCACACCACTACACTACACCCTTATATTACCTGATATCCCAAACACCACTACCACTCCTTATATTACCTGATATCCCACACCACACCCCACTACACACCCTTATATTACCTGATATCCACACCCACTCAATTACACCCTTATATTACCTGATATCCCACACCAACACCACCAACCCTTATATTACCTGATATCCCACACCCCACTAACACACCCTTATATTACCTGATATCCCACACCACACACACACACCCTTTATATTACCTGATATCCCCATACCCCACTACACCCTGTATATACCTGATATCCCACACCCCACCCCTACACCCTTATATTACCTGATACCCACACAACCACACTACAACCCTTATATTACCTGATATCCCACACCACCACTCACAACAAACCCTCTATATTAACCTGATATCCCACACCCCAACTACACCCTTATATTACCTGATATCCCCACCACCCCATACACCTTATATTACCTAATCCCCATCCCACTAACACCTTATATACCTGAATCCCACACCACCACACACCCTTATATTACCTGATATCCCACACCCCACTACACACCATTATTTACCTGATATCCCACACAACCACACCCACACACCCACTACACCCTTAATTACCTGATATCCCACCACACCAACAACCCTAATAGTACCTGTATCCCACACCCACTACCACCTTTATTTACCTGATATCCCACACCACCACTCACCCTTATATTACCTGATATCCCCACCCACTAACACCCTTAATATTACCTGATATCCCACATCCCACGACCCTATATTACCCTGATATCCCACACCCCACTCCCCTTAATACCGATATCCCACACCCCACTACAACCCTTATATTACCTGATCCCACACCCACACAACACCCTTATTTACCTGATATCCCACACCCCACTACACACACCCTTATATTACCTGATATCCCACACCACACCCCACTACACCCTTATATTACCTGATATCCCACATACCACCGCCACACCCCTTAATTACCTGATATCCCACACCCCACTACAAAGCTACACCCTACACCCTTATATTACCTTATATCCCACACCCCCACACACACCCTTATATTACCTATATCCCACACCCCACTACAACCCTTATATTACCTGATATCCCACACCACACCCCACTACAACCTATATTACCTGTATCCCACACACACACACACCCTTATTCATTACCTGATATCCACACACCCCACTACACCCTTATATTACCTATATCCCCACACCCCACTACAACCCTTATATTACCTTGATATCCCAACCACACTACACCCTTATCTTCCTGATACCACCCCCACCCACACCCTTATATTACCTGATATCCACACCCACTACACCCTTATATTACCTGATATCCCACACCCCCTCCACTACAACCCTTATATTACCTGATATCCCACCCCCACTACACCCTTATATTACCTGATATCCCATACCACCTACACCCTTATATTACCTGATATCCCACGCCCCACTACACCCTTATATTACCTGATATACCATACCCCACTACACCCTTATATTACCTGATATCCCACACCCCACTACAACCCTTATATTACCTGATATCCCACACTACCACTACAAAACCCTTATATTACCTGCATATCCCACACCCCCCACAACCCTTTATATTACCTGATATCCCACACCCCCACTACACACCCTTATATTACCTACGATATCCCACACCCCACTACAACCCTTATATTACCTGATATCCCACACCACACGACTACACACCCTTATATTAACCTCTGATATCCCACCCCCCTACACCCTTATATTACCTGATATTCCCCACCACCCACAACCCTACCCTTATATTACCTGATATCCCCCCACCCACTACAAAAACCTATCCCTTATATTACCTGATATCCCACACCACCACACTACACCCTTATATTACCTGATATCCCACACCCACTACAACCCTTATATTAACCGTCATATCCCACACCCCCACTAACACACCCTTATATTACCTGATATCCCACACCCCACCCCACTACAACCCTTATATTACCTTATATCCCACCCCACTACACCCTTATATTACCTGATATCCCCAACCACACACAAAAACCCCTTATATTACCTATATCCCACCCCACTACAAAACCCTTATATACCTGATATCCCACACCCACCTACACCCTTATATACTATATCCCACACCACCAACTTATATTACCTGATATCCCCCAACACTCACCCCCTTGATATACCTGATATCCCACACCCCCTACTACCTTATATTACCTGATATCCCACACCACACTCACCCCTTATATTACCTGATATCCCACACCCCACTACACCCTTAATTACCTGATATCCCACACCACACCCCATCTACAACCTTAGTATTACCTGATATCCCACACCACACTACACCCTTATATTACCTGATTCCCACCCCCCCCACTACAACACCCTATATTACCTGTATCCCACCCCACACACCCTATATTTTCTTTACTACCCCCACCACACACCCCTTATATTACCTGATATCCCACAACCCCACTAACAACACCCTTATATTACCTGATATCCCACCCCCACACTCACCACCTTATTACCTGATATCCCACCTCCCCCTACACCCTTATATTTACCTGATACCACACCGACACACACTACACCCTTATATTACCTGATATCCCACCTCCACACACCCTTATTTACCTGATATCCACACACCCACTACACACCCTATATTACCTGATATCCCACACCCCCACCCACTTACACCCTTATATTACCTGATATCCACACCCCCCTACAAACCCTTATTTACCTGATTCCCACACCCACACACACCTTATATTACCTGATATCCACCCCCCCCACTACACCCTTATTTACCCTGATATCCCACACCCCACTACAACACTTATATTACCTGATATATCCCACACCACACATCAACCCCCTTATATTACCTGATATCCCACACCCCAAAACACCCTTATATTACCTGATATCCCATCACCCCCAACTACACTACACCCTTATATTACCTGATATCCCACACCACCCTACACCTTATATTCCCTGATATCCCACACCCACAACAAACTACACCCTTATATTACCTGATACCCCCACACCCACTACACCTTATATTACATACCTGATATCCCACACCCACACTACCACCCTTATATTACCTGATATCCACACCCCACTACAAACACCTTATATTACCCTGATCCCACACCCACTACAACCCCTTATTTACCTGATATCCACACCCCACTACAACAACCCTTATATTACCTGATATCCCACACCACCACTACACCCTATATTACCTTATATCCCACACCACACCACACACCCCTTATATTACCTGATATCCCAACACCCCCCACTACACCCTTATATTACCTGATATCCCCACACCCCACTACACACCCTTATATTACCTGATATCCCACACCCACTACACAAAGAAAAAATACCCCTTATATTACCTGATATCCACACCACACCCACTACACCCTTATATTACCTGATTCCACACCCAACCCCTTTATAATTACTGTATCCCACCCCCATACAACACCCTTATTTCACCTGATACCCACACCCACCCCACTACACCCTTATATTATCACACCACTAACAACTTAATTTCCTGTCCATACCAACACACACCCTATATTACCTAAACCTGATATCCACCACCCCGCACACCCCTTATTTACCTGATAATCCCACACCCCACTACGACCCTTAGTTACCTGATATCCCACACCCCACTACACACCCTTATATTACCTGATATCCCACTCCCACACAACCCTTATATTACCTGATTCCCTCATCACCACACTACAATCAAACCACCCCTTCATTTACTCTGATATCCCACACACCCCCTACCACCCTTATATTACCCGATTACCCAACAGCCACCCCTACACCCTTATCTTTACCTGATATCCCACACCCCAGCTCACACAAAACCTTATATTACCTTTGATATCCCCACACCACTAACACACAGACACCCTTATATTACCTGATATCCCACAACCCCACTACACCCTTATACCACTACCTGATAACCCACACCCCAGCACACCACAACAACCCTTATTTTACCTGATATCTCCACCACCCCCTACTACAAACCCTTATATTACCTGATATCCCACACCACACCACACCCTTATATACCTGATATCCCATACCAACTACCCATATCCGACTCCCCTACCAACCATACTATTACCTATCCTTATCCCACCCCCACTACAACACCCTTATATTACCTGATCTCCACAACCACCCCCAACATACAAAAAACCCTAATTTACCTGATATCCCATCCCACTACAAACCCTTCTATATACCCTGATATTCCCACCCCCACTACAACCCTTGATTTACCATGATATCCCACACCCCACACAACCCTTATATTACCTGATATCCCACAC
The DNA here is from genome assembly GCA_019447015.1 of Hymenochirus boettgeri. Classification (NCBI taxonomy): domain Eukaryota; kingdom Metazoa; phylum Chordata; class Amphibia; order Anura; family Pipidae; genus Hymenochirus; species Hymenochirus boettgeri. Next base: position 22,026,721 of record CM033469.1, read on the forward strand.
CCCACTATCAAAACCACCCTTATATTACCTGATATCCCACCCCACTACAAACCCTTTAATATTACCTGAATTCCACACCCACACACTTACACCCTTATCATACCTGATGCACCCACACCACCACTCAACCCTTATATTAACCTAATATCCCACCCAACACTCTACAACACCTGATATTCCTGATATCCCACACCGCCACTCACACAACCCTTATATTACCTCATTATCCCACATCCAGCCCACTACAACCCTAGATTACTATATCCCACAACTCCTCAACCTACAAACCTTATAACAATCACCCCAACACACCCTTATATTACCTGATATCCCACAGCCCCACTACCCTTATAATTACCTGATAATCCCACACCACACACATCCCCTACGACTACCCTATATCCCAGACCCTACCATGACTATTTCCGATATCCACCACCTACACCCTTATATTACCTGATATCCCACACCCCACGTACAGCACCTTATATTACCTGAGTACCACACACCTCACCTATCATTCCCCCCCACTACCCCTTATATACCTCATATCCACACCCCACCACCCTTATATTACCTGATATCCCACACCACACCCCACTACACCCTATGATACCCTTACCCAACACTCACCTTATACCCTGATATCCACACCACACTACCAAACCCTTATACTGATTCCCACACCCCCCATACCTTATTCCTATATCACCCCACTACACCCTTATATTACCTGATATCCCACACTAACACACTACGACCCGTTATATACCGATATCCCACACCCACCTACAAACCTACCTATATTAACCTGATATCCCACACTCCACTACTAACCCTATATTAACCCTGATACCCACACCACCCTACCCCTTATATTACCTGATATCCCATCCCCCACCCCACAAAAACCCTATTATTACCTGATATCCCACACCCTACCCCATACTGAAGCCCACACCCCACACCTGTATATTACCTGATCATCCCACACACCCCACACACTGATAATATTCACTGATTCACCACACCCCCACTACACCGTAATATTACTGATCTCCCACACCAAACACTAACACCCTTATATTACCTATATCCCACACCATCCACTACACCCTTTATTACCTGATATCCCACACCAACACTACCCTACAACCCTATATTATACCTGATATCCAGCACCACCATCCACTAATCCTCATATCCACCCACTCACTTATATTACCTGATATCCCACACACAGCCCATACACACAAACCCTTATATTACCTGATTCCCACACCGCCACTACACCCCTTTATATACCTGAAATATCCCACACACTACACCCTTGATATTACCTGATATCCCACACCCACCCCAACCCTTATACCTACACACCCCACTACAAACAACCTTATATTACCTGATATCCCACACCACACTACCACCTTTATTACCTGATTCCCCACACCCACTACAACCTTTTAATCTATCACCCGACCCTAACCCTAATACTGATCCCAAACCACCTACAAACCCTTTATTACCTGATAATCCCACCCCCCACCCTAACCTATATCACCCACCTAACCCTTATTTACCTGATTCCCACACCACACTACAAACCCCTTAGTTACCCTGATATCCACCCCACCCCACTAAACACCCTTTATTAACCTCATATCCCCAACCACACCCCACTACACACCCTTTATTACTGACTATCCACACCACACCCTATTCTATACCACCCACTATAATTATAAACTGATATCCCACACCCCACTACAACCCTTATAGTATAACCTGATATCGCCCACCACCACTACCCACCCTTATATTACCTGATATCCCACACACCACTACACCCTTATATTAACCCTGATATCCCACACCCCACTACACCCTATATTTCCTGAATCCCAACTCACACACCATACCCCCTTATATTTAACTTATATCCCACACCCCCTACAACACCTTATATTACTGATATCCCATACCACACCACTACACCCTTATTTCCTGATATCCCACACCCCACCACTACACCCCTTATCATTACCTGATATCCCACACCGCCCACTACCACCCTTATATTACCTGATATCCCACACCACCCCCAGACACTAAAAACACAACCACAACACCCTTATATATTAACCTATATCCCAGTACACTCACCTTATCTACCTTATCCCACCCCACCCTTATATTACCTGATATCCCACACCCACACCTTACCCAATCCCCAACATCCTTATATTACCTGAATATCCCACACCACCACGACAAACAACCTTATTTTACCTGATATCCCACACCCCACTACCACCCTTATATTACCTGATTCCCCAACCCACTACAAACCCCTTATATTCCCTATATCCCACACCCCCACTACACCCTTATATTACCTATTCGCCGGGAACACCACACTACACCCTTATATTACCTGATATCCCAACCAACCCCACTACACCCCTTATTACCTGAATATCCCACACCACACTACACCCTTATATTACCTGATATCCCACACCACAAACCCCATAACACCTTATATTCCTGAGATCCCACAACCCCACCCCATACAACCTTATATTACCTGAGATCCCACACCACACTACAAACAACACCCTTATATTACCTGATATCCCACACAACCCCCCACAACCCTTATATTACCTGATACCCACACCACACTACAACCCTTATATTAAACTGATATCCACACCCCACTACAAAAACCCTTAATTACCTGATATCCAACACACCCCACTACAAAAAACCCTTATATTACCTATATCCCACACCACACCCCACTACAACCCTTATATTACCTGATAAGGATCCCACCCCCACTACACCCTTAATTACCTGAATCTCCCACACCCCACCACTACACCCTTATATTACCGATGATAATCCCACACCCCACTACACCCTTATATTACCTGCATTTCCCACACCCCCTACACCCTTATAATCCCTGATATCCCACACCCCAGTACAACCCTTATATTAACTGATATCCCATACCCCACTACACCCTTCTATTACCTGGATTTCCCACACCCCACTACAAACCCTTATTCTTACCTGATATCCCACACCCCCCACAACAACCCCTTAATTACCTGCATATCCCCACCCAACACACACCCTTATATTACTGATAGCCCACACACACTACACCCTTATATACCTGATATCTCCCCACCCACGACCCCTTAGATTACCTGATATCCCACACCACACTACAACCCTATATTACCTGATATCCACACCCCACTACACCCTTCTATTACCTATAAGCCCACACCCACTACACCTATATTACCTGATATCCGCCACACCCCCACTACTACACCCTTATATTACCTGATATCCCCCACACCACACTACACCCTTATTACCTGATTATTACTGCATCCAGCACTTATGTCATTGACATAAAACTTACTTTATCTTACCTTTCAATATCACCGTCCTTTAATTTGTACCCTTAATAGAAACCAATATTATACAAGAGCTGCAGTGGGAGTAATATGAAGTTAACATGATATAGCACATCTCTGTGCAATGTGTTAAATATTGCCCTATTTAAAGGGAATTTTTGGGAGGTAGGAATATCCATCTTGGGAAATTTTCTGTCATTGCTGCCCAAGTTTGATGCTGTTCTAGACAACTGGTCTGTCCAACGTCTATCCCTCTGACATGCTAAAGAACTAGTTAGAAGTGTTTTAACAAAACTACACCGTGGTAACGTTACACTTTATGGTTTACTGTCAAATACGGAGCCTTTGTTTACTGTAAAGAAAAGTGTTGTCATTTGTGGTTTTTAATATCCTTTTTGTTGTTTGTGGGGTTGTATTTTACGTATCGAACACAAAACTAGTCAAGCCCATTGAGTGATTATCTCTGGATATTTATAGATTGGCCATTTAGATAAACTTGAAATGAAATAAATTAGCAACACACAATGGTGTGGAATCCACAATGATTGCAGATGTAAAGAGAATACACTCATGCATGTAACTGACTGCACTCCTGGCTCCTCCCACAGTCAGTGTCACTGACCTTTATCCCATCCTCTAACTTTTGAGAACTGTGTTTCATGAAGGAGGCTGAAGGAGCCCAGAAAGCAGTCGTTACCACCTTGAGTATATGGTGACCATATTACATCTGGCAAATTGGGCTATAAAATTTTTCTCTATTTTTATCCTTCCAATACCATCCCCAGCACCGCCCTGTTATGAATGGTGAGGATGGCCACCGACGGAAAAGGACGAAGGGCTTATGCAATAAAAGGTGTACATAACAGGTGTTATACGGAAATATAAGCCGACCCTGAGTCTAAGCCAGGTACCTATTTTTAACCTCAAAAAGGTAAGAAAACTTGATGACTCGATATAACCGATGGTTGAAATTATGACGACTGACTGCCCTTGATTCTGTATTGTTTCTGAGGCTTTAGTTGCCCTTTAAATGGACAGCATAATTCCCAACAGTAGTCCCCAAATCAAACAAGTGAATAGCCAAATCCAGTAGGGTACTACTGTATGGCAACAAATAACTGCTTCCATAAATAAAGTCCATCAATTCCATTGGCACTCCCTATGTTGGGAAACTACCAAAAACTCCTGCTAGCTTTAGTAGCCAGGAAGGAGGCTTTTTAATATATTAACATCACACAAACCCCATGCATCAGGGTAAGGTAAAAATATATAATCCCCCCAATCTGCTGCTGCTACTTGCTTTCTATGTAAGGACAGACACAGGTAAGTTAAATCCATGATCCGGCTGGCAACTCTGCTGTTGAGTATTGACGTCACTAAAACTTATGCTCTGCGCGAGAGTACGTTAAAGCAACCAGCTGCCGAAAATAATACGGAACATGTCAGTGCAGAGAGAAGTAAGACTACTATCTCTGTGTCAACGCCTCCTTCTGGCCAGCCAACTCCATAAAATACAAAACATGCCTTATGCCCCGTGCCCGACCCCATATTCCTCCGTAGCCGCCCCCTCCAACCACCAACGGTTGACTCTGCCACCCTGGGTGCGTTCTGAAATCAACGCCCCTAGCCAGGGAACCTCCTCACCACGTCCCTTTCCCCCACCCTGCCCTAAACCTTAGTCCAGGGTCGGATGTCCTGCGGTTCTTGAAATATTGATTGAATGTGCCGAATTTTAGCTGTACCCTGTGGCCCAGTCCGAACACTGGGCACAGGACAAACCGTTGCTCCTCTTATGGCATCAGCCCCATAGACTTTTAAATCCTTATCTTGGTCCACACACACGAGGGACTTTGTGGTCTGACTGGAGCGTTTTGCTCTCAGTCCCTCCACCATAGTGGCTGTGGAACAACGTTTCCATAGGAGAACCGCATGAAATTGGTTTGCAAACTGGTGGGAAGTTTGGTAATTTGGAACAACCCGTAAAAGTCAATGGGAGAAAATATTTCTAATCAAAGTAATAAGATAAACAACATGGTAACTGATGTAAATGGCTTGTGGCACCTGGGAACTGGTCTTGGGACTGATGGTCACTATCACCAAAACTTGTTTTAAACACTAACAGGGTTCTCAGTAAAATTCTTATCGTTTAAAATGTTGCCAATCATATTTTACTTTCAAATGTTAAATAAGATCTGATTGGTTGGGGGGGCAAAATTAGCACCATTTTAAACCGATAAAGAACTTTGTATTGAATCTCCCTGTATCTTCCTCCACGACTGGGCAATGTCGGGTCCTCGGCATCAGTAGTTTTTGCTCACATTTGATGGTTACCGAAAGCGAACGCTACATTCTGAGTTACCGATTCGCAGAATTATTGAAAATAAGTCTGCAGTGTCGAAAACCCCGACGAGTTTGGTAGTTTGGGAAGTTCTAAAGATTCATTCTTCCGAACTATTAACGGGAACCATACAGAGCAATGTTTTTTTTCTGCGCTACACAGTGGGAGGCCCTTAATGGGGGAATTTTAGTTTGCGGGTAGGACCGTGCCCTTTTACATCCCACAATCTTCAACTGCTACGGGAGGTTTCCCGATGATCTTGGTTATTTCGTTTACACAATCAGCATGTTGGGGTTCCATTTTAATCATATTTTTAATAATCTTAAACCTCCCATCACACAGATGGAAATGAACACAAAGCAAAGTTTGGTAGGGAAAAATGTCATTAAAATATCATAGCCCATAATACACAGCCAATGTTATGCATGTGGTACTAATGCAGGGTGCCATATTCACTCAAAATGATTGCCTCAGTCCAGGCCCTGCTATTCCATTCATTGTGTCCTTAAAGGAGAACTAAACCCACATTTTTTACACTCCAAGAATCTGACTATCCCCTACTAAACACCCCATCAAACTGTAACAAGCAATACATTAAATAGCAATAAAGTTAATGTTACCACTTGAAAAACTGGATGAAATAACTGTGGTGTATGTACAGTGAACTGGCCACACCCCTAAACTCAGTCACGTGCTCCCATGCCTATTCTGCTGTAAAAGGATTGGCTGGAGGCTACTAGTGGGGGTGACAACTATACAACCAAGTCCTGCAAGTACCTTAGGACTGAGCATGTGTAAAATAACATAATGGTTCAGTGACCACATTGTGTGAACTGGAAACACTTGGAAATAAACACAACCTCATGTAAAATTAAATTTCTAAACACCATATTAAAATGAGAGGTGAGACACTGATTAACTGTTTTTATAACAAGGAGATCTGCCTTCTAATTCGTGTTGTTTAGAGCTTTAGTTTGTCCTTTAAGTTAACAAGCCAAATGAACGGAACCACATGTTGCGCCATCGAGGGCATGTGATCGCAATGGATGTGAATCCCATGCGCTCTGGAAACGCATGGAATGAGCCACCCCCCATTGACATGCTGCTAGTCTCACACACACCATGCTACATCCTACATACTAATTGGATTTGCAAGCGTGTTCAGAACGTGTGGAGAAATCACGCTGGCGGGGCCTAGAATTGGGTTTTGTGTTTCTGAACATTGGAAGATTGTCAAAGCCTACAAATATTAGAATTAATCTTTTAAAAAATGAACTTTCCTATACCTCTGATAATGACACTTGTCTATAATAGAAAACAACAGAACATTATTAGGTTGTGTATCTCCCAATGTACCACTTATCGATTAAACGAAGCCACGGTGTTGATTACACTTTCTATACCTGACTTCATCCTCCAAACGTGGGAAATGCAAGAAAGTATTCTTACCTGGTCCTCACACAGCCAATAGATCCGGATTACACGGTACACCTGGTCCTCACACAGCCAATAGATCCGGATTACACGGTACACCTGGTCCTTATACATCCAATAGATCCGGATTACACGGTACACCTACCGGGTCCTCACACAGCCAATAGTTCCGGATTGAACGGTACACCTGGTCCTCACACAGCCAATAGATCCGGATTACATGGTACACCTGGTCCTCACACAGCCAATACATCCGGATTACACGGTACACCTTTGTGGGTATTGCAGATTGGCAAATGCCTCCTGTTTCCTACCTTTATATGGAACACTTTGTAATGTGATGATTGCTGAGACAAAAAACTTTTGTCGACCATTAAAAACTTTAGAGGATGTGCAATCGTTGCAGGGGGATCTCGATAGATTGTCACATTGGGCTGCTAAGTGGCAGATGAGATTCAATGTTGAGAAACATGCAAAGCCAGACGGCAACAGCCAGAGCCAGCATGGTATTGCCTTGTATTAAGAGAGGTATGGATTCAAGGAAGGAAAATGTAATTCTCCCTCTTTACAAAGCATTGGTAAGGCCTCATTTGGAATATGCAGTGCAATTTTGGAATAATGTGTACAAAAAGGACATCTTTGAAATGGAAAGGGTTCAGAGAAGGGCAACTAAATTAATATGGGGATTGGGGGAGCTTGAATATGAAGAGAGACTGGAAAAGTTACAATTATGTACGCTGGAGAAAAGGCGATTGCGCTGGGATATGATTACTGTGTATAAATACATTAACAGGCCATACAATAAACTATATGGGGCATTGTTCACCAATAGAACATGTCAGAGGACACGTGGACATCCTTTAAGAGTTGAAGAAAAAGGTTTAGGCTTCAAGTTGGGAAAGGGTTTTTCACTGTGAGAACGGTAAAGCTATGGAACGGCTCCAGTGGACGTTTTTATGGCAGGTTCATTGGTCAGTTTAATAAAAAGCTGGATGAGTTTCTACAAACAAGGAATGTTACAAGTTACTGGTATTGATACATAAAGTAGAGTTGGGAAAGGGTTTGTCACTGTGAGAACGGTAAAGCTATGGAACTGTCTTCCAGTGGACGTTGTTATGGCAGGTTCATTGGTCAGTTTAATAAAAAGCTGTATGAGTTTCTAGAAACAAGGAATGTTACAAGTTACTGGGATTGATACATAAAGTAGAGTTGATCCAGGGAAATTTCCGATTGCCACTTGGAGTCAGGAAGGAATTTTTTCCCCCTTCAGAAATTTGTTGAGTTTTTTTGCCGTCCTCTGGATCATCAGTTAGGCTGAGGCCACACTGCAACGCACAGGAATCGCGCACCAAATCGCGAGCGTTATCGCATGTGATTGTGTGCGCGATTCTTGTGTTGCATTTTGTGTTTGCGCTCGCGTTTTTCGCATGCGTTTTTGCCGTTTTGCGTTATGGAAACACATGCGTTAACGCACCAAAAATGGTCAACGCATGCGTTACCAAAATGCGAACAGACGCGCAATCGGAAATCGCAGGAATTTTTGCGTTCCCGCGATTTCCATTTTACCGAAAATCGCGAGCGCGAAACGCTCTAGTGTGGCCTCACCCTTAGGCAGGTAATGAGGGTATTGCTAGATGTTGCAATATATATGTTTGAAGGGAGGCACACTCTACGATATATTTAACATCAATAATTTATTCAGGTGCTGAAGAAACAGGTACACAACGTTTCGGGGGTGTTAGACCCCCTTCCTTTAAAATTATTGATGTTAAATATTTCGTTGAGTGTGCCTCCCTTCAAACATATATATTGCAACTTACCTGATATACTATATATTAACATTATATAGAATTGTTGGATTCACCCAGAGGCAGGTTGAGAGATGTAGTTTAGCAGGAGCTGGAGGGCTATTCACAAATGGTAACTTATTGGTTTCTGCTTCACTTCTAATTCTTTACAAATGTCCTGCTAGTCAGAATGTGTAAGAGATGAATGGGGAATCCCTGTACCTGGGGCTATTACATGAGATCTGGTTCTGATCCGATTCCATTCACTACCTGTGGTGACTTATTGTTTTCCCATCAGTTTTTGATTAGACAGCAGGTACTGGGACTGTACAGGAAGATACTGCGAACCATTCGGCAAATACCAGATGGCAATGACCGGCGTTACATGGAAGACTGGGCCAGGGATGAGTTCAGGAGGAATAAAGGAACCACGGAGGAGGTTAGATGGGAAGATAAAACTTGTTTATGTATTGGTGTTATACATGAATGTACATAGTGGCCTTTGTCTCTGCATCTAGCCTTAATGCTCATACACACATCCGATTGCACATGTGACTGACATCGAGCACACTATTGGACATGTGACTGTCATCGTGCACACTATTGGACATGTGACTGACATCGTGCACACTATTGGACATGTGACTGTCATCGAGCCACTATGGAAATGTGACTGACATCGGAGCACAATGATGCTGGAACATTGTGACTGACATCGTGCACACTATTGGACATGTGACTGTCATCGTGCACACTATTGGACATGTGACTGACATCGTGCACACTATTGGACTGTGACTGTCATCGTGCACACTATTGGACATGTGACTGTCATCGAGCACACTATTGGACATGTGACTGTCATCGTGCACACTATTGGACATGTGACTGTCATCGTGCACACTATTGGACATGTGACTGACATCGTGCACACTATTGGACATTGTCATGACTTATGTGACTAGGACATGTGCGACCTCTAATTGGACATGTGACTGGATAGTCGTCTGCCACTATGACATGTGATACATCGTGCACATTGGACATGTGACTGTCATCGTCACACTATTGGAACGTGACTGCATGCACATTGACTGACTCATCGTTCACACTATTGGACATGTGACTGTCATCGTTCACACTATGGACATGATGTCATGTGACACATTGGACATGTGACTGTCATCGTGCACACTATTGCACATGTGACTGTCATCGTGCACACTATTGCACATGTGACTGTCATCGTGCACACTATTGCACATGTGACTGTCATCGTGCACACTATTGCACATGTGACTGACATCGTGCACACAATTGGACATGTGACTGCATCGTGCACACTATTGGACATGTGACTGACATCGTGCCACACTGTATTGACTGGACTGCATCGTGCACACTATTGGACATGTGACTGACATCGTGCACACTATTGCACATGTGACTGACATCGTGCACACTATTGGACATGTGACTGACATCGTGCACACTATTGGACATGTGACTGACATCGTGCACACTATTGGACATGTGACTGCTCGCACACCAATTGGACATGTGACTGACATCGTGCACACAATTGACATTTGACTGACATCGTGCACACAATTTGACATGTGACTGACATCGTGCCCACTATTGGACACTGTGACTGACATCGTGCACACTATTGCATGTGACTGACATCGGCACACTATTGGACTGTGACTGATCATCGTGCACACTATTGGACATGTGACTGTCATCGTGCACACTATTGCACATGTGACTGACATCGTGCACACTATTGCACATGTGACTGTCATCGTGCACACTATTGCACATGTGACTGTCATCGTGCACACTATTGCACATGTGACTGACATCGTGCAACAATTGACATGTGATGTCATCGTGCACACTATTGACATGTGACTGTCATGTGCACACTATTGGACATTGACTGACATCTGCACACAATTGGACATGTGACTGACATCGTGCACACAATGGACATGTGACTGTCATCGTGCACACTATTGGACATGTGACTGACATCGTGCAAATCAATTGACATGTGACTGTCATCGTGCACACTATTGGACATGTGACTGACATCGTGCACACTATTGGACATGTGACTGTCATCGTGCACACTATTGGACATGTGACTGACATCGTGCACACAATTGGACATGTGACTGACATCGTGCACACAATTGGACATGTGACTGACATCGTGCACACTATTGCACATGTGACTGACATCGTGCACACTATTGGACATGTGACTGACATCGTGCACACTATTGGACATGTGACTGTCATCGTGCACAATATTGACATGTGTGACTGACATCGTTGACACACATTGGACATGTGACTGACATACGTGCACACTATTGGACATGTGACTGACATCGTGCACACAATTGGACATGTGACTGACATCGTTGCAACACTATTGGACATGGTACTGACATCGTGCACACACATTGGACATGTGACTGAATCATCGTGCACACACTATTGGACATGTGACTGACATCGTTCACACAATTGGGTACATGTGTACGATCGTGCACACAATTGGATGATAATGTGACTGACATCGTGCACACTATTGACAATGTGTGACTGACATCGTCGCACACTATTGCACATGTGACTGCACGTGCACCACTTATGGACATTGACTGACATCGTGCACACAATTGGACATTTGACTGACACGTGACACAATTGGACACTGTGACTGACATCGTGCACACATTGGACATGTGACGACATCGTGCACCAATTGGCAGTGGAGACATGTGCACACTATTGGACATGGACTGACACGTGCACACTATTGCATGTGACGACATCGTGCACACTATTGGACGTGATGACATCGTGCACACTATTGGACATGTGACTGCATGTGACACTAGTGCACAATGTGGACTTCATCGGCACACATTGCACATGTGACTGACATCGTGCACACTATTGCACATGTGACTGTCATCGTGCACACTATTGCACATGTGACTGTCATCGTGCACACTATTGCACATGTGACTGACATCGTGCACACTATTGCACATGTGACTGTCATCGTGCACACTATTGCACATGTGCACTGGATTGTGTGGCACACTATTGGACATGTGACTGACATCGTGCACACTATTGGACATGTGACTGACATCGTGCACACATTGGACATGTACTGACATCGTGCACACTATGGGCTGTGACTGACACTTGCACACTATTGGACATGGATACTGACATCGTGACACAATTGGACATGTGACTGACATCGTGCACACAATTGGACATGTGAGTGACATCGTGCACACAATTGGACAGTGGACTGACATCGTGCACACACTATTGGACAGTTGACTGACATGTATGTGCACACTATTGGACATGTGACTGACATCGTGACACAATTCGGACAATGTGACTGACATCGTGCAACTATGGACATGTGACTGACATCGTGCACACATTGGACATGTGGACTGACATTGTCACACTATTGACACATGTGGACTGCATTGTGCACACCAATTGGACATGTGACTGACATCGTGTCACACAATTGACATGTGACTGACATCGTGCAACAATTGACATGTGACTGACATCGTGCACACACAATGGACATGTGACTGACATCGTGCACACAATTGGACATGTGACTGACATCGTGCACACTATTGACATGTGACTGACATCGTGCACAATTGGACAGTGATCTGACATCGTGCACACAATTGGACTGTGACTGACATCGTGCACACAATTGGACATGTGACTGACATCGTGCACACTATTGGACATGTGACTGACATCGTGCACACATGGACATTGTGACTGACATCGTGTGCACAACTATTGACATGTGACTGACATCGTGCACACTATTGGACATGACTGACATCGTGGCACACTATGACATGTGACTGACACGTTGCACCATTGGACATGTGACTGACATCGTGCACACAATTGGACATGTGACTGACCACTGTGCACACTATTGGACATGTGACTGACATCGTGCACACTATTGGACATGTGACTGACATCGTGCACACAATTGGACATGTGACTGACATCGTGCACACAATTGGACAGTGAGACACATGTGCACACTATTGGACATGTGACTGACATCGTGCAACACATTGCACATGTGACTGACATCGTGCACACTATTGGACATGTGACTGACATCGTGCACACAATTGGACATGTGACTGACATCGTGCACACAATGGACATGTGACTGACATCGTGCACAATTGGACATGACTGACTGTGCCACTATTGGACATGTGACTGACATCGTGCACACATCATTACATGGACATGTGGACTGACATGTGCACACAATGGACATGTGACTGACATCGTGCACACTATGGACATGTGACTGACATTGTGCACACTATTGGACATGTGATGTACATTGTGCACACAATGGACATGTGACTGACATTGTGCAGACACCACTATTGGACATGTGACTGACATTGTGGCCACATTGGACATGTGGACTGACATCGTGCACACAATTGGCATGATGTGACTGACATCGTGCAACACTATGGACATGTGACTGACATCGTGCACACTATTGGACATGTGACTGACATTGTGCACACTATTGGACATGTGACTGACATCGTGCACACAATTGGACATGTGACTGACATCGTGCACACAATTGGACATGTGACTGACATTGTGCACACTATTGGACAGTGGACTGACATGTAGCGTGCACACAATTGGGAGCCATTGTACTGACATCGTGCACACTATTGGACATGTGACTGACATCGTGCACACAATTGGACATGTGACTGACATCGTGCACACTATTGGACATGTGACTGACATCGTGCACACTATTGCACATGTGACTGACATTGTGCACACTATTGGACGTGTGTGTGAAGCTTTAGTCCAAATTTACAGCAAATTCTATAGAAATCGCTCGTGGATTTGCAACTATTTTTAATACACGGTAACATTTGCTTCCAATACAACATACAGGCAGTGCACTTTATCCTTGTTGCAAAGTTATCAGCGCCTAGAAATAAAGGGAGCGATATGTGGAAGGATGGTAGGATCAGTCTTTTGGAGTCATACACCTGGCCAATGGGATTTGGTTAATAATGGCCCAGTGTATGGCTTTACTCTGTACTTTTCTATTGAAAGAAGTTGAGGGGAAGAGCCAGGAAGTGACTGCTCTGTTTGTATTAATGAAAAATTTGGGGGCTTTGAGGTACAAAAGTTTGCCTGTCATTACTGCAACCAATCAGATGTTTTCTAACTGCAGTAACCCAGTAAAAGGATAGCATCTGATTGGTTTCTGCAGATAAAGGTTGGGTACACACCATGCAAGCCTTATCCCAGCTGACCATTCACCACTAGCGAGCGGTAGGCCAGGACAAATCGCTGTCGGTTGCGGCTGACAGCTGCATCGGTCTTGCGGTCCATAGTATACTACGTGAATGGTCGTGATTTACCGGCATGTCGGGCGCAGACGAACGGTTGACCAGCATTGGTCATGGCCAGTCACCAAAACACTTCTTATCTTTCAGATAAATCAGTCGGTGGGCCCTGAAAAATCTTCTTGTGCTAACCCAGCCTAATAGCACAGACAAATATCTGCACCTCCTATTAAAGGGCATGTCCACCCCTTTTGATAATTTGTTATGTAAATGTTGTAGGGCTAGTTCCCCCAGCCCCAACCGCTATATTATATTTTCAAGAAAGTCCCCCAATTGTTACTTACCTTCCCTCTCTCCTCCGCCGCAATGCCTGGCCTTCTGCTTGCACAGAACTGCAAGCAGGGGGCCGGAAGCCGCCTGTGTGATTGGCTAAGAGGCAGCCAATCACAGACGCAGTTCAGAACGCTGGCAGTTCAGAACGCCAGAGGAGAGAGAGAAGGTAAGTAAAGATCGGGGGACTTTCTTACAAATATTTTATTGCGGTTGGGGCTGGGGGAACTATCCCTAATATGTGGGAAAGTGGATTTACACTAGGGGGAGGGTGAACAAAACGGGAGGGAGAGGGAGGGGGGGAGGGAGTGAAGGGCTGCTCTGAGCAAGCTAAAAACCTCTGAGAGGACAGCTCAGAGGCGGAAACAATTTCCCTGGTGGCCATTTCCTGGTGGTCAGTTTTTTTAACTTTGGACAGACATTACAGGAGAACCATTTGGAGCTGGGATGTAAGGTAAGGATTTTTATACACTACAGAGTGGGGCCAGAAGTGGGTTAAATTTTAGTTTTGGGGGTGGACATGCCCTTTAAATATGACCCTGTGTGTTGTATTTATGTTTAGGAATTACTGATAATAGGGGCCTCAATGCTACTTATTTAAGTCATGAGAAACACAGTGGATAGTTGGGAATTTTAGAATCCAGTCTGGATTAGTTCTCTCTGACACCCACATTGCTGCTTATTTTCCAATAGAGACATTGCCATGTTGCTAATGTACCACCTTTTGGCTGTTTCTGTAGGTGACAATCCGCATGATGATCACTCATGGACAGAGGCAACTGCAGGAACTGGAAAGAGCCCTTCACCTTGCCAAGTCTTAAACCCAGCAAGGACCCCAGATAGACCACTGTGGGTGTGGATATGCCCTTTAAGGATGCAATCCATATAACAACCATTACCTTAGATTGACTGGACATTGCAAATGCCACTAAACATCCTGGATTTCAACTCAAGCTATTAACAGATAAGGAAATGTAATACTGGACTATAAAAGATGTGCAATCGTTGGGGGCCGACCTGCGAAGCACAATGTGTGTGAGCACCAATTTCACCCAACCGTGTGTGGGCACTTTGTTGGGTGAAACAGAGGTTCGGTCGGGGCTCGTCACCCACCCACAGGAGGTCTGTAATGATTTGGGACATGGACTGAACATTGATGACAAAATAGAGATTTGCAGGGAGATTCAATAAAAGGTCTTATCGTTAAAAATGGTGCTAATTTTGCCCCAACCAATCAGATGTTATTTAACATTCAAAATCTAACATCTGATTGGTTGGGGCTAAATTAGCACCATTTTAAACAATAAGAACTTTTATTGAATAACCCCATTGGTGCTTTCTAGCAGTTTATTTGGGTCAAATGTCTTGAAATGTAAAACACATTTAAGTATCTATTTTTAATAAAATCGATCTATATAACAGTCTATGTATGTTTATGTATCAGAAAAACTGGGACAATTTTCATTAGACTTGGTATACATACATTTCAGGACCTGGAAAATAATATAGACTACTTTACAACTTTTACATATCACCCCATACATCTTTTTTCAACACTTTTAAAGTTAATTAACCTGTGTGCTGCCACCTGGTGGTGAATCGAGTAATCACCTAAATTAATCATACTTCTCAAATTGTGTCTCAATTTCTAGACCAAATCCCACTGTCCCAATTAGCTATTAAGTTTTCCGAATTCCTGTCATCCTGCTTTGGTACAATGCTTTACTTTTTATTAATTAATTTGGCTTGAAAAAGCCAAATTACTGTTCTTTCTATTTCTTCTTACGTTTTATTCTTCCGCTTTTTTGGACCGTATCTCCTCCCACAGTTTTTGAGCTAGAGACATGAAATTCGGTACAGACGTGCGGGGCATATAGGAGAAGTGTGCTATCTTCTTGCTAAGGAATCCGCGGAAACGTTACGGCGTTATCTGCAAATTTCCGGCCTTTTTTTCCCATAGACTATAATGGTAACAATCCCCAAATGTGGATATTTCAAAACAGTTTTTTTCATGGTCATAAATACAAATGGTGATACCCCCAACCCCCCACACAGACCTAGGTACACCCACCTAATGACCTACCTTTCCATTCCCATGGAAGCCACATTTAAAGGGTAACTAAAGTCAAAAAACCTAATTTAGATTTATCCTCAATAAAAGATAGTTTTATGGTTATAAACCACAAAAACACATACCCCCTCAACCAGACCCAGGTACACACACCTACTGATCTACTATCTCATTACTGTGGAAGCCATACTTTAAAGGGTAACTAAGTCAAAAAAGCAAATTTTTGATCAATAATCAAAAAACTTTGTTTTTTTTAACCCCAACGTGATACAGGTATACACAGCTACTGACCTACCCCTCCATTACTGTTGCAGCCATACAAAGGGTAACTAAAGTCAAAAAACTAATTTTGACCAATCATCAAAAAGTTGTTGTTTTTTTAACTCTCACCTGACACGGGTACACACACCTACTGATCTACTTATCCATTACTATAGCAGCCATACGTAAAGGGTAACTAAAGTAAAAAAAAACTCATTTGGACCAATCATCAAAAAAGTTAGTATTTTATCCCCCAACCTGATATGAATACACACACACCAACTGACCTACCTTTAATGCATGTGACATATTTAAAGGGTAAGTAAAAAACAATGTCCTCTTCATTGACATTATTGAGTTTTAAAATCTGCAGCACAAAACACACAAATTCCCTTCCAAAATGCCGTCTTTCAAGCCAAATTCAAAGTTTATACTTAAACTTTCCCTTTCTAGTTTAGATTTATCCTCAAAAAAAGAGTTTTATGGTTGTAAACACAAAAAAGACATACCCCCTTAACCAGACCCAGGTACACACCCCTACTGATCTACTTATCCATTACTGTGGCAGACATACTTAAAGGGTAACTAAAGTCAAAAAAACGAATTTAGATTTATCCTCAATAAGAGAGTTTCATGGTTATAAACACAAAAAAGACATACCCCTCAACCAGACCCAGGTACATACACCTACTGATCTACTTATCCATTACTGTGACAGCCATACTTAAAGGGTAACTAAAGTCAAAAAAACGAATTTAGATTTATCCTCAATAAGAGAGTTTCATGGTTATAAACACAAAAAAGACATACCCCTCAACCAGACCCAGGTACACACACCTACTGATCTACTTCTCCATTACTGTGGCAGACATACTTAAAGGGTAACTAAAGTCAAAAAAACGAATTTAGATTTATCCTCAATAAGATAGTTTTATGGTTATAAACACAAAACAGCATGTAAAAAAATAAAACCCTGTGGCTAAAGGGGACTCAATGTCCGCGTGTCTGTCTGGTGTGAGGCCGTGCACACAATGTTTAGGGTGTGTATATAAGCACACTTAGTGAATAGTAAACCCGAAAGGTTTTTTAAAGCTCTCCGCACTAGAAATGAAGACATTATCGAATAGTAGACTGATCACCTCTTATTGCAGACATGGCAAACAACTAGTCACCATGTGGTATAATGGCTTTTATAAAGGAGACCCCCCCTAGCACCCGATATGTGAACGTGGGCGGGGGGGGGGGGGGGGGCGAATCTTTTGCACTGTATGAGGACCAGGTGTATCCGGTAATCACGATCTATTGGATGTATAAGGGACCAGGTGTTACCGTTTTGTAATCCGGATCTATTGGCTGTGTGAGGACCAGGTGTACTGTGTAATCCGGATCTATTGGCTGTATGAGGACCAGGTGTACCGTGTAATCCGGATCTATTGGCTGTGTGAGGACCAGTGTCCCGTGTAATCGGGATCTATTGGCTGGTGAGGACCAGGTTGTACCGTGTAATCCGGATCTATGGCTGTATAGGACCAGGTGTACCGTGTAATCCGGATCTATTGGATGTATAGGACCAGGTGTACCGTGTAATCCGGATCTATTGGATGTATAAGGACCAGGTGTACCGTGTAATCCGGATCTATTGGCTGTGTGAGGAACAGGTGTACTGTGTAATCCGGATCTATTGGCTGTATAAGGACCAGGTGTACTGTGTAATCCGGATCTATTGGCTGTTGTGGACCAGGTGTACCGTGTAATCCGATCTATTGGCTGTTGTGAGGACCGGTGTACCTTGTAATCCGGATCTATTGGATGTATAAGGACCAGGTGTACCGTGTGTAATCCGGATCTATTGCTGTGTGAGGACCAGGTGTACTGTGTAATCCGGATCTATTGGCTGTATGAGGACCCAGGTGTACCGCGTAATCCGGATCTATTGGCTGTGTGAGGACTAGGTGTACCGTGTAATCCGGATCTATTGGCTGTGTGAGGAACAGGTAGGTGTACTGTGTAATCCAGGTATAAACTCCCACAAATCTTTATTGTAACCTAGAACCCTGCAGCTGATCAACTACAAATCCCAGTATGCATTACTGATAATGAAAACCAGCTGGGCAGCTTGTAGTACTGCAAGAGAGCGTTATACTACAACTCCCAGCATCCCCCGTCAGTCCTAACACTATCGCTGATTCCATGGACACGGTGAGGTTAGTCTGTCTGGGGCCCTGCCATGGACGAAACCCACTAGCTCCATAACATCGCCCGACCCTTCACTGACCTGTCTGAGGGTGAAAGTGGAACGTGGAATCTTCGAACTCATCGCTCCGTCTCCAGGACTTCCTTGAAATCTATCGAGTAGTGACCTCTAGTGTCCGGAGGTGGAAATGCTGGTTTAAGGCGTTATTACCCTGGTACAGTTACCCCATAACATAGAGAGACACTTTACAGCACATGGTGGGGGTAGAACATCCCTATTCTCCAATGGATATCATGTAATAATAAACATTAAAGGGCAAGTTAACCCTGTTGTTTTTTTTTCTACCCTTTCCCTTTAAAACAGTATATACAAAACCACTATGCAGTATTTCCATTAGAAGCATGACGCAGGCTGTAATGATTGAAATGTAGTCATACAGCATGTATAGAAATTGATCCTAGCCTGGCAACGTGTACAGCGTGTGAGTATTTACATACAAAATAACATTGCGTGCGTTACACACCACAGTGCTTATACTTCAGCAGATTTCCTATTGTGATAATGTGACGTGATTTACAATTACCATTACCACAGGTTTGGAGAGATTTACTACACCACCATACATTACCGATCATTATCCGTAGTTCACAGACGCAAAACGTGGCGCAGCCAGTAAAGC
The DNA here is from genome assembly GCA_019447015.1 of Hymenochirus boettgeri. Taxonomy (NCBI): domain Eukaryota; kingdom Metazoa; phylum Chordata; class Amphibia; order Anura; family Pipidae; genus Hymenochirus; species Hymenochirus boettgeri. The sequence continues at coordinate 22,046,702 of CM033469.1, forward strand.
AATCATAAAATGGTAGCGCAATCCTGCACTGTATTGTTATTTTGCACCTTGGTCATGGTTTAACGACTGCACTGCCACAGTGGAACATTATCGGTAATATTGCATGATCACAATGTTTCAATACCGAGCTTTTGGAAATATTCCCCTATCTTTTATTTGGGGACAGAGTGAGGAGATAATTAAAAACATATACAGGGCGATTTACCCTGAACTGCTGTCGCACTGGGTGAATCTTGCAAACGTGATTCAAAATTCCCACCTACAAATGTGTCTTTTACGTAACCCGCGTATCCGGCACTAATATGGAGTAAAAGTCACGCTAACCACTTAGCACGACTTTAAATCCAAATACCTGCCCAGCGCCGCTGGGTAAATCGCCCTGATAATGTTTTAAAGGGTTAAATAAAGAATAAAAAGGTTGAGAAACACTGCACATAGTAATGTGTAAGTAGAATTTTACCTTATTCTCTGTAACTAATGTTGTCTGTAGATTTGACACCAGAGGGCACTGTAGCATCAAATTTCCCTTTGTGTGTTTTGTTTTGGCTGATAATATATAGCAGTAATTTCCAAAGTATCAGGAAAATGTTTATTATCATCTCAAAGGGACTAAGATTATTCCGATGATGGGACATCTATATGGCGATCATATTAGCAATAAACTCGGGATACCTGCATGGATTTAGGAGAAATAAATTAACTAGAGATGTTTGAAACTCGTAAGTTTCAATCCGTTTTTCGATTTTGGGATCTCGGAAATAATCCGAAGATCCAAAAATCCGAAAAAGTAAAGTCCTTTTGAGTTTACGATTATATTTTCGAGGATTATCGAACATACAGGGTCATTTTAGAGGGCTACTGAAAATAACCCTGTACATTTGATAACCCTCAATAATACGATAATAATTCCGAAATCCGAATGGTCTGCTTAGTTTCGATAGGGAGGTAAGATTGATTATTCCCACCTCCCAACATTGTTTAGTTGAGGAGCTACAGCACATATATCTTCCAGGTTATGGACCTGGGCTTTCCTGTATTAAAGATAGTGCTGAAGCACTCAGGAAGCCTGGCAGAAGCCGTTCTCTGTGCTGCCACTCCTTACATAAACAATATTGGGAGTTGGATAGTACCAATCCTACCTCCCTTCCCAAGGTACTTTTCATTTTTAACTATTTTTGAAAAAATATGATAGTTATCCTTTAAGACTGTTTGGTGCACTGGAGGGCTGACGTTATGCTAGCTGGTAAACTGGAGAGCTGTGTTAGTGCTTTTTATTATTGCTCCTTCCCTTGCACACACGTGAAGCATGCATTTAAGAGAAGGCATTTAAATTTCAGGTTTTAAAAAAAAATTGCCACCAGCCGTACAAGATTTAAAAAATAATTAAAATAAAATGAACGCCCTTTTATGTAACAAATATAACTTTGTATTATATGTTCTACCCAAGTCAAGTTGATCTAACTGAATACCACAGATATACCACGACCTGGATGGAAGAATATTACAGATATACCACGACCTGGATGGAAGAATATTACAGATATACCACGACCTGGATGGAAGAATATTACAGATATACCATGACCTGGATGGATGAATATTACAGATATACCATGACCTGGATGGATGAATATTACAGATATACCACGACCTGAATGAATGAATATTACAGATATACCATGACCTGGATGAATGAATATTACAGATATACCGTGACCTGGATGAATGAATATTACAGATATACCACGACCTGGATGAGATATACCATGACCTGGATGGATGAATATTACAGATATACCATGACTTGGATGGATGAATATTACAGATATACCATGACCTGGATGGATGAATATTACAGATATACCGTGACCTGGATGGATGAATATTACAGATATACCATGACCTGGATGAATGAATATTACAGATATACCACGACCTGAAAGAATGAATATTACAGATATACCATGACCTGGATGAATGAATATTACAGATATACCGTGACCTGGATGAATGAATATTACAGATATACCACGACCTGGATGAGATATACCATGACCTGGATGGATGAATATTACAGATATACCATGACTTGGATGGATGAATATTACAGATATACCATGACCTGGATGAATGAATATTACAGATATACCATGACCTGGATGAATGAATATTACAGATATACCATGACCTGGATGAATGAATATTACAGATATACCGTGACCTGGATGAATGAGAACCTTCAAAAACCAATTGGTAGTGCTATTTAACACTCCTTATTTAAGAATACTAATGCTTTATAAATATGCCCTTTACTCCCAAAACTCCCATTTCAAAGGGACTGTATAAGCACACCAACAAGTAGCATATAAATATACAGAGTATTAATCAATAATTAACGAAGGATTTGCTTTAGAAGGAAGGAATACAGAGAGAGATACATTCCAAAGGCACTCAACATGTCTACTTTTCACAATCAGACCAAAACATCACTCAATTTCTTTCAGTTATATAAAACACTTTAAATTAGAAATGTATACACTGACAAGACTTTATGCCTATTCAACGCTCATTTCGACATGGATGAGGAATCACGTGATGTTGAGTGCAGTGGCTCTTACCTTCCAATATCCACGCAGTGTTGTGTTTCATGGCTGACAGTAATGTCAGTCGCAAAATGATTGGGCAGAAAAGTTGTAAGTAAGGGGGCCAGACTGAACGCATGTCCACCCTTAAGGCAAAAAAGGTGACTTGTCAGTTATCTGCCCGCAACCCCAACTGCTATTTTTACCAGTTTATTACATGTATTTGTAACCAGATATTAAATGTTAAATTCTATTAATTTCTGGCTAAGGTATCTGCCTCCTCCCTCTGCTCAATGAGCTTTTTTGTAAGCTTGAGCATGTGCAGAGAAGGGAGCAGGAGAACCAGCAATTAATCATTGGTTGAGATGTCAGTTGTCACAGCGTTGATTGACTGCATCGAGGGAGGGGCCAGCTTAATCTGCCTTAATGAGGATAATAATTAGGGTATTCTTAAATATCTGATTAGTAATGCAGGTAATAAAAGGGAGTCACATATCTTACGCTTTCCCAGATTACACTTGACTGACAGCAGAAGGAGGGAAAAGCTGTGAATCACAAAGAGGGATCGGCCCTTGTAAGTTTAGGTAAAAAGGGAAATGTAACCAAACCTAGGCTTTGAGGGATACTGGTTAATAATATATATGTGTGTATAGAACTATTGAACTATATATAATGTGTAGACAGTGTGACAGTGTGATGTATGTGCATTTAATACTAGGAGTAAGTTTAGATATCGTGTGCCCTTGATCTGGGTTTTTTTGACTGGTACAATGAAGTTCTATATACACTTTTGTGCAACTCGGCTTTCTATGTTCACCTTGTTAGCGCCCCATAGTGGGAAAGTATTTTTGTACTGTGAGTGGTCACAATGTCTGTGGTGCCCACTCATTCATTGTCTCCATTATATAGGTCAGCAAGCAGGAAGAAGATACCAGTTGATATCATCTATATTGCTAAACTTGGCCTTTCAGTGATCACAAACCTTGATTGTTCTACCTGACCACATCCTACCAGACACTGATGTGAAAATGTGCTAAGAGCTGCTTATTTACTGTAATCCAGACTAGGATTATTAAATGTGACTGGAGATTGGTCTCGTTGATATTAACACAGTACTGATGAAAGGCCAATCACCCCTCATACTTTAATATAGGGAGCCAATAGCACCCACACTGGGAGAATTCAGTACTGTGTGTAGCCAATGACAGCTTCAAATGAAATCTGTTTGCCATTGTCTATAAACCTGGACTGTGTATACCCAGCTTTACACGTTCCTCTAATGCACACACTAACCAACAGTCCCAACAGTTCCAATCTTCCTGCAACGTCCTGAGATGCACAGGAAGGGTGAGCAGCAAAATGTAAATCAAATGATTGACTGTAAGTGAGGACGAATGGTATATCTCTGCATTAACTTTTCCTGTGCTGTGTAAAAAGGGATCGGGCATTTCTCTACCACATACACGCTATCAGTTCCAAAGGAATGGGGCATTTATTGGTGCACAGGTGTGTATCCAGCTTTAGAAAGGGAGGTAGGGAACATGCAGCATTTTAATTGCTGTATTTTACCAATCAAATCATTTTTGCAGTGGTGATTGCATCATTATCTATAAGAATGGAATATATCGTTTTTTTTGTGTGTTACAGAATCCCTTTAAGCAAAGCATTGGAAGATGTGATGAAACGTTCAAAGAATAATCAGCTGTGTCTCAACATTGGGAGCCTCAGGATTCCAGTTAAAATACAAGACACAATCTTCTTTTTATATTTTTGTTGCTGGGGAGGAACAATCATCATGGATTTATTTACATGACGATGGGTCTATAGGGAAAGCAGAACAATAAGGTTTCCTGACAGTTAATATTATTAGGGAAGTGGGTTCTTAAAAGGGTAGTAAACATTTTAGTGTACCAAAGTCAGTTATAAGCAACTTCGTCTGAGCTTACATGTGCTGACGTTGACTGCCAGTTGACATAACCTGTTTGGCTTTATTATCTGCTTGTGGATTAAATCCAGACATCTTTTTAGTCAGGGAATGGCAATTACTCAGTCAGCTGGGGCATACAATGTTTACAAAGTTTAAGAAATAATTATAGTCTAAATCTCATTAGGAAACAAGTAAAATATTTTACACCAGCAAGTCCTGCAGTTACTGTCATTACCACTTCCCTCAACAAAGGAAGATACAAAGTAACTAACAAAACAGCGCTGCCTCTCTCTGGACAAAGCAAACTGAGCATGTCTGAGCCAGTGGCTTGTGAAGGACTTGACTTCACGTTAGTGTATTTCTGGTTAGGAATTGCTTACAAAAGCACAGGATACATCATTTTAATCATCAGATGATGAACTATAACTAAGAAATGTTTGTTTTAGATCATGGTTCCCCATTTAAGGCATTAAAATATAATAAGCCTTAAAGGGGAACTATGATCTAAAACACAAATAGTAATAAAAATAATAAAATATTAAATAACTGCAGCTACACATAATCAATGAAAAAAACATTTTTTTCCTTTGTTTTGATAACAGATACACAGCCACATTTAGGAGATGGTAACTAGGAACCGATATTGAAAATAACCTCACAAGGTCTACAAATCCTCATGAAAATATTTTATCTTTGCAGCAATGTGTACAATAATAATAACGGCAATAATAATCTCAACGTGTGGGGCTAATCTGTGCACAATCCCAGAACATAAGGAAATTACTGACTCAGGGCTTCATTTTTGGACCTGAGACAGAGGTGTAAAGGGAAAGTGCTCCTGGTCTGATCACTCGTACATGTAATATTTAACTTTAATATTTTAGCTTAACGTCACCTTTAAAGGAACGCTATACTACATAACCTCATTTTTTAAAGTATATTCCATCTGTTTCTATTATTCACAGGGAGTTGAGAACGCTTATTCCCGCCTCCCTGTGAATAATAGAACGTCCAGGGGACACTGGAACTTACCGCCGCTTCACTCGCAGCTGCTTCTGAGCTGACAGCCACACTGTCCCGACCGAGCGCCTATCTTAGCCACATGCGCACCAATACAAAAGATAGGCGCGATCGGGACAGCGAGGCTGTCAGTGCAGAAGCAGCTTGCGAGTGGAGAGGCGGTAAGGTAAGTTCCAGTGTCCCCTGAGCGTTCTATTATTCACACCTCCCTGTGAATAATAGAAACAGATGGAATATACAAGTTTAATGTTCCTTTAAGCAATGGGTTAAAGCTCACATCACCCAAAGGGCTGAGGGGAACATTATCTTACCCTATGTGCCAATCATTATTACAGCAGTGGTCAGTGCTGTGGGGAATGGTGATTTGCTCTTCAGGGGACCAATCACACAAACCGCCAGGTAACGTCTCATTCCAAATCCCCTTAGTTCTAGCAGCCTTATTGTCTGTGTTATACACTGACTGGACAGACCTTAGTACCTTTCTGTATACACATTTTGAGTGAATCTACTTGTTCCATTGGTGTAGCTGTTCCTGCACTATGGACAGACATTCGCACAATATGTGATATAGGAGCCACAGCCAATACAAGATACTGTAGGAGGTCGTCACTGTGAATATGGAACACAAATTAACTGTGCAAAACGGAAAATACAGTCAGGGAGATTCAATATAAGTTCTTATGGTGCTAATTTTGCCCCAACCAATCAGATCTTATTTAACATTTGAAAATTAATATCTGATTGGTTGTGGCAAAATTAGCACCATTTTTAACGATAAGAACTTTTAATGAATATGTTCAATCTTCCCTGGGAAAAGATCCTTATTATAATGTAAATGACTTGGATATTATTGTAGCCACCACACACATTTGTCAGCCAATGTGGTTGGACTTTTCTGGTATTCTCTTATTTACTCTGTGTTCAAGGCTTAGGCTGGGTACACACCATACAATGTTTCATGCCGTCCAATCAATATTACCCAGTAACGGACAGTCGGCCAGAAAAATTGACCAATCTCAGTCTCTCATTTGTCCGGATCGGACATGTCAACTTTTGTCGCATCGGACTGTGATTTGTCTCTGTCCGACCGCTGGCTAGTGGCAAACAGTTGTGACAATTTTTTTACCTTGTGTACCCGACCTTAACGCTTAGTACAGACATCAGATTTATATTGTTGTAGGTGAATGATACTTAATTGTGTAACTATTGCAACAATAACACAACGATGTGTTCCTCCATAACCACCTGCATTGTACCTTTGTGACATAGGAACATTGGGTCGTCATCTATAAATGCGAATCATTATTAGAGGAATACCCAAGAATCGGCCATTTTGAATTATTCTTATGTGCTTGGGGGCTTGACTGTAATTGGAAAAGGAGGTGCACGTTGTAACTGCATTGGCTCTGGAGTTGCAAAGAAATAGACTTCAATTAAAATTAGTCTGGTCACAGGAATATAAATGCAATTATACAGTATGAGACTAACAAAGAAATATGCAGGTCAAGGTGACCTTGGGTTCTATTGTTGATCATTATGGCAACAGCTTTGCAGTTCTTATAGTATAAACAGATCCCTACAATGTATTTTGCTCCATGGACTGGTTCCTTTGTTAGACAATTTTCCATAGACCGGCCATTGCAATAAATACAATATAATGCATAATACACTATACTGTACAGATGATCTGTATGGCCCAGTTCCAGACGATCCATTGACTGGTGTTTGGGGGCCGCTGGAGTAAATTCTTCTTCGTTAATCTTCTATGGGAATTCTTTTTTTAAAATGGGATAATCCAAATTCATATTAATCCAAAGCACCCTAAAAGGTGGGGGTTGGTAACTGTATTAGGAGAAAGTTCTTGTACGTTTTACTTGTTGTTATAACACAGACTGTCTACCTGACTTCATCTTTGAACACGGGTGTTCCTAGGATTTTTGACACCTGAAACAACTTTTTAATGCCGCCTAATGGCAGAAGGGTGGTGGCATGATAAGTGGGCATGGCTTCATCAGGGAACATAGGCGTGGCTTGTGGAGATGGGTGTGCTGAGATGACTAACACTGACTGGTGGACTGGAGGGATGACTTAACACCGGTTGGTGGACTGGTGCTAAAAATCAGTATTGCAGGAAGGAGGATTTTTGTTTAACTGACGCCTTTTAAGCGTTCCCCCAGGGGCGCGCCCCAAATGTTTCAGTTTGCTTCATGGTAGGGGCACCCCTGTTTGAACATGTTCCTTTCACAGTAACATTGAACTCCCCCCCCATCTGGTACCTAACACCTCCACATCTTCCATCTCCGGAGACATTTCTGATCTGAAGAAAGGTAGAAGAACACAGTCAATGTCACGAGGAAAGAGAACAACCGACACCCAAGCACAATCCCAGCTGAAGTCTGTAGATCAATGTTGGTGGAATTACTTATACAGAGGCAGTGAGGGGACCTCTGGGTTTCGCCAAGAATATCTGTAATCGTAATAAAAGGTGAGATCATACATAGAGTATATATCTGTATTATGTGTGCATCTGTACATTAAATACAAAACACTATCTACATTGTCCCAGTCTCTTTTAATAAAATCAGATTAAAAGGTATCTGCACTGCTTAAAAATGTTTTTGCTATTCAGTTTTATTGAAGATCGAGAGGTAAAGGAGCTGTGTCTTACCTCCTGTTCTTCAATAAAACGATCAGGAGCCGGGAGAGAATGTAAGGAACTTACCTGATCGCTCACTCCCCCTGCCGCGTGGTTTGACTGCTCCTGACGGACTCTGTATTTTATGCGAATGCACAAGTGCAATACGCATAGAATACAGAGTCGGTCGGGGCCTGTCACAGGAGCGGGCAATCAAGGTTTTAATGAAGAATGGGAGGTAAGACACAGCTGCTTAACCTCATGTTCTTCAATAAAACTGAATACCCACATTTTATTTTAGCGGTGGAGATACAATTTAACAAAATTTTGCACCTCTTTTATATTGCAGGATGTTGGTGAGAACTCACACACCAGCAGAGACAATAAGCGCTAAAATCGCTCTAACCTACGTACTAACGTGTTAGCGAATGTTTTGCACTGCCTGCACCACGTCACAATTATTTTTCTTTGCGCAGCGATGCAATAAATTTTGCGCCATTTTTTTTGCTAGTTGTTTGCGCGACAATTAACGCCTCTTCAATGGCATCTTTAAAATAAGCGCAAAAGGTTGCAACTTACCGTTAGTGTTTTCACAATGTATTAAAGATCACAAAGTGATTAATACATTGCGGAAACAAATGCACGTAGGTTGCGATAGCGAAATATATTGCTAATTATATATATATAATTATTATATTATTCCTAACTAAATATACATTTTGAAATCTAAAATTTCTTTTACTATAGAAAGCCCTCCGGTTAATTTCACTTTTGTTTATCTTCCTTTACCACAAGTAGCTGATTGGAGAATTCCTCTCTGTTCCTATTGAGCATGTCTGAGCTCACAGAGCTAGGGGAGGGGGTAGTACCTGTAATCACGCTCTGTACTTTAAGATTTTACTATATACGGTATCTAAAAATGTGTTGTAGGTTGGAGTTCCCCTTTAATTCCATGTTTTTCCTAGCATCTATTAAAAAATTGCATGAAATAATTTACATAACGAACCCTGAACTGCAGAGGAAATATTCTGTAGCTCCCCCCTTCTTCCTCCCCCAGTCATTGTAGGGTTTACTGAATCACTTGTTTTCTTCTTGTTCTTCTGGGGCCTGGGGGGACTTATGATTCACAGGAGATTTATAAAAGGAATTGTTGGTCCTTCTCTCTGTGCTCAGATAGATGTGCAGGTGTTAAACGTTTCCTCGGGGGAAATCTGATTGGTCACTGTGAGTCACAGGTCTCACAGACGTCAAGCAATTTAATCCTCAGCATCTGCCCACATGCAGGTAAAACAAAGTGACTTCGGACCAGCACCTAGTGGCCAGCTGTCACCCGTCATATTGCTGGTAGGCGCAGGATGGGGTCTGTTTACTTCTAAATCTATTGGCTTCGTAGAACAGACGTCTCCAGGGATCTTCACTTAGGAATCTGCATTGTGCTGAGCTCCCCGAACCTTCCACCTACTGACATTGATTTCTGCATTCTATGTGTAATGAGAATTTCTGGAATACTTTGTGCATGGAACCTTTCATATAAATCAGAGCCACTCAGATTCCAGAAGGAAATGAATCAATTTAGAAATAAAACAAGGGAATTCAAGATTTAAATGAAAACAGCAAGTAATATAAGTCTACCCTTCATGAAAAACTGTATGTAGGTAAATCACCCCCAAAACTGCAATGGTTAGAAATCTGAGAGATGTAAGACTAGACCAAAATGCTGTAAAATCAGTGGTGGAACTACCGCCCCCGCCACCCCCGTAGCGGGAGGCCCAGACAGTAGTAGGTCCCGCCACAAGCCCACAATCGCCTCAGCGACCAGCCGGTTTTAAACAGCTGACCGCGCATATGAAGGAAACATACATGTGATCAGCTGATTAAAAGTCTGGACCTGAACTTCCTATTTGGGTCCGGTCTTTTAAACAGCTGATTACGTGTATGTTTCCTTCATATGCGCCGTCAGCTGTTTAAAAACGGCTGGTTGATGCAGAGATCGTAGTGGGCGGAAGGAATCTGGCCCGGCCTCCAATCTCGCGTGGGGGGTCCTTAATAGACAACTTCCCTTAACCCTTTATAGACAACTTCCCTTAACCCTTTATAGACAACTTGCCTTAACCCTTTATAGACAACTCCCTTAACCCTTTATAGACAACTTCCCTTAACCCTTTATAGACAACTCCCTTAACCCTTTATAGACAACGTCCCTTAAAGGGTATCTCCACTCGTATTTTCAAGTTTTGAGAATCCAGTTCTATTGAAGAACGGGAGGTAAAGGAGCTGTGCCTTACCTTGTTCTTCAATAGAACACACAGAAGCCAGGAGAGAAGGTAAGGAACTTTCCCGCTCGCTCGGTCCCCCGGCGCTTAGTCTGACAGGTCCTGACGGACCTTGTCTTCTATGCGCATAGATCGCGCATGCACATAGAAGACAAGGTCCGTCGGGACCTGTCAGACTACACGCCGTGGGAGCGTGTAGTCTGCCTTACCTTCCGTTCTATTGAAGAACAGAAGGTAAGGCACAGCTCCTTTACCTCCCGTTCTTCAATAGAACTGGATTCCCAAATCTTGAAAATACGAGAATAGAAAACCCGTAATAGACAACTTCCCTTAACCCTTTATAGACAACTTCCCATAATCCTTTATAGACAACTTCCCTTAACCCTTTATAGACAACTCCACAATGTTACTGTTCATGTAACGTTACTTTATACTTCTCACTTAGATTAAATGGCCCTACTTACCATAACCAGGTGGCTTGGACCCTCCAGTATCTTCAACCATGACGGTAACGGTTGCGGACACAGAAGTATTAGAATCTCTTATTATCACTTGATAGATACCATCGTCGCTCTCCTTCAACTTATGTATAATCAAAGAGCCATTTTCTGCGACTATCTGCATCCTCCCTTCGTAGCCGCCAGGGGGAAAAGTCTTAATACTTAACTGTTCGTCTCCCCCAGAGGAAGATTTGGATCCACGGATTGTGCATCTGCCAAGTTCAGTTTTAGAATCCAGGTTCTCCCACTTAATCTGAAGCCAGTTATTCTGTGGGACAGTGTAGTAGGTTATGGGGAGAAGAAGTGAGGTGTTCTTGATCCCAAGTATATGTGACTGGGAGACAGAAATATTAAGTCCACCAGTCAAACCTGTAAAATATCACAATAATCAATTCTGTATTCCCTTTACCCTTAACTGTGTGCGATCTTTAATGTTTAATCATTTACCCTAGCCTTTATGCACTCTTTTCTACTTTTAATAAATGATATAAAATCATTTAAAGGCTAATTGAAATATTCGAAGTATAACCCAAAAAAATCTTTGAAGTTCCGCTACCGAATAGGAAGTATTGTTTAGATCTCTATATATATAACTGTGTATAGAGTAATAGGTGTGGGTAATGTTTTTCTTACTGGATTGTTATAGTTAGGGGTGTGGATAACCTCGTAGATATATTTAGCAGGTCATTCTGCTGTCTCGGAATGTGGTGGCAGCTTATCGTATTAGATATATGTTAGTGTGTATTTATGTTCACCCCTCTAACTCCATTCTGCTAGTTCGACTTTTCGGTTAATTGGAGTGTGTGATAACTGATAGGCAGACAGACAGACTGGGGATTTCCAGTGGATTCTCGGTGGACTATTTATATACCGTAAACCTTTATAACGTTATGAGAGTTTAGACTATAATACGTTTCCTGCTAATTAAAATATGTCCCTTGTCTTCCTTAGCAAATCCTAGCTAAAAATGCACCTGTGTGAGTTCAGGCCGTCCAGGGCCCATTCCCCTGCCCCCCACCCATGTCTCAGTTCTATATGGTGGGTTGCAGATAGGTATGGAAAGCACTGAATGTTGTTCCATCTTACACCCACCCAGGTAAAAAGGCTAACCCAAGAAAAGGAACCTCAAAAGCCCCCCCCGGTATCATCACCTTGGTTCACTTTGATATCACAGTAGTCATATTTAACTGCAGGTTCCCAGAAGCCACATCCTGTTGTGATGAGACCCTCACACAGAGGTGTGGAAAGACGTGTTATTCACTGAGTTATCGGCAACCACTGTTCATAGGAAGTAAACTGACATTCAATACCTAACCATACCATACCCCACTACACCCTTATATTACCTGATATCCCACACCCCACTACACCCTTATATTACCTGATATCCCACACCACACTACACCCTTATATTACCTGATATCCCACACCCCACTACACCCTTATATTACCTGATATCCCACACACCCCACTACACCCTTATATTACCTGATATCCCACCCCACACTACACCCTTATATTACCTGATATCCCACACCCCACTACAACCCTATATTACCTGATATCCCACACCCCACTACACCCCTTATATTACCTGATATCCCACACCCCACCACACCCTTATATTACCTGATATCCCACCCCACTACACCCCCTTATATTACCTGAATACCAACCACACTACACTACACCCTTATATTACCTGATCATCCCACACCCCACTACCCCCTTATATTACCTGATATCCCACACCCCACTACACCCTTATATTACCTGATATCCCACACCCCACTACACCCTTATATTACCTGATATACCACACCCCACTACACCCTTATATTACCTGATATACCATACCACACTACAACACCCTTATATTACCTGATTCCCACACCCCACTACCCCTTATATTACCTGATACCCCACCCCACTACCCCCTATATACCTGATATCCCACACCCACTACACCCTTATATTCCTGAATCCCACACCCACCCCACTACAAACCTTATATTACCTGATATCCCCACCACACTACACCCTTAATTACCTGATTCCCACCCCCCACTACCCCCTTATTACCACCTGATATCCCACACCCCACTACACCCTTATATTACCTGATATCCATACCACACTACACCCTTATATTACCTGATATCCCACACCCCACTACACCCTTATATTACCTGATATCCCACACCCCACTACACCCTTATATTACCTGATATCCCACACCCCACTACACTCTTATATTACCTGATATACCATACCCCACTACACCCTTATATTACCTGATATCCCACACCCCACTACACCCTTATATTCCTGATACCACACACCACTAACCCTTATATTACCTGATATCCCACACCCCACTACACCATATTACCTGATATCCCACACCCCACTACACCCTTATATTACCTGATATCCCACACCCCACTAAACACCCTTATATTACCTGATATCCCACACCACACCCCACTACACCCTTATTTACCTGATATCCCACGCCCCACTACACCCTTATATTACCTGATATCCCCCACTACACCCTTATATTACCTGATATCCCACACCCCACTACACCCTTATATTACCTGATATCCCACACCCCACTACACCCTTATATTACCTGATATACCAACCCCCTACACACACCTTATATTACCTGATATCCAACCCCCCCACTACCCCTTTATTACCTGATATCCCACACCCACTACTACACCCTTAATCCTGATATCCATACCCCACACCCTTATATTACCTGATATACCATACCCCACTACACCCTTATATTACCTGATATCCCACACCCCACTACACCCTTATATTACCTGATATCCCCACCCCACTACACCCTTATATTACCTGATATCCCACCACCCCACTACACCCTTATATTACTGATATCCCATACCCACTACATACACCCTTATATTACCGTGATCTCCCACACCCCACTACACCCTTATATTACCTGATCCCACAACACAACTACAAACCCTTATATTACCTGATATCCCACACCCCACTACACCCTTATATTACCTGATATCCCACACCACACACACACCACACCACCCTTTATTACCTGATATCCCCACACCCCACTACCCCTTATATTACCTGATATCCCACACCACCACACCCCTTATATTACCTGATATCCCACACCCCACTACACCCTTATATTACCTGATATCCCACACCCCACTACAACCCTTATATTACCTGATATCCCACACCACACCACCACTACACCCTTATATTACCTGATATCCCACACCACACTACCACACCCTTATATTACCTTGATATCCCACACCCACTACACAAACCCTTATATTACCTGATATCCCACACCACACCCATACACAACCCTATATTACCTGATATCCCAACCACACTACACCCTTATATTACCTGATATCCCACACCCACCCCCCACTACAACCCTTATATTACCTGATCCCATCCCACACCCCACTACAACCCTTATATTACCTGATATCCCCACCACACCACCACTACACCCTATATTACCCGATATCCCATACCACACTACACCCTATATTACCTGATATCCCAACCCCACTACACCCTTATATTACCTGATATCCCACACCCCACTACACCCTTATATTACCTGATATCCCACACCCCACTACAAACACCCTTATATTACCTGATATCCCACACCCCACTACACCCTTATATTACCTGATATCCCACACCCCACTACACCCTATATTACCTGATATCCCACACCCACTACAACACCCCTTATATTACCTGATATCCCACACCACACTACACCCCTTATATTACCTGATATCCCACACCCCACTACACAAAACACCCTTATATTACCTGATATCCCCACACCCCACTACACCCCTTATTTATATACCTGATATCCACACCACACACACCCTCTATTACCTGATATCCCACACCCCCACTACACCCTTATATTACCTGATATCCCACACCCACACTACACCCTTATATTACCTGATATCCCACACCCCACTACACCCTTATATTACCTGATATCCCACACACCCCACTACACTCACACCCTTATATTACCTGATATCCCACACACACACACACCCTTATTACCTGATATCCCACACCCCACTAACAACACCCTTATATTACCTGATATCCCACACCCCCACCCACACCCCACATACACCCCTTATATTACCTGATATCCCAACCACCACTACACCCTATATTACCTGATATCCCACACCCCACTACACCCCCTTATATTTACCTGATATCCCCACACCCCATACAACCCTTATATTACCTGATATCCCAACCCCACTACAACCCTTATATTACCTGATATCCCCACACCCCACTACACACCCTTATATATACCTGATATCCCACACCCCACTACAACCCCCTTATATTACCTGATATCACCATACCCCACTACACCCTTATATTACCTGAATATACCAACCCCACTACAACCCTTATTTACCTGATATCCCCACCCCACTAACCCTTATATTACCTGATTACCAACCCCACTACCACTCTTATATTACCTGATATACCAACCCCACTACAACACCCTTATATTACCTATATCCCCACACCCCACTAACCCTTATATACCTGATATCCCACACCCCACTACACCCTTATATTACCTGATATCCCACACCCCACTACAACAAAACACCCTTATTTACCTATATCCCACCCCACTACACCCTATATTACCTGATATCCCACACCCCACTACACCTTATATACCTGATATCCCACAACACACTACACCCTTATATTCCCTGATTCCCACACCCCACTACACCCTTATATTCACCTGATATCCCACACCACACCCCACAACACACCCTTATATTACCTGATACCCACACCCCACTACACACAACACCCTTATATTACCTGATATCCCACCCACCACACACAACCCTTATATTACCTGATATCCACACCCCACTACAACCCTTTAATTACCTATATCCCACACCACACTACACCCTTATTACCTATTCCACACCATACCCCCCCCCTACACCCTTATTACCTGATATCCCACACCCCTACACCCTTATTTTACCTGATATCCCCACCACACCCCACTACACCCTTATTTACCTGATATCCCACACCACACTACCACCCTTATATTACCTGATATCCCACACCCCCACTACAACCCCTTATATACCTGATATCCCACACCACACCACCCTACACAACACCCTTATATTACCTACCTGATATCCCACCACACTACACCTTATATTACCTGAATCCCCACACCACACCCCACTACAACCCTTATATTACCTGATATCCCACACCCCACTACACCCTTATATACCTTATTCCACACCATCACCCCCACTACCCCCTTATATTACCTGATTCCCACACCCACACTACACCCTTATATTACCTGATATCCACACACCCCACTACACCCTTATATTACCTGATTCCCACACCCCACTACACCCTTATATTACCTGATATCCCACACCCCCACTACAAACCCTTATATTACCTGATATCCCACACCCACTACAACAAACACACCCTTATATACCTGGAAACAAACATTCCCACACACCCCCACTACACCCTTTATTACCTGATATCCACCCCCCACACAACACCCTTATATTACCTGTATCCCACACCACCCTACACCCTATATTACCTGATTCCCACACCCCACTACACCCTTATATTACCTGATATCCCCACACCCCACTACACCCTTATTACCTGATATCCCACACCACACCACACCCTTATATTACCTGATATCCCACACCCCACTACACATACACCCTTAATTACCGACCCACACCACACCTACACACCCTTATATTACCTGATATCCCACACCCACTACAACCCTTATATTACCTGATATCCCACACCACACACTCACAACCCTTATATTACCTGATATCCCACACACACAACAACCCTTATATTACCTGATATCCCACCCCCACTACACCCTTATATTACCTGATATCCCACACCACACCCCCTACACCCTTATATTACCTGATTATCCCACCACACACAACACCCTTATATTACCTATATCCACCCCCACTACACCCTTTATTACCTGATTCCCACACCCCACTACACCCTTATATTACCTGATATCCCACACCACTACACCCTTATATACCTGATATCCCACACCCCACTACACACCTTATATTACCTATATCCCACAACCACACTACACCCTTATATACCTGATATCCCACACCCCACTACACCCTTATATTACCTGATATCCCACACCACACTACAACTACACCTTATATTACCCCTGATATACCCACACCCCACTACACCCTTATATTACCTGATATCCCACACCCACTACACCCTTATATTACCTGATATCCCACACCCCCACACACTATCCATCCCACACCCCACTACAACCCTTATATTACCTATATCCCACACCCCACTACACACCACACCCTTTTATACCTGATATCCCACCCACCCTACACCCTATATAACCTGATTCCCACACCCACTACACACACCCTTATACCTGATATCCCACACCCACTACACCCCTTATATTACCTGATATCCCCACCCACTACAACCCTTATATTACCTGATATCCCACACCACAACTAACACCCTTATATTACCTGATATCCCACAACCCCACTACACCCTTATATTACCTATATCCCACACCCACACAACACCCTTATATTCCTGATATCCCACACCACACCCCTACCACACCCTTATATTACCTGATACCCACACCCCCACTACAACCCTTATATTACCTGATATCCCACACCACCCACAACAACCCTTATATTACCTGATATCCCACACCCCACTACACCCTTAATTACCTGATATCCCACACCCCACTACACCCATATTACCTGATATCCCCACACCCACTACAACCTTATATACCTGAATCCACACACCCCTACACCCTTATATTACCTGAT
Organism: Hymenochirus boettgeri; assembly: GCA_019447015.1. Classification (NCBI taxonomy): domain Eukaryota; kingdom Metazoa; phylum Chordata; class Amphibia; order Anura; family Pipidae; genus Hymenochirus; species Hymenochirus boettgeri. Next base: position 22,064,670 of record CM033469.1, read on the forward strand.
ATCCCACACCCCACTACCCCTTATATTCCTGATATCCCACACCACCTACCACCCTATTACTGATATCCACACCCCACTACACCCTTATTTACCTGATATCCCACACCCCCACTACACCCTTATATTACCTGATATCCACACCCCACTACAACCCTTATATTACCTGATATCCCACACCCACACTACACCCTTATATTACCACTATATCCCACACCCCACTACACCCTTTATTACCTGATATCCCACACCAACACTACACCCTTATATTACCTGATATCCCACCCCCCTACCACCCTTATATTACCTGATATCCCACACAACACACCCTTATATTACCTGATATCCCACACCCACACTACACCCTATTAACCTGATACCCACACCACCCTACACCCTTATATTACCTGATATCCCACACCCACTACAACCCTTATATTACCTGATATCCCACACCCCACTACACCCTTATATTACCTGATATCCCACACCACCCACTACAACACAACCCTTATATTACCTATATATCCCACACCCCACTACACCCTTATATTACCTGATATCCACACCACCTACACCCTTATATTACCTGACCCCACACCCCACACAACCCCTTATTTACCTGATATCCCACACCCCACTACACCCTTATATACCTGATATCCCACACCACACTACAACCCTTATATTACCTGATATCCCAACCACCATACACCCTTATATTACCTGATATCCCACCCCCCACTACACCCTTATATTACCGATATCCCACAACCCCACTACACCCTATATTACCTGTTCCCACACCCCACTACACCCTTAATTACCTGATATCCACACCCCACTACACCCTTATATTACCTGATATCCCACACCCCACTACACACCCTTATATTACCTGATATACCACACCCCACTACACCCTTATATTACCTGATATACCATACCCAACTACACCCTTATATTACCTGATATCCCACACCCCACTACACCCTTATATTACCTGATATCCCACACCCCAACTACAACACCTTATTTACCTGATATCCCACCACAACCCACAACCCTTATATTACCTGATATCCCAACACCCCACACCCCACTACAACCCTTATATTACTGATACCCACACCACACCACACCACACAATACACCCTATATTACCTGATATCCCACACCCCCTACACCCTTATATTACCTGATATCCCACACACACCCCACTACCACCCTTATATTACCTGATATCCCACACCCAACCCTTATATTACCTGATATCCCACACCCACTACACCCTTATATTCCTGATATCCCACACCACACCCCACTACACCTCAACTTATATTACCGATTCCCAACCACACTACACCCTATATACCTGATATCCCCAACCCCACTACCCCTTATATTACTACCTGATATCCCACACCCCACTACACCCTTATATTACCTGATATCCCACACCCACTACAACCCTTATATTACCTGATTCCCACCCCACTACACCCTTATATTACCTGATATCCCCACACCACACTACACCCTTATTTACCTATATCCCACACCCACTACACCCTTATTTACCTGATATCCACACCACCCCACTACACCCTTATATCCCTGATATCCCACACCCACACTACACCTTAATACTATCCCACACCACACTACACCCTTATATTACCTGATATCCCACACCCCACACACCCTTATATTACCTGATATCCCACACACCCCACTACACCACTTATATTACCTGATATCCCACACCCACTACACCCTTATATTACCTATATCCCACACCACCTACACCCTTATATTACCTGATATCCACACCACACTACAACCCTTATATTACCTGATTACTACCCACACCCACACTACACCCTTATATTACTGATATCCCACCCCCCCACACCCACTTATATTACCGGATATCCCACACCCCACTACAACCCTTATATTACCCTAGATCCCAATCCCAACCCCACTACACCCTTATATTACCTGATATCCCACACCACCCACTAACAACCCTTATATTACCTGATCTCCCACACCCCACTACACCTTATATTACCTGATATCCCACACCCCACTACACCCTTATATTACCTGATATCCCCACACCCCACTACACCCTTATATACCTGATATCCCACACCACACACACCCGTATATTACCTGATATCCCACACCCCACTACACCACACCCTTATTTACCTGATATCCCACACCCACACTACACCCTATATTACTATACTCCCCACACCCCACTACACCCTTATTTACCTGATATCCCCACCCCACACACCACTACACCTTATATTACTGCTATACCCACACTACACCCTATTTACCTGATCCCACACCCCACACACCCCTATATTACCTGATATCCCACACCACACCCACTACACCCTTATATTACCTGTATCCCAACCCACTACACCCTTATATTACCGATATCCCACACCCCACTACACCCTTATAACCTAAAAACCTGATATCCCACACCCACACAACCCTTATATTACCTAATTCCCAGCACCCCACTACAAACCCTTATATTACCTGATATCCCACACCCCACTACACCCTTATATTACCTGATATCCCACACCACACTACACCCTTATATTACCTGATATCCGCAACACCCCACTACACCCTTATATTACCTGAGATCCACACCACACTACACCCTTATATTACCTGATATATTACTGCATCCAGCACTTATGTCATTGAAATAACTTACTTTATCTTACCTTTCAATATCACCCCTTTAATTGGTACCCTTATAGAAACAATATTATACAGAGCTGCAGGGGGAGAATAATGAAGTGAACATGATAATAGCACATCTCTGTGCAATGTGTTAAATAGTGTCCCTATTTAAAGGGGAATTTTGGAGGGTAGGATATACATATTGGGATAATTTCTGTCATTGGCTGCCCAAGTTTGATGCTGTATCTAGACACTGGTGCTGTCACGTCTACACGCTGACAGGCTAAAGAACTAGTTAGAAGTGTTTTAACAAAACTAACCGTGGTAACGTTACAATTTATGGTTTACGGTCAAATACGGAGCCTTGGTTACTGTAATGAAAAGGTTCAGTTGTGGTTTTTAATATCCTGTTGTTGGTTTGTGTTGTATTTTACTGTATCGAACACAAAACGTAGCAGCCCATTGAGTTATTATCTCTGGATATTTATGAGGGGCCATTTAGATAACTTGAAATGAAATATATTAGCAACAAGACAATGGTGTGGAATCCACAATGATTGGCAGATTTAAAAGAGAATTACACTCATGCAGTAACTGACTGCACTCTGGCTCCTCCCACAGTCAGTGTCACTGACATTTATCCCATCTCTAACTTTGGAGAACATGTGTTAATGAAGGAGGCGGAGGAGCCAGAAAGCAGTCAGTTACCCCTTGAGTATATGGTGACCAATATTACATCTGGCAAATGGGCTATAAAGATTTTTCTCTATGTTTATCCCTTCCAAGCACCATCCCCAGACACGCCCTGGTATGAGATGGTGAGGATGGACCACCGACAGGAAAAGGACGAAGGGGCTGATGCAATAAAAGGTGTACATACAGGTGTATATACGGAAATATAAGCCGACCCGAGTATAAGCCGAGGTACCTATTTTTACCTCAAAAAGTAAGAAAACTTGATTGACTCGAGTATAAGCCGAGGGTTGAAATTATGACCACTACTGCCTTCTGATTCTGTATTGTTCTGAGGCTTTAGTTGCCCTTTAAATGGACAGCAGAATTCCCATACAGTAGTCCCATACAGTAATAGCCAAATCCAGTATGGGTAATACTGTATGGGAACTCTGCTGTCCATAAATAAAGCCTCATTCCTTGGCACTCCAGATGTTTGGAAACTACAACTCCTTGCATGCTTTAGTAGCCAAGGAATGAGGCTTTTTTATGGACAGCACCCCCCATGAAAGTCAGGGTAAGGTAAATTTTCCCCCAATCTGCTGCTGCTACTTGCTTTCTATGTAAGGCACCAGGTAAGTTAAATCCATGGATCCGGCTGGCACTCTGCTGTCTGAGTAGTGACGTCACTGCTCTGCGCCGAGCAGTACGTTAGACAGCTGCCGAGTACGGATGTCAGTGCAGAGAGAGGAGACTCTAATCTCTGTGTCACGCCTCCTTCTGGCCGCCACGCCCTGAGATGCCTTTGCCACGTGCCTGAACGCCCATATTCCGCCCCCTCCAACAACCAAACGGTTGACTCTGCCACCCTGGGTGACGTTGCTGAAATCACGCCCCTAGCCAGGCCTCCTAACCACGCCCTTTCCCCCACCCTGCCCGAAAACCTTAGTCGGCAGGGTCGGATGTCTGCGGTTCTGGAAATATTGATTGAATGTGGCAGATTTTAGCTGTAACCCTGTGGCCCAGTCCGACACTGGCACAGGCAAACCGTTGCACCTCTTATGGCATCAGCCCCATAGACTTTTAAATCCTTAGGCTGGGTCCACACGAAGGGACTTTTGGTTCTGACTGAGCGTTTGCTATCAGTCGCCACAATAGTGGCTGTGGACAACAGTTCCATAGGGAACCGCATGATTGGTTGTGCAAACTGTTGGGAAGTTTGGTAATTTGAAAACAAACCCATTAAAGTCAATGGGAGAAAATAGTTCTAATAAAGTAATAAAGATAAAACAACAATGGTAACTTACTGTAAATGGCTGTGGCACCTGGGAAATGGTCTGGGGAACATGTCACTATCACCAAAACTTGTTTAAACACTAACAGGGTTACTCAGTAAAAGTTCTTATCGTTTAAAATGGTGCCAATCAGATGTTAGCTTTCAAATGTTAAATAAGATCTGATTGGTTGGGGCAAAATTAGCACCATTTTAAACGATAAGAACTTTTATTGAATCTCCCTGTATCTTCCTCCACGATCTGGCAATAGTCGGGTCTCCGCATCGAGTTTTTGCTACATTTGAGGGTTACCGAAATCGAACGCTACATTCGTGAGTTACCGATTCGAGAATTATTGAAAATAAGTCTGCAAGTTCGAAAAACCCGAACGAGTTTGTAGTTTGGGAAGTTCTAAAGAGTTCAAGTTCGTCCGAACTATTAAACGGGAACCATAAAGAGCAAATGTTTTTTTCTGCTCTACACAGTGGGGCCAGAAGTGGGGGGAATTTTAGTTTGGGGGGTAGGACGTGCCCTTTTACATCCAACAATCTTCAACTGCTACGGGAGGTTTTCCCGATGATCTTGGTTTATTTCGTTACACAATCAGCATGTTGGGGTTCCATTTTAATGCATATTTTTAAATAATCTTAAACCCCATCACACAGATGGAAATGAACACAAACGCAAAGTTTGGTAGGGAAAAATGTCATTAAATCATAGCCCATAATACAGCCATGTTATGCTGTGGTACTATGCAGGGTGGCCAGATCACTCAAAAATGATTGCCTTCAGTCCAGCCCTGCTAATTCCATTCATTGTGTCCTTAAAGGAGAACTAAGCCCACATTTTTACACTCCAGAATCTGAACGTATCCCCTCTAAAACACCAATAAACTGTAAAATAGCAATACATTAAATAGCAATAAAGTTAATGTTACCACTTGAAAAACTGGATGAAATAACTGTGTGTATGTACAGTGACTGGCCACACCCCTAAACTCAGTCACGTGCTCCCATGCCTATTCTGTCCTGTAAAAGGATTGGCTGGAGGCTACTAGTGGGTGTGACCAACTATACCAAGTTCCTGCAGTACCTTAGGACTGAGCATGTGTAAAGAACATAATGGTCAGTGACCACATTGTGTGATACTGGAACACTGGGAAATAAGACACAAACCTCATGTTAAAAAGTTAAATTTCTAAACAACCATATTAAAATGAGAGGTGAGACACTGATTACTGTTTTTATAACAAGGAGATCTGCCTTCTAATTCAGTGTTGTTTAGAGGCTTTAGTTGTCCTTTAAGTTAACAAGCCAATGAAACGGAACCACATGTTAGCGCCATCGGAGGGCATGTGATCTGCAAATGGATGGTGATCCCATGCGCTCTGGAAAACGCATGGAATGAGCCACCCCCATTGACATGCTGCTATTCTCACACCATGCTACATACTACATACTAATGGATTGCAAGCGTGTTCAGGAACGTGTGAGAAATCACGCTGGCGTGGCCTAGAATTGGGATTTTTGTGTTTCTGACATTGTCAAAGCCGACAAATATTTAGAATTAATCCTTTTAAAAAATGAACTTTCCTATACATCTGATAATGACACTTGTCTATAATAGAAAACAACAGAACCTTATTAGGTGTGTAATATCCCAATGTACCACTTATCGATTAAACGAAGCCACGGTGTGATTACACTTCTATAAACCTGACTTCATCCTCCAAACGTGGGAAATGCAAGAAAGTATCTCACAGGTTAGAGGAAATATCACAATTAGCTCCCTAATTAGCAGAAAATATCTGAGGTTCACAGCGGCGTTAATGAGGAATTTAATGGCCTGGTTGTCATTTTAGCAGGAAACGGCGAATGTAGCTCTAAATGTTAAATGAATCCGTATAGACACGTTACCAGATTTACAGATGACAGACGAGACATTTTGCACAATTCCTTACACGCTGTTGTGTGTGTGACATGGTGAATGTACTTTTTGTAGACGAAAGCCCAAGTTGTACATTCTGATACCAGATCTGGATTTTGTCCAGGAACAGCGTCACATAACAAGTTGTATGTGCGATAATCCAACACAATTCACAACTACATGACAAATGAATTTGTCATTTATTTACTATCTGGACATTAACAGCCAACGCCAGATAATAATATTTATTATAATAAACCTCAGATTATTATAATTAGATCATTTATTATTATTTTTATGCAATTTTAAATAATGACAACATTAAAATAATGAAATCAGTGATAGTGTTTCACTAAACCACAAAATCCCCTGTGACCATGTGGTGTAGAGGAAACCAAGCTTAAAAGTGTTTTTAAAAAATGTTTACATTCCACTGGGCTAGTTCAGAAATAAGCAAACAGAATCCTACAACTCCCAGCATGCAGCTGCAGAGAGTTTACAGAGGAATGCTGGGAGTTGTTGTTTTGAAACATCTAGTTGGTCATTAGACATGGTAATCTCTCTCTTTATAGAGTAATCTACATTCTACAATATAGCAACATCTATAGATAATGTTTTGTTATGACATTTCTATTGATATGGGCAGCGAGCGGCAATATATAGTAGTGGATAACGCACTCCTAACTGTAAATTATAAGGATATTAGAAGTCATCGAGTTCCGTGATTATATAAAAGCACGAGGCCGAGTACCTTTTATACGGCGCACGGAATGCCAAGGTGACTTCTAATATCCTTATAATTTACAGTTCGGGTGCATTATTTATTATAACCTACCCCTTTGTGGCTTCTGGTTTCCTTCTCCTCCTGGAACTGTAAGATTATAAGGCTATAATTTTACAGTTCCTCCCATAGAAATCCACTACAGGGGTAGGTTATAAACATTATTCTGGGATCAGTGGAGAGTGTTGAAATCCCTTTAGTAATGGGAATAGAAGTAAGGGAGCAGAAGTAAGGGAGTAAGCCCTCACTGGGCCCAGGGAGCAGAAGTAAGGGAGTAAGCCCTCACTGGGCCCTGCTTATTTAAAACACATCGGTTATGTTAAACAAGCACAATGTATTTTGGGTTGGCAGGGTTTTCTTCCCCTTTAAAATGTGAAATTATCACAAAAAAAAAAACAAGTTTGGCAATTGAGATTAAATGATTGTCAGAATATCTTCCCTTACCTGTTAAGACGAATACACCCCCAATAAGTACTAGGGCCCCCCAGAAACACATCCTGCCGGGAGAAGAGAAGAATGATCACATTCTGATGGGGGTTTGACAGGTTAATTTGGAAACATAGAGATTTAGAACAGGAAGAAGCAGAGCGAGAACAGAAAGGTTTAACTCCTACCCCCTCCGTCTCACTACCATTGCTGTACTGTAGGTTCTGTTAACAGACAAAACATGTATGTATGTATAATGTATGTATGTATAATGTATGTATGTATAATGTATGTATGTAAAATGTATGTATGTATAATGTATGTATGTATAATGTATGTATGTATAATGTATGTATGTAAAATGTATGTATGTATAATGTATGTAAGTATAATGTATGTATGTATAATTATGTATGTATATGATAATGTATGTAAATATGTCTGTATAGAAGATGTATGTAAGTATAATGTATGTATATATAATGTATGTATGTATAATGTATGTATGTATAATGTATGTATGTAAAATGTATGTATGTATAACGTATGTAAGTACAATGTATGTATGTAAAATGTATGTATGTAAAATGTATGTATGTATAATGTATGTATGTATGTAAAATGTATGTATGTATAATTTTATTTTTATAAAGCGCCACTTGGGTACGCAGCGCTGTACATTATAAAATACAGAGTATACAAGCAAGGGGATAAGTGCAAGCCATTATACAGATAGATAGGTTAAATACAATGTCATACATCGGTTAAGAAAGCATATATATAAATTATGTATAAATGGATATAAGTGCAACAACCATTGACACATTAGGAATGAGATCCCTGGCCGGAAGAGCTTACAATCTAAGTGGGGAGGGGACATACAGATACAAGTGGGGGGATGGGTACAAAGTGCTTGAGATGGCTAACAATCATTTGTTCTGCTAATGCTCAGATAGGTAGGATAACAGTCTAGATTGGAAAGTATTAATGGATGTCACCAGGTGAAGTGAGAGAGGGAAAGAGTTCCAAAGGTAGGGAGCAGCAAGAGAGAATGATTAAAGGCGGGAGGCAGCAGTGCTAGTTGGGGGTTGTGGAGAAGATTTCCTTGCGAGGAACGGAGGGCACGGCCTGGAACATAGGGGATCAAGAGAGAAGATAAGTAGGGAGGTGCAGTAGAGTGAAGGGATTTAAAGGTTAAAATCAGGGTGTTGAACATGATTCTTTGTTTGATGGGAAGCCACCCTATGGACTGAAGTATCAGGGTTGCGGGTTCTCTTTTGGAGGAGAGCGAGATGATACGAGCTGCCGAGTTTAAGATAGAGTGGCCAGGATGTAGAATGTTACAGTAGTCAAGACGGGAGATTATAAGGGCATGGATGAGCATTTTGGTAGTGGAGCGAGAGAGGAAAGGGAGGATCTTGGCAATATTGCGAAGGAGAAAATGTCACGTCCTAGTGACATTGTTAATGTGATGATGGAAGGAGAGAGAGGAGTCAAAGATTACTCCAAGGCAGCGTGCAGATTCAACTGGGTTAATGACCACATTGACAATAGAGATGGAGACGGGAGGACTAGGGGGCATATTTATAAAAAAACGTTATTTAAAACTTTTTGGAGAGAGTCAACAATAACCCATTAATCTTCACTGGTTATTACAGTAGTCTTATTATATTTCACACAGGGGGTTCAATCACAGCCCTGTGACTATTGTAAGTATGGGATGAGGTTACTCTCTCCCTATTGGGTCACATTGTAGCAGCTAAAATCCAACCAATCACTTTCATTGACATTAGGGCCCAGAGATACAAAGTAACAATATAACAATGAAATGAATAGGAAAGAAGTGTGTCGTTTCCTTACAATGCCTGTAGTTACTATTAATCTCTACCATAACGTGACAAATACCCCTTGTGTTTTTTATGCATCTGTGTGAATTATCAGATTATATTTTTCCGGGATGTCTGGGTTCTCTGCCCTTCCTACATAGATACAGTATAGACACTAATAGTGAAAGAGAAACAGATTAAGTTCCTTAAATTTCCTTTAACATTGAAAGTTTTCAGCTTAGAAACCTGCAGATTCTGTTGCACTGCCAATGCAAAATACATTTTATATGTAATTACTGATGGAAAATTAATTCCAACCAAGTTTTCACCTACATTTACCTTTATTAGCTGAAAATCTTAAAGGGCCTCTATACTGAAAAAAAAAATAATAATTTGCCCATTGCTGGAAACTATAATTCTTCCCAACTATCACTGTACCATTTATTTACTGATCTGTCCCCTATTTCTTTAGATATCCATTCTGAACCAGTCTTACAGTACATTTCAGCTGTCAATCAAATGCCTTTTTATCATAAACTCTTCTGCTGTGGACAGTTTTGCTATAGCTGGAGTGTCGATTACTGAGTATGCTTGCCCTTATTAAAAAAAGTCAGGTCAGATGGAAGGGGGAGTGACTAATAGAGGGAGGGAGGATACTGAAAGCATGCAGCAACACACACACCTCAGAGTAAGTGCTACTTACACTTATTTACTTGTAGATTAAGATGAGGAAAAGTCTTTTTTCAGTATAATTGTCAGTAATTTATAGTTTATCAGTAAGTAAAATTTCTGATCACTAGCCTATTTGTAGCCCTGCCCCCTTTTGGCACACATACAAATACACTTAAAAGCATATACTTTAACAGACACATAAACACACTGTAAAGGTCAAATAAAAAAACCCATTTGTTACAGATTTTAAAGTTAATTTCACCCCGACATTTGTGCAAAGTACATAGAGAAAAAGAAAGGGCACATGGGTGGAACCTTCCATGCTGAGAAGGTTTTCAAGGCAAATACTCCCTTACTCAAAGCTTGGGTTCCATTCTACCAAAGTCTTTCTCAGTAGCTCTCTGGACTGTATAATAAAGCCCCCCTCATTACTGTAGTACCACATAATAGAATTATAATGTATAGAACAGTATAAAGTATATCTCACAATAAACGTGTAAGAAAGAATAAGCGGTATTTAATTTGAAACCGAAACTTAGCCTGGCAAAAAAAACCTGAAGAAATTAAAAATGCTCAACCCAGTATTAACAGATATTAAAGGGACTATTGATCCAGAGGAAGCCAAATAAACTCATGTAGCTGCAGTCTAGATAACAGTGGTCTTGGCTTCTAAGATGACAGAGGAGATAGGAGCAAGTTCACATTTTACAGGAATAAGAAATGTAATAATTAATAATAACCACAGGGTGATTCTTACCTACAACTACCAGCATGCTCCAACAAATGTACTTGTGAAAGTTCTCATTCATCCAGATCATGGTATATCTGTAATGTTCATTCATCCAGATCATGGTATATCTGTAATATTCATTCATTCAGATCATGGTATATCTATAATATTCATTCATCCAGGTCATGGTATATCTGTAATATTCATCCATCCAGGTCATGGTATATCTGTAATATTAATCATCCCAGGTCAATGGTATAATCTGTAATATTCATCCATCCGGTCATGGTATATCTGTAATTTCATTTCATCCAGTGTCATGGTATAATCTGTAATATTCATCCCATCCAGGTCATGGTATATCTGTAATATTCATTCATCCAGGTCATGGTATATCTGTAATATCATCCATCCAGTTCACGTATATCTGTAATATTCATCCATCCAGGTCACGGTATATCTTAATATTCATCCATCCCGGTCAGGTATATATGTAATATTCATCCTCCCCAGGTCACGGTATATCTGTAATATTCATTCCATCCGTCAGGTATATCTGTATATTCATTCATCCAGTCTGGTATATCTGTAATATTCATTCATCCAGGTCTGGTAATCTGTAATATTCATTCATCCAGGTCATGGTATATCTGTAATATTCATCCATCCAGGTCACGGTATATCTGTAATATTCACCATCCAGGTCATGGTATATCTGTAATATTCATCCATCCAGTCACGGTATATCTGTAATATTCATCCATCCAGGTCATGGTATATCTGTAATATTCATATCCATCCAGGTCACGGTATATCTGAATATTCATCCATCCAGGTCATGGTATATATTAATATTCATCCATCCAGGTCACAGTATACTGTAATATTCATCATCCAGGTCATGGTTATATCTGTAGTATTCATTCATCCAGGTCATGGTATATGTAATTATTCTCCATCCCAGGTCACAGTATATCTGTAATATTCATTCATCCAGGTCATGGTATATTCGTAGTATTCATTCATCCAGGTCATGGTATATCTGTATATTCATCCATCCAGTCAGGTATATATGTAATATTCATCCATCCAGGTCAGTATATCTGTAATATTCATTCATCCAGGTCATGGTATATCTGTAGTATTCATTCATCCAGGTCATGGTACATCTGTAATATTCATTCATACAGGTCACGGTATATCTGTAATATTCATTCATCCAGGTCATGGTATATCTGTAATATTCATTCATCCAGGTCATGGTATATCTGTAATATTCATTCATCCAGGTCATGGTATTCTGTATATTCATCCATCCAGTTCATGGTATATCTTTAATATTCATTCATCCAGGTCATGGTATATATGTATATTCATCCATCCAGGTCACAGTATATCTGTAATATTCATTCATCCAGGTCATGGTTATCTGTATATTCATTCATCCAGGTCACGGTATATCTGTATATTCATTCCTCCAGGTCATGGTACATCTGTAATATTCATTCATATGGTCACGGTATATCTGTAATATTCATCCTTCCAGTTCCGGCATATCTGTAATATATATTCATCCATCCAGGTCACGGTATATCTTGTATATCATTCATCCAGATCACGGTATATCTGTAGTATTCATTCATCCAGATCATGGTATATCTGTAGTATTCATTCATATCCAGGTCATGGTATATCTGTAATTTCATCCTCTATTCATGGTATATCTGTAATATTCATCCACCAGGTCATGTATATCTGTAATATTCATCCATCCAGGTCATGGTATATCTGTAATTCCTCCAGGTCTGGTTATCTGTAATATTCATCCATCTATGTCACGGTATATCTGTAATATTCATCTATCCAGATCATGGTATATCTGTAATAATCATTCATCCAGGTCATGGTCTATCTGTAATATTCATTCATCCAGGTCATGGTCTATCTGTAATATTCATTCATCCTCCAGGTCATGGTATATCTGTAATATTCATCAATCCAGGTCATGGTATATCTGTAATATTCATCCAGGTCATGGTATATCTGTAATATTCATTCATCTATGTCATGGTATATCTGTAACATTCATCCATCCAGGTCATGGTTATCTGTATATTCATCCTCCAGGTCATGGTATATCTGTAATATTCATCCATCCAGGTCATGGTATATCTGTAATATTCATCCAGTCTCATGGTATATCTGTAATATCATCCATCTATGTCATGGTATTGGAAATTCATCCATATGTCATGGATATCTGTATATTCATCCATCTATGTCATGTATATCTGTAATATATCCATCTATGTCATGGTATATCTGTAATATTCATCCATCTATGTCATGGTATATCTGTAATATTCATCCATCCAGGTCATGGTATATCTGTAATATTCATCCAGGTCATGGTATATCTGTAATATTATTCCATCCAGGTCACGGTATATCTGTAATATTATTCCATCCAGGTCACGGTATATCTGTAATAATCATTCATCCAGGTCACGGTACATCTGTAATATTCATTCATCCAGGTCACGGTACATCTGTAATATTCATCCATCCAGGTCACGGTATATCTGTATATTCATCCATCCAGGTCACGGTATAATCTGTAATATTCATGCATCCAGGTCACGGTATATCTGTATATTCATCCATCCAGGTCATGGTATATCTGTAATATTCATTCATCCAGGTCATAAGTATTAAGCTGTAATATTCATTCATCCAGGTCATGGTATATCTGTAATATTCATTCATCCAGGTCACGGTCTTCTGTAATATCATCATCCAGGTCACGGTAATATGTAATATTCTCCTCCAGTCATGGTAATCTGTAATATTCATCCTCCAGGTCATGGTATATCGGTAAATTCAATTCAATCCAGGTCATGGTATATCTGTAATATTCTTCATCCAGTCATGGTATATCTGTAATATTCTTCATCCAGGCATGGTATAATCTGTAATATTCATTCATCATCCAGGTCATGGTATATCTGTAATATTCATCATCCAGGTCGGTATATCTGTAATATCCCATCCAGTCATGGTATATCTGTAATATTCATCCCTCAGGTCATCGGTATTCTGTAATATTCATCCATCCGGTCATGGTATATCTGTAATATTCATCCATCCAGGTCACGGTATATGAAATATTCATCCATCCAGTCATGGTATATTATGTATATTCATCCATCCAGGTCAGGATATCTGTATTTCATTCATCCAGGTCATGGTATAATCTGTATATTCATTACATCCAGGTCATGGTATATCTGTAATATTCATCCATCCAGGTCAGTATATCTGTAATATTCATTCATCCAGGTCATGGTATATTCTGTAATATTCATCAATCCAGGTCATGGTATATCTGTAATATTCACCATCCGGTCATGGTTATATGTAATTTCATCCATCCAGGTCACAGGTATATCTGTAATATTCATTCATCCAGTCATGGTATATCTGTAGTATTCTTCATCCAGGTCTGGTAATCTGTAATATCATTCATCCAGGTCACTGGTATTCTGTATATTCATCATCCAGGTCATGGTATACTGTAATATTCATTCATCCAGGTCATGGTATATCTGAATATTCATTCATCCAGGTCATGGATATCTGTAATATTCATCCATCCAGGTCATGCATATTATATCTGTAATATTCATTCATCCAGGTCATGGTATATCTATGTAATATTCATCCCATCCAGGTCATCGTATTCTGTAATATTCATCCCAGGTCATGGTATATCTGTAATTTCATTCATCCAGGTCACGGTATATCTGTATATTCATTCCATCCAGGTCATGGTAATCTGTAATATCCATCATTGTCACGGTATATCTGTAATATTCATCCTCCAGGTCAGAGATCTGTTAATATTCATCCATCCAGGTCAGGTATATCTGTATATTCATTCATCCATCAGGTAATCTGTATATTCATTCATCCAGTCATGGTATATCTGTATATTCATCATCATCCAGGTCATGTATATCTGTAATATTCATCCATCGGCATGGATATCTGAAATATATTCATCCATCCAGGTCATGGTATATCTGTAATATTCATCCATCCATGTCCATCGGTATATCTGTAATATTCATCCAGTTCAGGTATACTGTATATTCATCCATCTATGTCACGTAATTCTGTATTCTCATCCGATCTGGTATATCTGTAATACATCATCCAGTTCATGGTATATCTGTAATATTCATCATCCAGTCATGGTTATCTGTAATATTCATCCATCCAGTCATGGTATATCTGTAATATTCATCATCCAGTCATGGTAATCTGTAATATCATCCAGGTCATGGTATATCGTAATATCATTCACTCTATGTCATGTATATCTGTATTCATCCATCCAGGTCATGGTATACGTATATTCTCTCCAGTCATGGTATATCTGTAAATTCATCCATCAGGTCATGTATTCTGTAATATCATCCAGGTCATGGTATATCTGTATATTCATCATCATGTCATGGTATATCTGTATATATCATCCATTTATGGTCATGGTATATCTGTAATATATCCATCAGGTCATGGTTATCTGTATATTATCCATATGTCATGGTATATCTGTAATTCATCCATCTATGTCATGGTATATCTGTAATATTCATCCATCCAGGTCATGGTATATCTGTAATATTCATCCAGTCATGTTATCTGTAATATTTCACATCCAGGTCACGGTATATCTGTAATATATTCCATCCAGGTCAGGTTATCTGTATAATCATCCTCAGTCACGGTACATCTGTATTCATTCTCCAGGTCCGGTATACTCTGTAATATTCATCATCCAGGTCCGGTATATCTGTATATTCTCCATCCAGGTCACGGTATATCTGTAATATTCATCCATCCAGGTCACGGTTATATCTGTAATATTCATCCATCCAGGTCATGGTATATCTTTAATTCATTCATCCAGTCATAGTATACTGTAATTCATTCATCCGGTCATGGTATATCTGTATATTCATCCATCCAGGCATGAATATCTGTAATATTCATCATCCAGGCATGGTATATCTGTAATATTCATCCCGTCCAGGCCTGGTCTATCGTAATATTTCATTCGTCCAGGTCATGTTCTATCTGTAATATTCATTCATCCAGGTCATGGTATATCTGCAATATTCATCCATCCAGGTCATGGTATATCTGTAATATTCATTCATCCAGGTCACGGTCTATCTGTAATAATCATTCATCCAGGTCACGATATATCTGTAATATTCATTCATCCAGGTCATGGTATATCTTTAATATTCATTCATCCAGGTCATGGTATATCTGTAATATTCATCCATCCAGGTCACGGTATATCTGTAATAATCATTCATCCAGGTCACGGTATATCAGTAATATTCATCCATCCAGGTCATGGTATATCTTTAATATTCATTCATCCAGGTCATGGTATATCTGTAATATTCATCCATCCAGGTCATGGTATATATGTTGTATTCAATTAGATCAACTGGACTTGAAGTTTAGTTCTTGAAGACGTTTCGCTAGTCATCCGACTGGATCTCTCAATTCAGAATGACTTCTACAAGAATCTGAGGTAATTATGTACCCTGGAAAATCCCAATTAGCATATCACAGCCAGGTGTTAGGGACCTCCTGAATGCAAGGCGTGGATTGCATTGTGGCTAAGAGGTGTTATTGAAAGTGGAGATATCCTTTAAAACAATTTCTTTTTTTGCCTTGAACTTTCCTTCTTTCTTACGTTTGCTTATCTGGGGGCGTTTGGGTGAATGAAAACAAATTAATTGGCCTGTTAGTTCAGGTGACTATATTTACAGTTCTATACACAGTTTGCTCATTAAAGGTTCTGTTTACTTCCAGTGAAGCACAGGGATTGATCACAGGTCGAATTCTACCACCACTGAAGAAATACTGAATTTTTCTTTATTTATTTTGGTAAAACCCAGATCAGAGCGAGATGTTATGTACCAGCAGGAGACACGGTTATAATAAAGGGAGAATCCAAGACTGGAGACAGATAATTGTGCAGAAGTTAAGCAACCCATACACAGGCAGATGTTCCCCACCTAGCTCCACCGATATTTCTGCAGATTTCCCCTTAAAATCTGCATAGGAGAGATGGGGTCGTTGGGAAATTTTCTGCCTGCTGTGTGTAGATTTGGAATCCATACCATATTATTGACCCTGAATCAGTCAACCAATGAACACAAGGTGCGTACCAAGTAGATGTAATCAACCTACGTCGATCTGATTCGCTGTGAATGGATTTGACCCTCCCCATTGTATTGAACGGAGGACATGGTTGGAACATTATAATAATGACTCCATTTCCAGGGATTGTTTTATAGTAATGATTTTGTACCAGGCTTTGTTATTCTACAGGTTGGAGATAATGACACTAATGTGGATTTTAGTCCCATAAATTCCCCACCACTTAAAGCAAAATTCAACCTAAACTCACACTATAGCGTAGAGACTGCGGATTGAAACAATGTATCACTAACCTGTTTGATGTCTGGCTTCCCAATGGTTATTAACAGTCAATTTAACTCCTGAAGCATTTCCAAGAATGGTGAGAGTTGTAGTTCACCAATAGCATTCTGTACATAATACTGTGCTTTCCCTTTTCTTTAAAGTATTTCAGAAAGGCAAGTAGCGTATTGTTTAAATCAGCAATTTGTGAGTTGTAAGGTAGTAAATAACAAAGGTAAAAGATTATATTCTTCCTCAGTCTGTCCGTCACTCACCGTCCCCATAAGAGAGAGCAGTGTGAAGCAGTTAAATGGAGCCCTCTGCTGGGCGCAAACTGAGACTGCATTTCTGGGGTTTTCTAATTTAAAAGAATCAGGGCTAGGCCAATGCAGAAGGGCTTTTCACGCCCGTCTAGTGTGGCCTCAGCCTGTTTAAGAGGGTAATTATTTCTCATTGCCCTATGTCAGGACATAACCTTTAGCAGATTCCACACCTTCTAAGAGGCTGTAACAGCATTCCATGGGCTAAATACAAAGCCAAAGGGCCAGTTACAGACGGGTTTATACTGCAATATTGACCTCTGGCCTGCAGGGTGAGAGACCATGCTATAATAGGAATTACCCAGAAGTCTTTGTTCCTTATTTGCATATGAGAATAATATATTTCTAAAGGTTAATGTTAGGGTGAGATATACAAATAGATTTCAGGGGGGTGTAGGAATTCTGGAATGGGAATTCAGATGATATCCTGGATTTATATCATTAAGGTTGGAACCTCCCTCTCTCCGTAGACCACTTTTCTCTAATGACAGCCCTGATGCCCACAGTCTATATAAAAGCCTTAAAGGCCCACGCCCGCCCCCTCTATTTCATTAGCGTGCAGGAATCCAGCTAGGCTCTGTCGGTAGCTAAACGATTTCCTGTTCTTTCTAAACACCCTGTTACCTGGCAAACGGCTGCAGTTCCCAGGCAGGGATTAAAACGCGGAGATAATTGCAATTTGGAACTTTGGAGTGCGAACGTTCTTTAGAAATATGGGAGATGTCATGGTAGGGGACTTGGCATTTATTCAGGGATATGATGGCATCCCCCTCGTAAATGACAATCACTCTGTGTGCGGGAATAACATTCATATCATTAAATGGCAGGTCCGAGCAGATGCAATTTAGGACCCCCCCCCATTATTGTCATTATTAAATATTCCAGATGAAGCGAACATGGAAGTAATGAAGCAACCACGGAATCATATTAATCACCGTAATCCCATTTTGTTTTCATTTAATATATTGCTTTCCTTTTAAATCTAGCCCAGTGATAGAGCACAAGACATGTTTTCTGTTAAATTGGTTTGACCCACCTACTGATTAATAGTCTACCCCCCTACATTAAATGCCGTGGTTTAATCCCGATTTCATGGTGGGGGCACTTTAAATAGCAGCCTATTTGTACCACACAGTGACTGGCTGTAGAGGTCATTTTGTGCTCCCACCCCAGGTGATTCCTACACAAAGTTCCACCTGGGTGAAAGTAGTAAAATTTATTTACTTACTTCCATCCTTCCCCTGTATCACTAAGGCAAATGTATCATATGTCAATAAACCGACAGACATTTGTGAAGGATTCAGACAAACGGTAAGTGGTACGTGATCATTGACATATGTTGAACTAAAGATTTTCCATTGATACACACACACACAAAACACACAAACACACACACTCTCTCCTACTTCAGTTGATGATTATCCTTTGTAAGGTACATACTGTATGTCAAGAGGGTAACCAGACAGGAAAGCAATGGGAGAAAGGTCATAGCAATCATCCTATTCAGACCCTATAATGCTCTCCAAAGTGTCTTTGTATGTGAACATCACTCACATTACTTGCTGCACATTCTTTACTTACTGCCAGGATGTGTTTTTTCTATTGATCTGTTCTGTTGACAACTTTTGTGTGACATTTTGTGTGCAATTTGACCCTGAGATAAGAAAGGGAAATAAATAAACATTATAAAAATGGAAACCGTATTAGGCGGATTTCAGATATAGTGGATTTCAGTGTGAGGTACACAATATGGAATGTACAGAGGTACACAGTATGGAATGTACAGAGGGGCACAGTATAGAATGTACAGAGGTACACAGTATAGATTGTACAGAGGTACACAGTATAGATTGTACAGAGGTACACAGTATAGAATGTACAGAGGTACACAGTATAGAATGTACAGAGGTGCACAGTATAGAATGTACAGAGGTGCACAGTATAGAATGTACAGAGGTCAGTATGAATGTAACAGAGGGTACACAGTATAGAATGTACAGAGGTACACGTATAGAATGTACAAGGTACACAGTATAAATGTACAGAGGTACCACGTATAGAATGTACAGAGGTACACAGTAGAAAATGTAACAGAGTACACAGTATAGAATGTACAGAGGTGCACAGTATAGAATGATACAAGGTGCACAGTATAGAATGTACAGAGGTACACAGTATAGAATGTACAGAGTGCACAGTATAGAATGTAACAGGTGCACGTGGCACAGTATAGAATGTCAGAGGTACACAGTAAGAATGTACAGAGGTACACGATATAGAATGTACAGAGGTCACAGTATAGACAGTACAAGGTACACAGTATAGAGAATGTACAGAGGTACACAGTATAGAATGTACAGAGGTACACAGTATAGAATGTACAGAGGTACACAGTATAGAATGTACAGAGGTAGTGAGTATAATTGTCCTTTAATACATATAGTTCTAGTTGATTTAGGGATCTTTTCCGATTGCCGTTTTGAGTCAGGCGTCAGTTTTTTCACTTTTCAGGTTTTTTTTCTCCTTCCTCTGGATCAACTGTTAGGTTGGGTTAATGAGGAGGGTATAAAGGTTGGACTAGATGGACATATGTCTTTATTCAAAATCCATTACCGTGTTACCATACAAAAAGTTCTTGGCCTTATAACATAGGGACCCCACAGTACAGTGTCTCCCCATAGTTTGACCAACATGGAGAACTACAACCCCATAATTCTATTGCCTAGTCACTGAATGGTTTTGGAAAACATCCAATCACAATTATTCATTATTAGGCTGCATTCAAAACTGGGCTATTGTTATTGGACACATAAACAATATGAAGCCCCCCTACAAATAAACTGGGGTCATAGTCTGGATCCCACCAAGACTACAAAACGTATTCCTCATGGAACACCTGAATAATATACAAATATCTACCCCCAAATAGAACATTCAAGTAGAATACCATATAATTAAAGATGAATGGACAGTTTTATTCATAGACGTCCCCTTTAATACACTGACTAGTAACACACCCACAGTGGCTGGCTAGCCTAAAAAACGTATACTTTCACATTTATACAATCACATTTACTATAATACATTAAAAGATTAATAAAACCATCTGGGCCACTATCGGACTTTTCTGGGCCCTATACTGGGTACATTTCTGGGCCCCCAATAGCACAAACCAACTCTCACACCTCCCAACATTTTAAAACACAAAAGAGGGACACGTGGGGAGAAGAGAAGCGATGAATGTGGATTTTTTCCCCCCCACACTCACTTCATTAAGACCACGCCCACTTTGTTAAGGTTACGCCCATTTTAAAGACCATCATTCCCATTTTACATTAATATTATATATGAACTAGACAATATATAACAGACATTAAGTCTGTTACATTAACGGGCACTAAACATGCTCTACCTCCCAGACGCACACACAGACCGGTAAATATAAAATGTACCGGTGTCCAGTACACACACTTAAGATGCCCTCACCCAGAGGGCACAGACTGGCAAATATAACATAACTTTAAGCCAAGCCCACACAGACTGGATCCCATATTAGACCCTATAATTATATTCAACATCAGTGTTGCTTAAAATGGATTTCATTCGTATTGACTATTGATCTATTTACCCCATTCTCCATGCTCAAATCCTTACACCTTCCCATTTGTGCACTGTTCGAAAAAATGCTGCTACTATTGCCACACAGTATGGCAGCTCCACACTCTGTCCTGCCTATATCCATATTTCTATCTCTGTGTCAGATTGCAGCTCCACACCATCTCTTGCCTGTCTGTATCCTGATAATAGAGATGGTGGGAGCTGACATGCTGCAATGTGACACAGAGATATAAATTTGGATATAGACAGGATACGGATGGTGTGAAGTTGCCATACTGCTATGTGACACAATCTCTACCCTGCTTATATCCATATCTCCATCTCAGTGTGGAGCTGCTATACTGCTATGTGACACAGAGATGGGAGATATGTATATAGGCAGGATAGAGATGGTGTGGAGCTGCCATACTGCTATGTGACAGAGATGGAGATATGTATATAGGCAGGATAGAGATGGTGTGGAGCTGCCATACTGCTATGTGACAGAGATGGAGATATGTATATAGGCAGGATAGAGATGGTGTGGAGCTGCCATACTGCTATGTGACAGAGATGGAGATATGTATATAGACAGGATAGAGATGGTGTGGAGCTGCTATACTGCTATGTGACAGAGATGGAGATATGTATATAGGCAGGATAGAGATTGTGTGGAGCTGCCATGCTGCCCCCATAGGGTAGGTAATAGCCCAGTTGCCCTATTAGGCTATTACCTACCCCATGTGCAGTGCATGTGTTGGTAGCAGAATGCAATCAGGGCATGCTGGGAGTTGTAGTTAAACATGTGAAGTTATAAGGTTTCCCATCCCTGCTATGCAGGTACTGGCCCCAGCAGCCCCCCAAGAGCAGTCCCTGTACACAGCAGTGAGACAGAGGGTAACAATGTCCCCCCCATGGATTCTCACAAGTAGAAATGGGATCAGTATAACTTAGTTACTCCCTCCTGCTCTCTATGGAGATCACAGCACAAAAGAGCTACAAGTTCAGGGAGGGATGGGAGGGGGCGGAGCCACATAGACAGTAAAGCCACCTACTGACTGAGTCATGGGGCCATGCAGCAGACACGCCCTGTTTGTCTTTCCTATCTAGGAATGGAGCCTAGTGGCTGAATGCAGTATTGCAGGAATTCCCCCCCCCCCTCTCACACTCTGGGCCCCTTCCAAGTCCGGGCTCCATACTGGAGTACCCCCTTTCCCCCCCTGATGGCGGCCCTGAAAACCAGGGACTGGAGGTGGAGGCCTTGGATGCCCCGAACCAGGAGACACGGCAGAGTGCTCAAGTAAAGGTCCCTGGGGTCAGTTTGCTGGAGGCGACATAATCCAAAGCTAGAGGTCCCGCAAGCATATCGCACACCGGGGGGAATTCTCTACCCGAGGCTGGGATGATCGGAGGTGGAGCCCAGTAAGTATTTGATTACATATTGTAACTCATTTCCAGGCTGGAAGTTGCCATTGTGTACACAGAGGATCTGATACAATTGAGTACAATCTACGAAGGAAAGATACTTGTTTGAAACTCTTCTGTGGGAAGGGATGAGATTGATAACAATGTTTCTGGAGGACTAGAGACTGTAGAATCCACTACATTTTAATTAGTGTATACAGGGTTTTTACATATAAAATATATTTTATATGGTTCTGTTAATCTTTTAATGTATTATAGTGAATGTGATTTAAAATATAAGTTTTTTAGGCTAGCCAGCCACTGTGGGTGTGTTACTAGTCAGTGTATTAAAGGGTAGGATGTCTATGAATAAAACTGTCCATTCATCTTTAATTATATGGTATTCTACTTGAATGTTCTATTTGGCTATTTTTATATTATTGTTATTGGATTATTATATCATGGGCAGAAAGGTTCCAATTCTCCTTAGGACACATCTGCAACGAGTTTGTACGTTCTCCCTGTGTTGTGTGGGTTTCCCCTGGACATTAATACATACTGATAGTTTGTGTGTGTGAGATAAAGTGATTAGATTGTAAGCTGGTTGGGGCAGGGCCTGATTGGAATGGATTAAATTATTGTAAAGTGCTGCAGATTATGTAGCGCTAAATAAGAAGTATAATACATACCATTTATTGGCTGTACGGTCATGATGACTCATAACGCATCATCTTTATCTAAGCCACTGGTGTGAACTTACCGAGTCACAGGTGTTTAAGGGAATAGCTCAGATTAAGGGCAATTCATTTACAGACAAATTAATTAAAGGTTAATTAGCCCACGGTTCCTTCCTATTTATAAAGTCATTTTCCTATTTCCGCTGCGCAGAGGATTCGAAACTTATAAGAAAACAAACATTGGGTTAAATCTAGGGCCTCTTTTTTTTTTTTTTGTTGCTTTGAATCCAGTTAGTATTTCAAAGAAATGTAGAAATGGTTGACACGTTGAGATGAAAGCTATTTGTCCATATTCTGTAGACTGCACAGCTCTCCTCATTAGAAAGCTCCCAGGCTGGAAAGGGGAATGATGGATCAATCAGAGAGGCACTTACAGGGTGAGGACGCTTCAGTAAGTCTAATACCATATCTCAGGATCCAGAGAACAACCCTCAGTGCTACATCAAACGACAGTAAAACCTTATAATGTATCTTTATTACGTGACATCATGTAGAGCAATTCTGATTGCAAACTGCACTGCTTAGGAACAATTAACTTCCCTTCTCTGTCTCATGTAAATTTCCCCTGAACATTAAGAGGTTAAAGGCCAAACTTTGGTCAAAATTCAGGATTTCAAATAAAAATATCTATAAACTCATCATTTCCAGTAACCAGCTTTTAACCTTTCAGAATGTGTTATCATTAATCAGCCATTGCCATCTGAGCGGTGCCTGGGAGGGATCCTCCATTTCTCTCTGTATATACCCAAATGAGAAAACTGACAGAGACCTCTTATTACAGAGACAGGTTTTGGCATCTGTCATTAAAATTGGAATTGAGAAGGAATATAAAAAATGAAACAAACAGGTTAAAGGAGAGCTATAGGCTAAAACGTCAACACTGTATATCCTTGTCTGTTCTTTGGATTACAGACAGTTAATAATTAAAAAAAACAAACTGTGGGATCATGTGATCACAACGCAGCCTGTAATCTGTGCCTTACCCAGTGGGTATTGTAAAGCTCCTCCCCTTTCATTATCACTAATCACCCAGTCAAACCAAAACCATATAGCGGGCATCTCATGAAATATAAGTTTCCACCCTAATAACTTTATGCTCTGACCATACATGTATCTATAATCTGTACAATGACATTGATTTATGGAAATGTTTTGCTTTATGGCCAATATAAAGTTGCTTTCCCTCTCTTGTGTTTAAGTTGTGCTCAGATCAGTGATTTAACCCCTTCAAAACACCAGTTTCTTATAAATGAATTAGAAACCAACTTCAGCTTCATAAGAAACTCCGTGGCTGCATAGTGGACACCAATGGAGAAAGCTAATTAAATTAACCCTTAGTTCTCCGATTAGAGGATTCCCATTGATCATCAAAGGGATTGGCTAAGGGATGTGCATGACAGGTAGTGAGTACCACTAGGGACAGACTTTATACTTTCATGTCTCCCAAATAAAAGCAGATGGTTAAATGTACCTCAGACAGAGACTTTCCTTAGATGTCTGTGTTCATGTTCTAACACCGAGCTTTGTGGATATTAACCCTTTCACATAAAGAAACTAGTCTGGGAATTCTAGCCAACCCTTTAAAGATTTACATTGCAGGGCCCAGAGGTGAGCGCCATCTAGTGTCTGAATGTAGAGCTGGTGGCTGGACTTTGTGCATTTGGCACTGTATTAGCAATGCTCTGTGTTGTAAATATGATAACATATATTGAATATACTGGGCCAAGGGTTTTATCTGCCTTTAGATTCCATCAGACTGATTTTATTCTTAGCTCAGTGTTTTCTGGGGTGACATTTGAAGATTGTCCCCATAGTTAATCATCGCTAGTCTAGTATTCTCTAATGTTAGCCCTGGTGTTACAACAGCTGCTGTTACTATCACATAATCTGGGTTATTCAATAAAAGTTCTTATCATTTAAAATGGGGCTAATTTTGCACCAACCAATCAGATGTTATCTTTCAAATGTTAAATAAGATCTGATTGGTTGGCGCAAAATTTGTACCATTTTAAACGATAAGAACTTTTATTGAATAACCCTGAATGAATGATAATGAAGGTTTCTGATTGAATGGGAAGTGTTCCATCTCTGGCTTCCATCTTGCAGTCAAGAGTCAATGTACAGGAGAAGTCAATGGACCCCAAGCCAAAGTCCTCTGTATCTTACTAATTAACCAGCCACTAAGGAGGGCAGATAGAAATGTCGCTGGATTGACCTTCCAAGGGTGCTAAGCAGGGGTGCCCCTACAATGAAGCAAACTGAAACATTGGCTCAGGGCGAGCCCTGAGTGGAAAACTGAGAAGGCGGCAGTTTAAAAAAAATCTCCTTCCTGCAATGCTGCATTTGAGCACCAGTCAGTGTTAAGTTACCTGTTACTGTTCTTATGACATTCTCATAACCGTCTCATATTCTACCCATTAAAGTAGATTCCCATTTCTTATATGAACAAATAAAAACAAATGTCTAATATCAACAAACAAATTTCAATAAAAATTGTTTATGTTAAGTTTATGGCCTAGAAACTAATAGAATGTTTGCATCACTTTCTGGGCAATTATGTTATAAAAATAATGTCACTTGCCCTTTAAAATGGTTGTTCCAAGACTAAACATGTTGTCAGGAGCTACTCCTCATGGTCCACTAGGAAACATGCATAAGGTGCAATGAATTCTCCTTTGTAGAAATGACAAGCTGTGAAGTTTCCCCTCCAAAGGATCATTGTAGTAGCTTGACTGGCATTGTGGCTCTATATTATGGGACGGCTTTGTCGCTTGCCACCTTCATGGTACAGTCCCAATTTGTGTGTAATTAGATCAGTAATATAATATGCACAGTTCTCCAGCAGATAGAGGTTTAATTTCACGCAATTACATTAGCACAAGGATTCTGTAACATCTGTTTCCTGTCCCTTTAATTGGGGTTATCTTAAAAACTCCATAGGCTCAGCCCGGTCGGTTTGGTGTATGGTCGTCTGCATTCTATTACATGGGACCATTAGGCGCTGGTCTGCGGACAGTAACCACAATTGTTAAATATGTTCCCATAGAAACACAACTGTGAATTATTTGTCACGGCCATAATAGCTTCTGTTTAAATTAACAGCGCGTTCCGCGTTCCACAAGAGATTTCTCATTTCTTGCTTTGCTAAGTACTTAAACCAGGATCTTTTCAATAGGACATCACATGTTGCTGCACAAGACCTTCTTGTAGTAGAAGGTTTTTTTAATCATCCGACGAAGAATGGAGATCAAATGGTTGTTAGAATGAGACGTTCTCAGGAGAAAAATAAAGCAGGAGATGGAGAATGGACAGGGTCAATGGGATCAGCCCTGATTGAATTAGCACAAAGGACCTTTAGAACTTCTGCAAAAGTCTGCAAACATGTTGAGAGATCATAATGGAGACGTCAGAGACATAGAACGTTGGACCCTGGGTTTGTCAATACAAGATGAATCCATAACGCATCAGTTTCCATTTTTATTGAACACGTGGAGATGAAGCCATTGTCAACCCAGACAGATGTCCTGGGCTCTCTCCAAACGACCTTATAACTAACCCCCAACCCAACACAAAAGATAAACTGGGGGTTCTGGATGTCAATGGTTGTATGTGTGTTTGCCCAGATAATGAGGAATGTTTCTTAACAATATAGAAAGGATTAAAAGGAAATAAAATGGCAACTTTAAAGCTGGGTACACACACAATGATATACTGACGGGATTGACCCTATATCGCTAATGTGGCTGAAACGAGCATTTCTCTCTAATGTCCAAGGACTGCATTTTTATAAGCAGTGATATTTTGAGCGATTCAGCAAATTCATTCGAAATGCTCAAAATATCGATAACCATTTTCCATTTTTCCCATCAACCGCTCAACGGATGATCGCGACATGCGGAAAGTCTGGAGATTATTGGCGGCACAAGGTGGGGAAGGTGGGGAACAAGGTGGGGTTTTTCACATTGGATTTCTGATCGCCCAGAATGATCAGAAAACCATCGGCCCAAGTATGGGTCTCTCGGCCTTGGGACGTTCCTGTCTGGCCCAGTTGATAGTGGATAGGCATCTTTGGGTGCTTGGGGTATGACCAGATGTTTTGGATGTTTTTATTGTTTTATATGTATTCTTACAGTAGCAGGATTTTTTAAATGAACAACTAAAGAGGAAAATACTCACATCGTGCTAACAATTGAGCTTGCGATCCATTAGCGCGTGTATGACAATGTGTTCTAAGCACGCACAATCATGGCTTTTTGCAGATTGCATGCGCTCCGATTGCGGACAATATTGTGGATTGTAACGGACGGTAACGCATGTAAAACAAGTCCCAATGCATGTGCGCTTTGCACGCACGTTGCTTCCCAGCTGCGATGCCTTTTGATCGTTAGTGTGTGAGAAAATGTGCTAATTTCCCCTATCCCTTTAATGTTATTTTCTGTAATAATTGTGCTAGGACTTTCTTTCATGGTCCACCTTCCTGTCAGAATCACTGTCAGATAGAGCAATACAGATAACAGAGTCTGTATGGATTACACAATTTCTATCTGACCATTAGCTGTGTTGGAATCACCTTCTGAATACTGTAGGTTTCTGGTTGTTCTGCAAATTACACCAAGCTCAGGCCTAATGAATTGTACAATTTTTTTTACTGTTTATGTTTAGAGATTAGCAAAAGGTCAACCAGTAGTTATTGACAGCTCTACCAATAGGAAGAGGTAGGCGGGGATAGAGAAATCACTGTTCATTTGCTAATTTATATGCTCTATGTAATCAATACAACAGGGGCATCAGGACAAAGATGATTTAGCCAACATAAAAATATATTGTGAATCCTGCTGCCTCCCTGGCTGACCAAACGGAGTTCACTATGGAGCCTTAAAAAATTCCAGTCTGCTCGACGGATAACCAAGATGGCTAAACTTCGACTGAAATTAATGGCCTTGAAACTGCGGACACATTTCTACTTAGCTGGACATCATGCACTTGCCTTACACATCCCCCTGGGAATCAGTTTTTCATTTCTCACACCCAGAGCCTGTGAATTTCACCCTCCCACCTTCTGCAACACCTGGTTAGTGTGATTTCACATCCCCATATCTCTTTGGTGGTTTATATAACCCTTAACTTGCTGGAGAACCTTTTATCAAACATACTGGTTTTCCCATAATGGAATCATCATCAACTGAACATTCCACCAAGACCTTAAAGAGGCGAAAAGGACCCGTCAGAAATTGTGTATATTAAAGGGCATCTATACTGAAAAAAACTTCATATTAAACTGACCCTTACTTGGAACTATAATTCTTCCCAACCAACATAGTTTGTTGATCTGTCTCTTATTTCTTTAGATATCCAATTTAAAGCATCTCACATTTTAGCTGTCAATCAAGTGCCATATTATTGTAATAAATTCTTCTGCTGTGAGCAGTTTTGCTGTAGCTGGAATGGTGACAGAATTTTGACAGTTGGTGTGTGGGAAATTCCCTCTCCCAGTGCTGCCTCATAGTGATTAGTGAGCATGCTTGCCCTCACAAAAAAGTCTGGTCAGATGGAAGGGAAAGTGATTAAAAGAGGGGGGATAATGAACCTGAGCAAAACATGTACTGGATTAAAGGCATTCAGCAACACACCTCAGAGTAAGTGCTACCTACACATTCTTTTTATGGATAAAAGGGCATGTCCACCCCTAAAACTATAATTAAACCTACTACTAGCTCCACTGAGTAGTTTAAAATGATCCTTACCTTAAATCCCAGCTCCTTATGTTTCTTCTGCAATGTCCTTCCTAAGTCCAGGAAACCGAGGAGTAGGAGCTGTCTTCGTGTGGGAAAGGTTTCTGCCTCTGATGCGTCCTCTCAGTTGTTTTTGACATACGCAGGGGAGCCCTTTCTCCCCCCTCCCACCATCCGGATCCATCCTCTGCGATGGATAGTTGTAGCGTTTAATCCTTTTAGTATAATAAGGCTCCCCCCTGCCCAGACCAAAACGCGGAATTATTTTTTTTTTCAATCCGAATCATACTTACATGCCTTTGTTTCTGCAGCGTCTCCATTGCCGGCAGCCAGGTCTGTGATTGGCTGCCTCTCAGCCAATCACAGACGCAGCTGCCGGTCTGGCCCGTTTGCAACTTCCTGCAAACAGTGAGCATGCGGCGGGAGTGAGGGAATGTAAGTATGCTTTGGATTTGATTTTTAAAGTAATAATACAGTGTTTAGGTCTGGGCAGGTGGGAGCTACATTACATTAAAAGATTGATTTTGAGGTGGACATACCCTTTAAAATTAGGAAAAGTATTTTTTCAGTTGCTCTTTAATTACAGTTGGGGTTTCATTTTAGAAGGCTCCATTTTTTAGAAGGTTAGAAGGTTCCAGTTGAGGAGGGAGCTAATTTATTAGTTGATTGATGACAAATAACTTTGCTCTGGTGTGATTGATTTTTAATCTCTGCTGTACGGATCTCAGATCTGAACACGTGTCAGAAAGTATCATGAATTTTACCCACAGGGAGGATGTGATTAGAGATTCTGAGCTACTCGATGGTGATTTAGGGGCATATTTATAAAGGTTCGTTAACTTTTCGCGGCCGTTTTCGCGGACATTAACGCATAAATCGCGTTTACCGCGATTTATAAAAGTCCGAAAACAGCCGTGAAAAGTTAACGAAGCGTTAACCTTTCGCCGGGAAGGGGCCGCAGCACCCGCAGCACCCTTATAAGGGCCGGGGAGGGGGGTCCCGGTTCGAGCTGCGGGACCCCCTAAGCCCCAAAAGGCCCTTCTCAGGGCCCTGCTGGAGGGAGCCTCCACCCCTCCCAGCGGCTCCCTCCCTTCCCCTCCCCGGGAGCGGCCGGGGCGGGGGGCTTGGAGGGGTTGCCGGGGAGGGGGTGCGCGGCGGGTGGTCGCGACCACCTGCTGCGGCCCCTTCCCGGCAGCCCCTCCTAGCCTCCCGTTCCGAGATTGCCGCGAGCGGGGAACGGGTTGGGAGGGGCTGCTGGGAAGCGGCGGCGGGTGGTCGCCGCCGCCGCGGGGTGTGTGGGCGGGGTTGGCGTATGCCCCGCCCCCCTAGGAGAGGCGTCGGGAAGGGATTTTAAGTCCCCCCCGCGAAGGGGCTTAAAATTACCGCAGCACATCGCGGCCGCGATACATGTCGCGGGAATAGCGCTCGCCGTTATAAATACGGCGA
Organism: Hymenochirus boettgeri; assembly: GCA_019447015.1. Lineage (NCBI taxonomy): Eukaryota > Metazoa > Chordata > Amphibia > Anura > Pipidae > Hymenochirus > Hymenochirus boettgeri. The sequence continues at coordinate 22,095,447 of CM033469.1, forward strand.
TAGCGCTATTTTCGCGGTCGCGATGTGCGGCGGTAATTTTTTGGCGCTATTATCGTTGCTTTATAAATATGCCCCTTAGTGTTGTATGGAAAGAGGAATAAATAAATATAGGGGAGATAAACCTGCTAAGATTTTTATGTAGTAAGTTTATGGATTAACTTAATTAAAACTGAATGAAACAAAATTAAAATCTTAGCATTTGGACAAGGTAACAAATCCCCCTATAAAAAGCCAAACTGCAATATTTTTAGTTCCCCTTACTTTGAGTGCAGACGAAGCCTCCGGGTCTCACTACTTACTAGCACCAGTCAGTCCTTTGAGCATGTGTAAGCTCACAAAGAGCTTGTAAAGCTTAAAGAGAAGGCAAGGAGGCTCATCACAAATGGCGAATCAGGTTTAATGTTGGGAAATGCGACGTTATAAAACATGAACGCTTGTTATACCCTAAATGGGATAGCGTTAGGAGTTGGCCTAATAGAGAAGGACTGGGGAGTTATTGGGGACAATAGACTTAGGGCTAGGCCAGCACCAGCGCACACTAATGATTGTGGATGGGAGTGGCCCCACTATGCCTGCTGCCTTCTGCGGCGCTTCGTACCTTTTACTCAGCTCATGTCATCACCATTTTTTGGTGCGCAACGCATGCGCTACCATAGGGCAATATCAAAGGAAGTGCTGTGTCTCGGGATTCATACGCTCCTTCCTTGCTGGGTAGTGGGGACTAGCCCTTTAGGTTCCCATACAATGGTTACTTACCTGCAACATTCCGGCCTCCACCGGTTTCCCCAAATCACTTTAAGGATCGACCGTCGAATTGGCTTTAACTTTGTAATGTAAATAGGGTAGGGTCACCTTTAGTAACGTCAGGCAGTGTCTGCAAATACAATTCTTTCCTATATAAAAAGGAGCATAGCGCCAAGGGAGCAGGGTATAATTCTGCCTCTGTATAGATTCCTTGTAAGGCCTCATATAGAGTACGCAGTGCAGTTTTGGGTACTTTCTATCAAGTGTTGGGCAGATGAGATCAACAAAGTAAGGCAACGTTAGAACATTCGGCTATTGCAAATTCCTGCATTGCTACTCCGTGAATCTGGCAGGGGGTTCTGGGATTTGTAGTTTTTAAAACATGTATTTTACAGGTACTTGTTGCTCACACAGCCTGTTTCTTCTGGTGGGCTGAATGACCTGCGACTCTCTAAAGAGAAAAATTAAATTGATTAATTCCCATTATCCTCTTACTTTAGACATTAAGAAATCTCAATTGCCATCAAAGGAATAGTTCAACCAATTAGGGATCGTGTTATTGATTTTTCAGCATGGATAGAAATCCATATGTACTAAACTGCAGTACTACATTATATTCCTTTTTAATACATTGATTGAGAAGGTAGGGTTTCGAGTAGGGGTCTCTCTCTCGCTTCACTGCTTAAAGGACAAGTTATTATTATTATGGACTTATATAGCGCCAACATCTTCCGTGGAGCTTTACAATTACATAGTCATACATTACATACAGGGTAATACATGTTATACCAATTCATACTTATTACATACACAGGTAATACATAATATAAGTACAGAGAGTGATGAGTTTCTTACAGCAATACCGTGATACAATAGGAGAGAGGACCTTGCCCAAAGAGCTTACAGTCTATAGGAAATGGGGGTGAGACATAAGGTTGCGTTATCCTAGTTAATTTGGCTTGAAAAAGCCAAATTCCTGTTCTTTCTATTTCTTCTTCTTCTTTTTCTTCTTCCGTTTTATTCTTCCGCTTTTTTGGACCGTATCTCCTCCCACAGTTTTTGAGCTAGAGACATGAAATTTGGTACAGACGTGCGGGGCATATATGAGAATCTTCTAGCTAAAGAATCCGTGGAAGCGTTACGGCGTTATCGGCGAATTTCCGGATATTTTTTCCCATAGACTATAATGGTAACAATCCTCAAATGTGGATATTTCAAAACAGTTTTTTTCATAGTCATAAATACAAGCCCCCACACAGACCCAGGTACACCCACCTACTGACCTACCTTTCTATTCCCATGGAAGCCATATTTAAAGGGTAACTAAAGTCAAAAAAACTAATTTAAATTTATCCTCAATAAAAGATAGTTTTATGGTTATAAACAAAAAAAAGACATACCCCCTCAACCAGACCCAGGTACACACACCTACTAATCTACTAATTCATTATGATGGTAGCCATACTTAAAGGGTAACTATAGTCAAAAAAAACAAATTTAGATTTATCCTCAATAAAAGATAGTTTTATGGTTGTAAACACAAAAAAGACATACCCCCTAAACCAGACCCAGGTACACACACCTACTAATCTACTAATTCATTATGATGGTAGCCATACTTAAAGGGTAACTAAAGTAAAAAAAACTAATTTAGATTTATCCTCAATAAAATATAGTTTTATGGTTGTAAAAACAAAAAAGACATACCGCCTCAACCAGACCCAGGTACACACACCTACTGATTTACTTATCCATTACTGTGGCAGCCATACTTAAAGGGTAACTAAAGTCAAAAAAACTAATTTTGACCAATCATCAAAAAGATACAGAGAGATTCAATAAAAGTTCTTATCATTGAAAATGGTGCTAATTTTGCCCTAACCAATCAGATGTTAGCTTTCTGATTGATTGGATCAAAATTAGCACCACTTTGGGCTGCGTACACATAAAAGTTTTTTTTGTCCCAAACAAGCGCTCACTACAAACTCATCATTCCCATTATTGAGTTTTAAAATCTGCAGCAAACACACATATTCCCTTCCAAAATGCAGCCCTTCAAGCCAAATTCAACGTTTATACTTAAACTTTCCATTTCTAGTTCTACATTATCCTTTCCCATAAGCACTTGCACTTACTGCCTGGAATTTAATGTGAGGATGATTGTGAATCTTGTATAGAATTTTATGACAGCAGATTCTGTGCGTATTCTCTTCTGTAATTCCAGGTTACAATAAAACAGTAATAAGAATAGTGCACATTCCTTTCTCATGGTTAAATATTTGGGGTATACGAAAACCTGCGGTATTGCAACGGGTTTTTGAATATGGCCCCCTGTCTTAAAGAAGAAAAAAACTTTAAATGGCGCCTTCCACTCTCTCAGAGCCCTAGTTGTTTGCCCAGGTCGACTATGGCTAGAAACGGCCCAAGTCCTGTGGGTCATGATTTTTCTTGAAAGGGCTGCATGCCGCCCTTGGTCCTCAAGTTGGCCACCAGTGATGTAACCTGATCCCATTTTAAATTCCGGCAAATATTCTTCATGTTATCGATACTTTATCACCAGCTCCCAATCCTCCCAGTAATAACTCATTGAATTGCTCTGCACTAGCTAAATAAAACTTTCTATGCTGACGAGATTCTCTTTATTAACCCTAAAAATCTTGGTTTGCGTCTGTGGCTCCTATATATCCATTCTGATATAGTATTTTATTCTATTTAATGATATTCCAGGTGTTACTGCTGCTATAGTGCTACACCAGTGAAATGTACCTGTCATTTCCCCATCATGGCCCCTCCATTGAGATCTGTGCTTTGTCTGTTTGCAGGAAGCGAATTTGGAGAAAATAACTCATCAATTCTCACTGAAGATCAGCGCTGACCCCGCAAGAGAGGGAGGTCAAGGGAGCTCAGGAAGCACAAATTGCTTGTCTATTACCAATTTCTACAAATGATTTTTCTGCTGTGATACAGGTCAATGCTACGCTAGGGAGAACCTTATACACTGGAACAAACGGCATCACGGAGCTAAAAGGCGGAAAGTTCACCGTACAAGGCCGATAGCTAATGGGGACTGTTCATTAGAGAAATACTAATAATATTTAAATGGTCAAAAGAGACATGTGGTTGGCAGTTTATGATTCAGCTCCAAATGAAGTCATTCCACACGTCGCCAGACCTGTCTGTATCATTGGGCACCTGGAGTTTAGAATAAAACACCACAGTAACAGCCACACAGCCCTCTGTCTGCACACACTGGGGAAATGCACAGAACATCTCCAATAGGGATGAGACCTTGTTTCAGACGGAACCTGGTTTTACGGCAGAACCGCAAGTGTTTTCCAAAAAATTACGGATCTGGCAGAGCTTTTGGAATGTCGGAAGGCGGAACTTCAGGTGTCAAAAAGTCAAACGTTTTGAAATTTACAGGGAGATGTAATAAAAATTCTTAACTTTAAAAATAGTGCTAATTTTGCCCCAACCAATCAGATGTTATTTACCATTCGAAACATCTGATTGGTTGGGGCAACATTAGCACCGTTTTTTAAAAACTCCACTTCCATTGAAACAAATACACAAGTCTCCACTGTTAGATAGACATGATGGATAAAAGGGTTGAGCTTGATGAGTGAAGCTCCTTTTGCGACCCTGACAATGGAACTACATAATAATAGCAGTAGAAATTTTTAACATAGATTTTCTACAAGTCACAAATGAAAATGAATGTTACAAAGTGCAAAACAGAAACTAGGATAAGTAGAAAGACCAGACCTCAAGTTTTAAATGTATCCAGAACATTTCACTGTTTTCTTTGTAAATACACTTTTGCCTTTTGCGTTAATTATCCGAGGAGGTTAAAGGCCAGACTGCGAGAAGCCAATTAGACATGTTTATTTCTTGTGAGAATGCTAATCGCTCTTTAACAGTGGTTATACTGCAAGTTAAGCTGGGTACACACAGTACCAATCAGATGAATGTCTGAAAGATTCCGTTTGTCTTCTATTAAAGATGTGGCTACACACAGTTACACGTTTTCGCTCTATATTAAGTATAGGGAAGATCATTTGGGCTGCCAGACAACCAACGTTCACAGGTGGCTCCCTATACTCTAGTTAGCTTTACATCTCCATGAATGTATGGAATTATACATAGGAAACCAAGGCTGAACAAGTAAAAACCAAATAGATATTTAATAGGTACATGATGTGTCCGATCTCATCATCTACAATGCTAGAACGGTCCTAGCCCTTGAAGTTCAGGGGGAAAAAACATATTATTTAAAATCATTATTATTTGAATTTATTTTACATATACTTAGGTTTTCTACATATTGCATTCATTTTTTGAAAATCAAATTTAATTTATATATTTTGCTGTTCTTTACTGTGGTCAGTGAGCTGAAATTTCTGGTCCTGTAATTCCCAGGATGCACCACTTCCTTGGAATGTTCCTAACAGTAATTCCTACTGATTGGCTGTTGGATGGGTCAAAGATGCTCAGATCTCTACTGAGCAACTGAACCAACACAGGCGCTGGGTCAAGGGCAAGACCATAACGGTCCTGCAAACAGAAAGTCAGTACTTTGGGAGTATTTTTTAATACACAGAGAGGGGCAGATTATGGGTACTGAAATGAGAAAATTCTCCCTTTTTTTCTTGAAAGCAAATGTATTTGTTCAGAACTTCCACTTACACAGAAGTGTTCTCCCTGTAGATATGTTATTCCACAATCCTTCTATAAGTAATGGATGGAATAACCCTCTTGACATATGTGTTGACTGTCTGTATTACTCACATGATGCTACTTTAGAAGTAAAAATCGAACATTAAGAAACCTAAATGGAAGGTATCATCCGTCACCTTGGGGTCACATATTTCTGGAAGATGACTGCAATCCTTCAGGACTATATAATACGTTTTAGTATTGCAGTAGCAGTGTGGGGTCACTTGTAATGAAGGAGGATTTTTCATGAGAAAAAAACTATGATCCATTTATGGAACAAACAAATAAGTGATGAATCTAGTAACACTGGAGAATTCTTATTATCCAGTGACCAATCAGATGTTCTTTAATTCTGACTGAGGGCTTGTAAATGATAACATCTGATTGTTTGCTATAGGGATAAAAGGATCAAAGCAAAGATATCTTACAATTAAAACATCTATAATTTCCCATTCTTATTTATAGTCAATATAATGATTGTGAGTTAAAGTCGTGCTAACCAGTTCGCTACTTTAACTCCATATTAGCTTCGGATGTGCAGGTTACGCAAAAATCACCTGTGCATCCGACGCTCGTGATTCAACATCGCGTTTGTGTTAGTTTTAGTGGGATTTACCCACATTCGTAATCGCCATATTGAATCGCAAAGCATCATTTACCCAGAGCGATAGCAGCTGAATGTTTTACACTGCACTAGTCCCCATAACACTCCTCCCATCTCCAATGATTGAGGAGGCAGGAAGAACAGAGAGGAGCATGCCTGAACTCAGTGAGCTAGGGGACGGGATTCTCTAAAGTGATAGATTTTAGTGTGTATCTTTGGTAAAGAATTACATGGAAAGACAAATGATGCAACATTTTAATTATCAGACTCTGGGTTTCAATTCAATAACTACAATTATACTAATTTTAATGTACCCCCCTCCCACTCTTAAACAACTCCTTCCATCTATCATGACTTTCAATAAATGCAAGCATGCTCAGTAATCACCATGAGCCAGAACCATGAGAGCCAGAGAGAATTATGGGAAAGGAGAACCAGTATCACTGATTGGATTGCATTGAACATTACCAAATGAAAGTTAATAAACTTTCCATACTTGACCATCTATTTGCCCTTGGCAAAGCTGTGATTACAGGAAAATCCATAGAATCATCCGTCATCTTCCAGAGACACAACTTGGAGTGGAAAGAGCAAAAACAACAAACAAATCAATGTGTTTGCAGAGCATCTGCTTTTGACTCTCAAAACCCTGTTTATAGACATTTCGACCACCAGATTAATTTACCGTGGGTCTGAAAACATAAAAAGGATTAGGAAGATATAAAAAAATAAAAGGCATTGAGGCATCAGGAATATTAATCTGTCTCCAAACAGTTTTCTGAAACCTAATATTCTAACATAGACCACAACATTACACTAGAATCTTACCCTTAAAGGAATTGTACACTGAAAAAATTACTTTGCCTCATTTCAATCTATAAATAAATACATTGTAAGCAGCACTTACTCTGATCTGTTTGTGTTGCTGCAACACAGTATTTGTTTTACTCAAGCTCAGTCCCCCAGCCCCCTGCCAGACTATCTGACTCTGTGTGAGGGCAAGCATGCTCAGTAATCACTACGAGGCAGCATTGGGAGAGGGAATTTCCCACCATGCAGTTCATGTACCAACTGTCACCATTCCAGCTACAGCAAAACAATACATAACAGAAGAGATTATACTACTAAGGCACTTGACACAAATAGTTGGCCAGGAGGAAAGATTGCCACATGTGTACCTATCTTAAGATGTTTTAGACTGGATATCTATAGGGGACAGACCAACAAAATGTGACAGTTGGGAAAAATTATAGTTCCCAGTAATGGGCAATTAAAAAAACTAATTTCCCAGTGTACTTTCCCTTTAAATGTGGATAATCTACAATGGATTTCTGCAGAAAAATGTCTGACACCAATAACCAATCAACAAGCTGTCTAGCAAACTAAGGCAGCTTGATAAAGGACAGAGAAGAACACATCAAGGGGATAAAGGTAGTTGGGAACTGGGCAATTACCCAAAATCCCCCTAGATATAGTGATACAAAAGGAAATGCTAATTGACATGGACCAGCACCACTTTAATTTTAGGAGCCCATACATGCACCAATGCCAATCATCTAATCTCGAAAAAAATATAAGAGAGATAGGGCACTCTGCTCTATATGTATAACTCCTGTGGAGTAGAGGAGCACATAAAGCCTATAACTATATGCATATACATGAGTACCAAAGATACAGAGAAAGAAACATATAGGCTGCAACACTCTATGACTGGTATCAAAACTAAAAGTCCTTTATTACAGAAGGGATATCTTTAAAAACAATTAAAAACACATGTACAGGGCTCTTACTTTATATCATTCAGGTTATAACATATTCTAACATATACAGATAAGACCGTCTATTAGCTAATGATAAAGTGCCATATAGCTACCAGTCTCCTGTCTCGTCAGTCAGAGTAATCCATGTGGTGTGTAAGTATGCGAGGCCCTGCATGAAGACAAAGCAGGTGGGACGCGTTTCGCTCCTCTTATTAAGGTGCCGGAGCTTTCTCAGCCATGCTGCTTTGTTCCCCATTTTTCCTTCTCTTTATGTAGACCGCGAACGCCAAGTTTCGCGCGGCTAGAGTGACGTCACCCCACATGCTCGCAATACGCGATCTCATTCGTCGCGCTCGCGCATGTGTATTTTAACCGGAAGTGGGGAATTTCTGTCAGTACAGTGTTTCGTCAATCCCTCCTTTACCGGAAGTCAGCGTGTAAGTACAGCTAAACACAATAATTCACCAATTTCAAACAGAGACTTTTCAATATACAATATCCATATGTATCATAAATGGCATTCATCTTTTGTATGGGTATATCCAGAAAATAACTTAAGATGTCGATATTAGTTAAGACCAGGGTCTTTCTCTTCTCTATAGAATAGGAGGTGTAAATGTGGATTGTATTTGTTCCTGGTCACTGGTCGGTCACTGCCTGGCTGCTAAAACACAAGGAGCTGTTAAGCCAAATACATCCCTGGGGATCGGACAAACCCTTCTGTGAAAGTGTCGAGATGTGCGTCACCGTGACGCCTAATAAGGTTACTTATTCCTTCTAACCAATCATTGAAATGATAAATTCACATAACCGCTCTGATTGACTTTAATTAAAGGACAACTAAAGCCACAGTAATCAGTGCCTCACCTCTCATTTTAATATGGTTGTTAAGGATATTTAACTTTCTAACATGAGGTTTGTGTCTTATTTCCCAGTGTTCTGGTATCGCACAGTGTGGTCACTGACCATTATGTTCTTTACACATGCTCAGTCCTAAGATACTGCAGGAACTTGGTATAGTTGGTCACACCCACTAGAAGCCTCTAGCCAATCCTTTCACAGGACAGAATAGACAAGGGAGCATGTGACTGAGATCAGGGGTGTGGCCAGTCACTGTACATACACACAGTTATTTCATCCAGTTTTTCAAGTGGTAACATTTACTTTAATGCTATTTACTGTATTGCTATTTTATAGTTTATTGGTGTTTTTAGAGGGTAAATGTTCAGATTCTGGAGTATAAAAATGTGGGTTTAATTCTCCTTTAAGTCTGAGGCCACACTATGCTGGACTGCAATGTACGTAAAAAAGTGGGAAGGTATCACGCACCATCCGTTATCGGAACACATATGATCCTCAAAAAAATGGTGATTGCCCCAGTGTGGCCTAGCTGAAATCTTAAAAATTCTGAAAATTTTCAAATTGAAACATGGAAAATTCGAAAAAATTCAATTGGGTTCAAGATTCAAGGTTCAAGGTTTCCAAAATTTTAATTAGTTCCCCAGAAACTCACCGATTCAGCTCATCTCTACGTTAGATGTGCTATGTAAAGCAATACCATCTAGGGCTGAGGCCACACTACATTGCAGAGTAGCGCATCAGAAACGCATACGGAAGTTTTCAGCATGCTTGAGCGCGTGGCCTTTGCGTATGTTGCAATTGCAATATGTTGCGCAATCTGCACAAAAAATGTGATCAGCGGATCTCAGTGCACCTAGTGTGGCGAGACCAATAGGACCAATAGGCCAACGCTAGTGTGTGCTTTTTAACGAGCGATCGGTGTATGTGATCAGTGTGGCCAAAAATTGTCAACACTGCCTTTAAATGTGCCCCTTTCGGCGCCGACTGTACAATAATACATTGTTTAGAATTTGTATTACTTCCATCATGCTGGCCTTACACTATAATCAATTAGACTATATGTTAGGCAAAAATATCTAAGTAATAGAAATCAATCGCAAGGTGATCAGCAAGGCGTTACTGTCTATCATTTAACGTCTATTAAAATGCTGATGTGTATGGTCAGCATAGCCGGTAACAAACCAAAGACATCGCCGATTTTATAGGGGTACAGGGGGGATATTTGAAAGATGGCTCTCAGCTTCATACAACACAGCAATGCTGGTCCAGACAAGCCTTGTAATTTCACTGATAGACCGAAGATTAATTGTGATAAATGGCACAGAGCTCAGCGGGGCTCAGACAACCCTGTGTAATACAGAACTGAAACATTTCCTAACCTAATCCGGACGAAATGGAATTTACAATGATACCACATGGAATTTTATATTTGTGCGTGCAGATAGCATTTGGCTGTAGGGTTGTATAAAGGGTTTCCAACTTTTCCTTTAAAACCTGAACATGAATGCAATCTACATGCTGCAGTGATAGGTGGGATTGCATTAAACCCATGCTGTATGGCGTTATAGATATTAACACATGCCCTCCAACATTCCCCCTTAATAGGTACACATATATAAAATAACATGGGGGGAGGATAATAAAGTGAACCTGATCTCAGCACAGCTTTGTGTAATATATTAATAGTGTCCCCATTTAAAGGGGAATGTTAAGCTGGGTACACACGGGGGGGGGGGCGACTTTTTGTCAGTTGCGGCAATAGTGGCTGTGTCCGACAGTTTGCATGAGCGATCGTGCGGTCCTGAAAGGAACCGCACGATTGGTCATGATTTACCAACAGTCCTGATTGCCCCTTTGTCTGATCACCGCCGCCCCTACCCAAACCATGCGATATTTCTGGACGACCAACTACACGTCACGGTAGGTTGGACAAAAATATTTTTAGTATGTACCAAGCCTTAAGGTTCATACACATCGCGAGTGGCGATCCACCCGGCCGGTCAGGGAAACGATCCCCAACCGAACAGCCGTCTGGTCTGGCCGAGAAAGTGCCCATACACAGCACGATTATTGGGCGAAACGGCTGTTTATACACATTCAGGGTTATTCAATATAAGTTCTTATCGTTAGAAATGGTGCTAATTTTGCCCCAACCAATCAGATGTTAGCTTTCAAATGTTAAATAAGATCTGATTGGTTGGGGCAAAATTCGCACCGTTTTTAACGATAAGAACTTTTATTGAATCTCCCTGATTGTTTGTACGAACCTTTAGAGGGCAGCCAAACCCTCACTAATTTCTCATTCTTACTATCCTCTGGTTTACGACCCCCCTATACTATTAACTTATATATTAGAGTAATGGATCAGGTTCTACAAAGAAAATCATTGCTTTTGCTTTATCTTTAATAACCCAAGAGAGGGGTTTGCACATGGGATCTAAGCAGGTGGTTTGGTGTGTGTGGTTATTTTGTGGGACATTAACTTTAAGGGCGTGGCCACACTGTGCCGCAATGCGTTTTCTTCATTAGGTATAGGAAAACGCATTTTAATTGCGATTAAAAATGCGAAACACAAATCGTAATTGCAATCGCAACGCACCCGGAAACGCGTGCTTTCAGTGCGTTGCCGCGTTTTCAATGATCTGAAAAAAACGCATGCGCAAATGCATGTGCAAATGCAAGCGCAAACGCACAAAAAACGCAGAAGTGTGGCCTAGCCCTAAGGGGGGTTTTCTATAGTGGTTAATTACTCTGTGGCTTGTATAATATTTAACTCCCTGAGGTTAAAAGCTTATTGAGCCTTGGTGTTTGTCATTATGAGTAATTAGTGAATGTTAACAGATTTCCTAAAGGTAAGTGCAGTGTTATAACAAGCCCTCGCATTGCTAGTTAACACTAAGGGTACTGGATAAAAATGATTCCCTTTTATTAACCCTTTATACCATCAGCTCTTCCATGTAGCACTTCCATGTCCATTTAGGCTGAAGCCGCACTAAGCAAGCGCTTTGTGCGCATTGGTGCCAACTTGTGCTGCAATCCCTGTCATTTTCGATCGGAGAACATGCGAATAGTATGGTCCCAGTGCAGCTAATGTGGCCACTTCTATTGAGCCACACTAGTGTGCGCTAGAGATGGACTAGGACTTCTCAAACTTTCCATATAGTTCAAACATTCAAAAACGAACTTTCTGAAGTTCGGCCATCTCTAGTGTGCGCTATTTAACACGCAATCGGATTGTGTGTTAAAACGGTCTGGTGTCTAGCCCTAACTCTTTGGCTATGACAGTGGCAGGAGACAGTCATTAACCATTAATGCTCTTGTGTGGATAGTTTCTAAACTCTGGTGCTGATGCAATAACGATCAGTAACCCATGCAACAACAAATTAGAAAAATGCTAACATTTGATTGGCTCTTGCAGATTAATAGCACAGGCAAACTTTTGCACTGCACTTCAAAGTTTATTGCTTATTAACTTTACAATAAGAATAATTTTATCTTGGCTGCACCTACTGTGTTTATTGTCCCTCATTAACCCTTGAGGGTGATATGTGCTCCCGGTTAACTGTTTAGAATAGGTTAAAGCTCAGGTAGGAAGTTATTAACTCTTCACCCACTGGGAAAGGTGCTGGTCAGAACTTCATAGAGGGATGTGTGCATGTGTTGTGACAGATGTGCAGACAGACTCTCCAATATTGGATGTAATTCCTCCCTTTACTGGTTAATTCTATTTCCCTCTTTATTCTTTTTGTAGAAATTACAAGCAGCCATGAAAAGCACAAAGAAAACTCAGAGCTTCACTCCCCAGAAAGAGAAGGATGATAATTCCATGTGGATTAGTGATAGCCAGGGGATTAATGGAGAATTTTCATTAATACAATGGATTGTGATCGACATGCTGGAGGTATTAGTGATGGCTGGGAAATTAACTGTTGATCATTGCAAGTGGCAGGAAGGGAATCTGTGTGTGTATGTGTGTGAGTCTGTATGTGTGTGAGTGTGTGGTGCTCTGTGTGAGTGTGTAAATGTGTGTAGATATGTGTGCAGGGATCTGTGTGTGTGTAGATATGTGTTTGCAGTGGTTGTGTGTGTGTGTGTGTGTGTGTGTGTGAGTGTGTGTAGATATGTGTGCGATGATTGTGTGTGTAGATATGTGTGCAGTGATTGTGTGTGTGTAGATATGTGTGCAGTGATTGTGTGTGTGTGTGTGTAGATATGTGTGCAGTGATTGTGTGTGTAGATATGCGTGCAGTGCTCTGTGTGTGTGTGTGTGTAGGTGTAGATGTGTGTGGTGCCTAAACAAATACTGTGATAGAGACACACTTGCATATACACTTACAGTGGTAATGTGTGTTAATGTCTTATCTGTGTGTCTGTTTTGTTTGTCTACAATGTATCTAACTAAAAAGTGCTCCGGGTTGTGTGTGTGTGTGTGTGTGTGTGTGTGTGTGTGGTGTAGATATGGGTGCAGTGATCTGTGTGTGTGTGTGTAGATATGTGTGCAGTGCTCTGTGTGTGTGTGTTTGTGTGTGTGTAGAAGTGTGCCTAGACAAATACTGTGATAGAGACACACTTGCATATACACTTACAGTGGTAATGTGTGTTAATGTCTTATCTGTGTGTCTGTTTTGTTTGTCTACAATGTATCTAACTAAAAAGTGCTCCGGGTTGTGTGTGTGTGTGTGCGTGTGTGTGTAGATGTGTGTAGATATGGGTGCAGTGATCTGTGTGTGTGTGTGTAGATATGTGTGCAGTGCTCTGTGTGTGTGTGTGTGTGTGTGTGTGTGTGTGTGTGTGTGTGTGTGTAGAAGTGTGCCTAGACAAATACTGTGATAGAGACACACTTGCATATACACTTACAGTGGTAATGTGTGTTAATGTCTTATCTGTGTATCTGTTTTGTTTGTCTACAATGTGTCTAACTAAAAAGTGCTCCGTTTGTGTGTGTGTGTGTGCGTGTGGTGTGTAGTGTGTGGTAGATATGGTTGCAGTGATCTGTGTGTGTGTGTGTAGATATGTGTGCAGTGCTCTGTGTGGTGTGTGTGTGTGTGTGTGTGTGTGTGTGTGTGTGTGTGTGTAGAAGTGTGCCTAGACAAATACTGTGATAGAGACACACTTGCATATACACTTACAGTGGTAATGTGTGTTAATGTCTTATCTGTGTAATCTTTTTGTTTGTGTCTACAATGTGTCTAACTGAAAAGTGCGTGTCTGTGTCAGTGTATGGTTGTGTAACTGTGTGCATGTTTGTGTGTAGGTCTGTATAAATGTGGGTTTGTGTTGTTCCTGTGTGTGTAGTTGTTTTTTTTCTAATTATGTGTGTATCGGTATGTGGCTGTGTGTATATATCTGTGTCTTCGTGTATGTGTCTAGGGTTGTGTAACTGTGTGTATCTGTCTAATTGAGTGTAGGTGTGTGTTTGTCTAATTGTGTATATAAGTGTGTGGCTGTGTAACTGTGTGTCAGTGTGTGATTGTGTGTTAATAATAATAATATATATTATTATTCCATCTGAATGGAGGTGGTGGATTAGGTGGGGCCCCCAGTCACATTGAGAGCCCATGACAGTAGTGCAGTACACAGGGGGTGACACACACACACACACAGATACACACACACACACACACACAGTGACACACGCAGTGACACACACACACACACACACACACAGTGACACACACACACACACACACAGTTACCGCCTCTCACTGGATCTGTAACACACCTGCCTGGGACGAGGTTCAGCACCGGAGCTTCCTGAACAGCGACTGATAATCCCAGAGCGCAGCAGAGGAACAGACCGGGGCAGTGCACACAGGACACAGAGCAACAGGCAGCACATTAACTAGGGGCAGAGGATTAGCGCTGGGACCAGCAGCAACAGCGCCCATTTGTACACAAAGCACTCCAAGCGCTAGGACTAAGCGCAATAGATTATCGGATCTGTTTGGATAGCGCCAAAGCGCAGACACACCTCTCCTCTGTCTACCTGCTGCTGGTAGGGGCATGTCACACTCCTTCACTAGCACTGGGACTTTAGCACCGTAAGCAGCTCTATCCCTCCACAAAGCCACGGGAGCGACAGGATTCCCCACGACTCTGACCATTTGATGAACCACAAAGCCCACTGATCTATATCGGGGGCACCACCGGTGTAGGGGCTGCACACACTGGGCGATTATTATCTTTACCTGCCCATTCAGATGCCTGGCTTCTCTTTCCAGACCATGAACAGCTCAGACCTTCTCCCTTTCTCTGGGGGTCTCCAAGCCTCTGAGGTGGGGGTAGAGACCACCATAGTCTTGCCTTTGATCTTGGCCACCATCTGCCTGTTGGGGTTGGCTGGAAACTCTCTGGTGGTCGCCATCCTCTTGGACGATTTCAGAAAGGGAAAGTGCTCGGTGGTGAACTGTCTGGTCATCAACGTGGCTGCCATAGACCTGCTGTTGGTTGTCTTCTCCATCCCGGTCAGGATAGTCACTTTCTCCAAGCAGTCCTGGGTGTTGGGGAGTTTTGTTTGCAAGACCTCAGAATGGTTCCTCCACAGCTGCTTGGTAGCCAAAAGCCTCACCTTGGGGGCCATCGCGCAGGCCAGGTACAAACATGTGGTCACCCCACCAAAGTTCCTGAACTTCAACAGGAGGCATGTGGCTGTGGTCTTGCTCTTCAGTTGGAGCTTATCCCTCCTGCTACCCCTTCCTCATCTGGTGTTTAGTCAACTGCAGGTCAAACTGGAAGGTCCATGTTGCTCATTAGACATCCCACAATATGCCTCCAACTTCATGAATGTCTTCAGCAAGCTCTACCCTCTACTAGCCTATGTCCTCCCCATGATCTTTTCGTTCTGTTGTTACATAAGGGCTCTTAGGAAAAGAGAAAGGAGAAACAGGGTTCCCAGCCCCAGGGTCCTGAGCAGGAGGATTACTTCCATGCTGATGTGTGTTAACCTTGCATTTGATGCCATGTGGCTCCCAGAGTGGATTGTGTGGATATGGTCCAAGCATGGGTCTCCAACTGCTGCTCAACCACCACCAGCTTTGACTATTCTGTCTCAAGTCATCCTGTTCCTCAACTGTGCTCTGAACCCTGGTGTGTTCCTGGCTGTGTCTGATGAATTCAGGGAAGGTTTCAGGAATATCTGGACAGTGTTGAAATGTAAAGGTCCCAGCAGAGCTGGGGAAAATGGTTCTGATATGGTCACCAGCACTATCCAGTCATTGCAAGACCTGAGATCGACATCTGGGGGTCTGGATGCTTCTCAGGACTCAAATGTGAAGGATGAGAAGATCCTCCCTGATGTGGAGCACTTCTGGCAAGACCGCAGGAACACAACAGCTGGGGAAGAAAACGACCCTATGCCCTGGGAACACCAGGAGAAACCTTGAGGTCTTACTAGGTTGTCATAGCTGTGTACTCTTTCTATTGACTTATCTTTGTAGTGTGAAGGGGAGACATGCAGTGCTCCATAGTGGTATTGAGGATGTCACTTTGTTTACTTATATTTTACTCATGGGTCGATGAGTCAAGGTGGCTAACCTGGTTAGACATTGTAGAAAAAAAATATGGAAGCCAGAAGAAGGTGTCTACAGGTTCAAGTAGAAGGACCATTGTCTACAAGACTATCTCCAGGCTTCTTCATTGTCAATACAATGTTTAGTTCCTAAATGTATCTGTGCTGTAAGCTGCTCAACATTATTAAGGTGATGTGACCTTTGGTTTTAGAGCCTTCAAACATATTAATACTGTGTTGATGTCATAATGCCACTAAAATACAATAGATTTACTAATACTGAGGTCATTCGTTGGTCACTTATTTCTTTTACATCACCATTATAATTATATTCTGCCCTGGCATTCCTGGGGTTGAGATTTTGAAGTGTTGGAATTTTCATGGCTGGGAGCCGAGATAATATGGAGTGGAGAATTGGAAGGGCAGGTTTACTAATGGGTTCAAAATGTCATTTTCTCTGCATGATAAATCCTGCTAGGAAATTTCACAAGTTTGCAGTGTGAAGATGGTCGGATTTTCATACCCAGGCAATTTTCACATCTCACCAAAGATGAATTTGCACAGTGAGGTCACAGGGTGCAGATTGCATCTCGTCTAAAGATAATGAATAGCGTTGAAAGGAGTCATAATTTTACCCTTTTGTTGAGTCAGAATGGTTCTGAACCATAGCAGCCAATCAGCAATTAGATGACATATGTCTGGTGAAGGTATTCTAATGAAATCAGATTTCATATTGGTTGCTGTGGTTACTGCTGTTTTTAACTTGGCTGTCTTAGTAAAATTGCTCAAATGAAGGGAAATATAACGAGTAAGGGGAAAAGATACAAAATATTTCTTCCATATTTTAGGGCTAGGCCACGCTAGAGCGTTTTTTATGCGCTTATCGCAATTTGCGACCCGCTAGCATGTGAGAAAAGCATGCCAGGCTAACACAATGTGGACGGGCACACACACCTTTATGCGGATCGCATGCACTCTGATAATGGAATATTTGCGGAGACGCAGTGTAAACGTATAGAAACGTGCGTGTGTATGCTTTCCTTCAGCCGTCGTTAGGCAATCCACCATGGTGAATCAATGAACGACAGCCAAGGGAAACGCATACACACGCATGACTATTGCCCGAATGGGCCATTCCTCACGCGTCTGTCTGTCGCTCTGAGGTCGTGCGTCCAATCGGACGTGTGTTTGGACCTTAAGGCCTTTGTCTCTGTTTGCCTGTGTAGCCCAGCAGGTTTAAACAAGATTAAAAAAGAAGTGAGATTTGTTTGTGGGTAATACTAATTTTGAATGCTGGGAAAGGCAACGTAGAAATGTAAATGTGCCAGTTGGCTGGCAATGTGTGTGCCAGCCTGTGTGTGTGTGTGTGTGTGTAGGAGTGTGGTAGGGAATGAAAGTAAAAGTAGGAGAGGGAAGGTAGTAGAGATGTAAACTAGAAGGGTTTAGTTTGTATGCACAGATTTCTTCTCTGTTTTATATGTACATGTGGGTGGGAGCTGCCATAGTGTTTCCAATACTCCCTTCCCTATGTGGGTGCAAATCATGTCCCTATTTGTGTATACTGGTATTGTTAGGGCAGTGCAGTATGAAGGCATAGCATAGACCAGTACATACACATTATATGTACATTATATGTATACAATAAAATACATGCACAACCGTAGTGAACTTTTTTGATAACAGCATTTTAACTTGGGGAGTAAAGTCTCTGGACCAAGGAGCTTACAATTAAATCCCTAGATTTCATATTCCCTATATGGTGTAGTATAAAGCTTATTGCAACTAAATATGAATTCTCTTTTTGGAGTTTTCCCTCGCCAGTTTAGTATATTAGTTGATTAAATAATCATTATCTACATGGCATTTACACCAACAAGATGTAACCACAGGAGCAACCTACCCCAGATCCACCCTCTTCCCTTGCCCCAGACTGTAACTGGTTATAAAGCAGAGGGGGGGGGGGGGGTTATAGTTTTGCAGGGAGGTCCAGTCATTTCTAGTTTCCCAAAGATCTTTCTAACTGCAGTGGATCAGTAACAAGGTCGCATCTGATTGGTTATTCAGCCAATTAGTGTGTTGAATGTGCTCTGTATGTAGATACATGTTGATTATGTATATAGATACACGTTGATTCTGTATATAGATACATGTTTATTCTGTATATAGACACATGTTTATTCTGTATATAGACACATGTTTATTCTGTATATAGACACATGTTAATTCTGTATATAGATACATGTTTATTCTGTATATAGACACATGTTTATTCTGTATATAGATACATGTTAATTCTGTATATAGATACATGTTTATTCTGTATATAGACACATGTTTATTCTGTATATAGATACACATGTTAATTCTGTATATAGCGATACATGTTTATTCTGTATTAGATACATGTTTTATTCTGTATATAGACACATGTTGTAATTCTGTATATAGATACATGTTATTCTGTATATCGATACATGTTTTATAATCTTTATTCTGTATATAGATACATGTTTATTCTGTATATAGACACATGTTTATTCTGTATATAGATACATGTTAATTCTGTAGATAGATACATGTTAGTTCTGTATATAGACATATGTTAATTCTGTATATAGAAACATGTTAATTCTGTATATAGACACATGTTGATTCTGTATATAGATACATGTCAATTCTGTATATAGATACATGTTTATTCTGTATATATATACATCTTAATTCTGTATATAGATACATGTTGATTCTGTATATAGATGCATGTTTATTCTGTATATAGATGCATGTTTGTTTATTCTGTATATAGATACATGTTTGTTGATTCTGTATATAGATACATGTTGATTTTGTATATAGATACAGTACATGTTTATTCTGTATATAGATACATGTTGAGTCTGTATATAGATACATGTTTATTCTGTATATAGATACATGTTTATTCTGTATATAGATTCATGTTTGTTGATTCTGTATATAGATACATGTTTATTCTGTATATAGACACATGTTTATTCTGTATATAGACACATTTTGATTCTGTATATAGATACATGTTTATTCTGTATATAGATACATGTTTATTCTGTATATAGACACATGTTAATTCTGTAAATAGACACATGTTGATTCTGTATATAAATACATGTTCATTCTGTACATAGATACATGTGTATTCTGTATATAGATACATGTTCATTCTGTACATAGATACATGTTTATTTTAGGGATTATATAATAAGAGGTGCTATTAATTTGCAGCAGTCAATCAGATGTTGACTTTTTACCGGTGCAGTTAGATCACATATGATTGGATCCTGCTGATTATGAACACAGATGAACGTATTAGATAAGCCCCCTATGTCTCTCTGTTTGTGCAGATGACGAGAGATAAAAGTGACAGTCCTGGTTTAGTTTGGGGCATATGGTGTTGCCATACTGCTTACATTAGATCTCTGCCTTAATATAACATGGTGGAGTGGTGTTATAGTTTATATTCCTTTCATGGAATAAGTGGTTAATCATATACATTAGAGATTGGGCACTGGAGGTGAGAGACAGGTTAAAAGGTAGGATGGGGATTTCTGTGTGTGTGTCCAGCTGTGATATATAGAAATACCAACTGACCTCCCGAGTTTGAAAGAGGACTCACACAGTCACTCACTCACTCACTCACACAGTCATCACTCACTCACTCACACAGTCACCCAACTCACTCACACACTCACCCACAGTCAATCACTCAGTCACTTACTCACTCTCTAACAGTCACCTACACAGTCACTCACTCACACAGTCACTCACTCACACAGTAACTCACTCACTCACAAAGTCACTCACTCACACACTCACCCACAGTCAATCACTCAGTCACTTACTCTCTCACACAGTCAACTACACAGTCACTAACTCACACAGACACTCACTCACACACAGTCACTCGTTCAATCACATAGTCACTCACTCTCACAGTCACTCGCTCACATAGTCACTTACTCACACAGTCAGTTACACACGCAGTCACTAACTCACTCATACAGTCACCCACTCACAGCCCCTCACTCACTCACTCATGGTCTCTCACTCACTCACAGTCACATGCTCACTCAAACAGTCGCACACTCATAGTCACTCAGTCACTCACTCACAGTCCCTCACTCAGTCAGTCAGTCACTCACTCACACAGTCACATGCTCACTTAAACAGTCACTCACTCACAGTCACTTATTCACAGTCACTCACTCACACACTCAGTCTCTCACTCACACAGTCACTAACTAACACAGTCACTCACTCACTCACAGTCACTCACTCACACAGTCACTCACTCACACAGTCACTCACTCACAGTCACTCACTCACACAGTCACTGACTCATATACTCACTTATCTCACTAACATCAGGGCCCTAGTGCGCTCACACCCCCTGCTCCCCGATACACTAGGAAAAGGCTAATTAAATATCTTATTTTTAACAAAACATGAAAAAAATTTTAATATGTAAATTATTACTTCATGTAATTCCCCACAAGTCCTTTTGGTCCCGCCCCTCTAGTTGTGTCTGGGGCCTGCCCTGAGTACTTTAATGAGGTGGAGGGGTAGGTTTAATTAAGTAGATTTACTTCTTTCATGTTAAAAAAAAAATTGCTAAACTCATTTTTTCTTACACAATTTACACCCATTTTTCCAGACAACAATGCAAGGCGAAATATGGGGCATGGCTACTAAGCAATGGATATATATGGATATTTTACATTAAACATGGACAAATGTAGGCATAAAAGGTATAAAAAAAGGATTCCGTCCTATAGTGCATGTAATCTGTTTACATTAACACAGATTAGTAAATCCTTCCATCTGTATGAAGGGTTATCAAAAGGTTTAGAGGAATCTAAAAACTGTATTTAATGTTTTTAAAATATCCGGTTCTTCAAATATAGATCACGCCAACACACACTTAGATCTGTCAAACCACAGATATAAAAATAATAGATTTCATAAGAAACATTGACGTTGTTTTTTTGGGTAATATTATAAATGAAAGGTGGTATAGTAATCAGTAAACAGGTATTTTAAACGATAAACAGGGTGCATTAAACTGGGTACACACATTAGTTATAAAGGGATGATCCCGTCGGTACTCATCAGTGGTTAGCACTAACGCCTTGCAGCGCTGAGGTCCTGAGTTCGATTCCCTGGACACATCTGCAAGGAGTTTGTATGTTCTCCCCGTGCTTGCGTGGGTTTCCACCGGGCACTCCAGTTTCCCCCACAATCATAAAGACAAACTGATAGGTTGTATGTGTCAAATAAATGTGCTTAGATTGTAAGCTCTTCAGGGCAGGGCTTGATGTGAATGTAATTGTAAGCGCTACAGAAGATGTTGGCGCTATATAAATCCACAATTGGCGCTATATAAATCCACAATTGTAATAATTTTCAATGCCAACGAATGTTGGCATCCAAACTGTTTTTTATGAAACGTAAAATCTCCCATGGTCACAGTCGCCCCCCTGGAACTAAAGTATAGCGAGTTGGCAGCGATTGTTATGTGTTTAGTGGTCACAAGCCATCTCCCTATACTATATATATAAAGAGAACACTAGTGACTGTTTATAGCCACATTTTGATTGGTACCGTGGGCCATATTTATAAAGGGGAGGTATCGCTTTTTAGTAATCATTAATTTACGACCGTTATTTTAAATTTATAATAATGATTGTAAATTAAGTGAAATAACGTCAACGTAGATTTATGATCCCCACAGAATAGTTTACTACAGCATGGTATTCCACGTCCGAGCGTTCATAATTAACGAATGTTCGGTGCAAATGTACCACCGCGGCCATACATTAACTGATGCTGTCATACATTACTGATAAAGGGCAGTATCGCTAAATTGCGATTCCGCGCTTTATAAATATGACCCTGTGTGTACCCAGCTTACCCTGGAAGAACATGTTGGGACTAGGTTGGGACTAGGTTGGGACTAGGTTGGGACTGGGTTGGGACTGGGTTGGGACTAGGTTGGGACTGGGTTGGGACTGTGTGTAGTGACATCAGTAGAAGATCACAGACAAAATCCAAGGAAATCTGTCTGTGATCTGCTAATCAACAGATGAACAAATAACACCGTATGCCCTGTTATATATTTCCTGTCTGGGGAGTGATATGGATACGGAAACAGTAATTCCAGTAATAATATGTACAGGGTTTTTTAAAGGACACTTTGTTTTTAAATTACATCAAATTATATCACATAAAGGGTAGGTATAGTGACATCATTTAAAACCTACATTTGCTATTGTTCACCAGGAGCCTAATATATTTGCATATTTAAATGTCTTCATGTGTGTGGGAGCTGAAATACAAATAATGACACAGTGTACATCACACAAAGCCTTGTCTAACGCTGTCAAACAAGTGAATGCACGGATAGTTCGCAAGACTTCAATAAACACCGACTATAACTGCTGCTGTTTTGAGCTGCCATTTTAAAGGCAAAGTTGAGTAGAAAATGTTTAAAATTCTTAGTTTACATTATGCATATCTAGTTATTCTACATATGTCCTTCCATTTTGAAAATCAGTTGAATTTATACCCACTTGCTATTTCCTGCTGTTGACAGGCCACTCGTTTGGGGATCGTTGCCCGATCCACTGAGTGGATCTTAGAATGAGCGGCCGTTTTCAGGGGTGTCTCTAAGGTTTTTGCCACCTGAGCCAAACTTTTGAATGGCGCCCCTATGTAATATTAGGTGCTATGTTTAAATTAAACATAGCACCTAGTAGTACATAGGGGCGACATTCAAAAGTCCTTCTGCTCTGCCTGCCACTTTTCTAAAGAAAAGAAGCATAGCAGGCATTCAGTAATGAATTCACATCACAAAGTATGATATATCAACATTGGCCATTCCAAGTTGTTCTTATGAGGGTGGTGTTGTCCTTTAAAAAATGTTCCTAACAGTAATTCCTCCTGATTGGCTGTTGGATGGATTTAACATCCTCAGATCTTTACTAGAACAAGACCATTATGGACACTTTTAGGAGTCCTACATCAAGTTAGTTAGTATCAATTGAAATTTATTATTTATACGCAGACAAAGTCCTGGATAGGCAGGTTAAGGTTAGTGGCATGAGAAAATACTTCTATTAGTTAAAGAGGAACTGTGGTCCAAAAATGACTTTAGGTAAATTGATAGGAATTGCTCTCCCGAGAGTTTTTGCAATATATTTCCATTGTTTATTTTGCATAGTTTTGAAGATATTTACATTTTTGTGTGTGATATGGCAGCAGCATCACCAGGTCCTCTGCACTTCCTGCTTCCTGCTCTGAAACTGTCAGTCAATCTGCCCTGTGTCTCCTCCCCTTTGCAGCCCCCCTGGTCCCTCCCACTCATGGATCCCATGGTCCCTCCAGTTGCAGGCCCCCCATGGCCCATTCCCTTACAGTCCCATGTGACCCCGCCCACTCACGGGTGCCATGGCCACGCCCACCCGTGCGCCCCTAAGCCCCGCCCACCGTGGGTGCCTAAGCCCCACCCTCTTACAAGTGGTTTGGGCCACTCGACACCCCCCCTAACCCCCCCCCCCCCACCACTGAAAACTCTGTGGAAACAGCCTTTTCAGGCAGAGTGAGAACTCTGCCTGAAAAGGCTGTTTTCACATAGTGAGAGAGAAGGGCTGTAGATTCCCTTACCTTTCTGCAGTGCAGGTCCTTCACACAGCAGAGAGGAGGAGGGACTTCCTGTCTCCCTCACCACACTGAGGGAGTCTGAGGCAGTGCTCGCCAGCGGCACTGTGCAGGAGAAGCCGTAAAAGTCACGTCAGCCTCCCACCCATTAACTTTCTGGTCAGTCATTTCTTTATATCTTGGGCTGTGGAGCACATAGAGAGGTGGTTGATGGCTCGTTTTTAAGGTAGGAAACTGGCCTTTCATTTAAACTCAACTTGTTTGGAGACCACAGTTCCCCTTTAATAAAGAAATATATATATACTGTATGTATTTGTACTAAACTTTGAAATGAATGCTGGTAACACTGTGCACTTAAATACACTTTTAAATGGGTCAAAAGAATGAAGAATTTATTAATAAGGATATATATATTGAAACTAAGACATGCAAGCATCGCTATAAAGTCGCTATAAAGTTTCCTATATGTTACTGTCTACACGAACAATGCACTTATCCCTACCTGCTGAGGAGAGCCAGCACGCACCGTTTTCATCTGCCAGGTTAGTGCCCTAGACAGCACTGAGAAAGCCTGGCAGAAGCAGTTTTCTTCATGCTGGCATTCCCCTAAAAAACTCTATTAGGAGGTAGGAATTACCAATCCTACCTGCCTGAGCCAGGTTTTATGCACTTTAGTTCTCCTTTAATGGAAAATATGTTGATATTTCCACTGTGTCTTGTTCCTGAACTGGGATGTAACCAACGGAAAGAGAAGGATTAATTAGGTTTATAGGTTCAGATCATCAATTTGCTACAATACCGGTGCAGCCATTCGATTGGACTCCAACCTTTATCGCCTTATAGATTGAATTAATTAAAGCAACTTTATAGCTGGTAACTTTGTCCCTTTCTCTGTGCGTTTTGCCTTTTATTTTGGTCCATTTCAAAGCTGGAATTAAAAAATTGTATCTAATGCAAGGGGACATTATTGTCGGGGACAAAAAAAAAATAAGGTGAACTTGGCCTTTAATAAGGCACACAAGTTAAAGCAATAGCCCCAGGCAAGGATTTGGTTGGTCCCAGGAATAGCCCCCAGTACTGATCCATTTGTTTTATTAGAAATATGTCAGTTTTCCTTTAATTCACAAGAATATTTTTTTCGTCCTTTTTTTCTTTCGATGTGATGTGGTTAGTAATACTGTCATTAGTGAAGTCATTCCATGTGTGGACGCGTCCTGGTTTGGAAATAGTAAAATTGAAATAACGGAACCACAGGACACAGACGAGAGCAGGCGGCAGCCATACCAATCAGCTTATTAAAAGTCGGCTCTGTAGCATTGCCGAGAACCTCAGACCACAATATATTGATCTGAACATTCTGCAGATTCGGAGGAATCCACAATTGATTAGGATTTGTGGGTGTTTTGAACTCACTTGCCTTCAGTATACTTTAGTGCATCATCCCAGGGCGGGATTAAGGTTGGTGGGGGCCTGGGAGGTAAGAAGACCAGCCACAACCTCCACTATCAGCTGTTTTTAAACAACAGAACCCGCATATGAAGGAAACATACGTGCAATCAGCTGTTTAAAAGACCGGACCCGAACTTCCGGTTTGGTTCAGGAAATTTGGGTCCGGTCTTTCAAACAGCTGATCGTGGACCTCAGTCAGCCTCCAATCTCGTGGTAAACTAGCCCAATGGTAGTATGGTAAATCTATGATCGCGTTATCGTAGATTTACAATTGATATCAGTAATTTCCGATTGATATCGGTAATTTATGATAACAATCGTAAATTAATGATTGCTAAACCATTTGGAAATTTAGGATCGGTTAAACGATCGTTAAATTGATTGTTAAAGGCGCGGTATTGCTATGAAGCTATGAATATGCCATGAATATGGCCCAATGTCTTGTGAACTGGAGGGCTGACTTGACACTGGCTGGTGAACTGGATTCTCCAATTATGCAGACACTGTTAGTTCAGACCTTTAGTTAAACTGGAAGGCTGACCTAACATGTCTGCTGAACTGGGGGGCTGACCTAACAGTGTCTGAAGTGTAGGGCTTGAGGGCTCAGCACAGTGGCATAACTAGGAATCACTGGGCCCCCCCAGCAAAACTATGATGGGGCCCCAATCCGTGCTTTATCCACAGTGGTTTTCTGGAAGGAGGCTATATCTGTCATAGGAATAATTAGAAGATGGGGCCCCCTTGGCTCCCGGACCCCCCTGCAGTTGCTCCCCCTACTTTCCTGGTAGTTAAGCCCCTGGCTCAGCACCCACTGATGGGTCAGCCCTCCAGTTCACCAGACACTGTTAAGTTAGCTCTCCAACTGCCATGCAGTGGCGTTACTAGGAATCAGTGCAAATGTTGGGGCCCCTATCAGTGTTTCATCCACAGTGGTTTTCTGGGAGAAGGCTATATTTGTTATAGGAAAATAGGAAGATGGGGCCCCTTGGCTCCCGGGCCCCCCTGCGGTTGCTCCCCCTGTCATTATGCCCTTGCTGCCATGCTTAAGTCAACCCGCTAGTTCAGCAGACACTGTTAATGGCTGAACTAAAAGCACTAAAATCAAGTCTGCAGGGCACTTAGATGTTTGGTTTACCCAATTACAAGTCGTTATGTCAAACAGCTCTCGTACTTACAAAACAGCCGTAGCCTAATGCCTCCTACTGTAATGTATTAATAGGCAGAGAGCTTTATGCGGGAGGCTTGTCCCAGTTCCAAGCTGTATGTTTCCTTATTAAATTCAGATCAAATAAAAAAGCAGTTAATTAGGAGAGTTAAAGTTCACAGTAGAAAATCGTGGGTCTTTCTGCATTGGGATATAATATAGGGGGAAAAACACAAGTTTTATGAAAAGGAAATATTGTCCTGGATAATGAGCTACCATACTGCTTAGCGTGGTTGAGGGATTTATATTTTGTTAAATTAACCCGGTATTTACAGTATATTTCTATGCCCACATTCAGAGTCAAATTCCTAGCTTTAGGCAATTTTTTCAATAAAAAAAATCAATGGTTTTGCATTGGAAGCATTAAAGGGTATCTATACTGGGAACATTGTTATTTACATTGCCCATTACTGGAAACTATCATTCTTCCCAGCTACCACGGTACCATTTATTTGTTGATCTGTCCCCTATTTCTTTAGATATCCAGTCTGAAACATCTTACATTTCAGCTGTCAATCAAGTGCCTAATTATCATAAACTTTTCTGCTTTGTGCAGTTTTACTGTATGATATCTGAAATGGTATCTTTGTTGGTATGTGAAATGCATGGTGGGAAATTCCCTCTCTCAGTGCTGCCTCATAGTGATTACTGTGCATGCTTGACTTCATAAAAATTCAGGTCAGATGGAAAGAGCTGTCAGTTAAGAGAGAGAGAGAGAGCAAAGCAAGTCTTGGACTGAAGGCATGCAGACACTGCAGTGCTGATGGATCCAGAAGGTGGGAGGGAGGAGAGAGCTCCCCTGCACATGCCAGGAGGACAAGGAAGGGGCAGATACATTTCAAACACAGGAAGGCTCCTACTCTTCAGTTTCCTAGACTTTGGATAGGAGCTACAGGACAACCATAAGGAGCAAAGAAGAAAGGTAAGGATTTTTTAACACTACACAGTGGGGCCAGCAGTGGATAAAATTTTAGTTTTGGGGTGGACTTGCCCTTTAAGCTAGCTATACACGGGGCGATGGTTTTCCGATTGGATTATTGGATTAACGTTTGATGAAAACAATTGTAAGTCTGATCAGGAGAACCTTGCACAGAAGATCTTTCGTTGATGAGCCAAAGTCATGTTTTCAGTATAGTTTCCCTCTATAGAAAATGTAATATACTCTATTATTGCTTCTGTGGGCGTAACTGGCCCCTCGGCAGTTTCCTGGGTCCTAGGACTGTAGGTTGCCCTGTGGATAATCTGATTTTGCCTAGAGACAGGTGATGAATCTGCTAGATTTGGTTTACAGGGGGCAAAGTCTTTTTATTATTAGTAACAATAAAAGTGAACACATTGTATAGGAAGCCAGGAAATAGCTTTGGGAAAAGTGTTAGGCTGGGTACACACTAGCCGATATTTTCGGCTGACCGACCGATTCACGGCACCGATTCTCCACACTTTTGAAAATATCGGCTGGTGTGGGGTGACCGGCCGCGACCGTCGTCCATTGTTCGTTCGTCCGGATCTGCCGAACGAACGATCGGATGTGTCAGAAAATTCCGATCGATCGTGCGGTTACCTATGGGAACGCACAATCGATCGTTCGCAAATTCGGCAGCGGTCGGGACAAATAGTGTGTACCCAGCCGTAGCTATTTAACACGAGAACAATATACAATTGCATTACACACACTCCAAAGTCTTCAATAAAATAGCTGTGTGTGATTGTAATGCAGGGTATACTTGCCCTTTAATCACATCCCTTATCAAATGAATATTCAGCTTTTAAAGGAGAACACACATCCACACCCTTCATTTCCTTACCATCAATACCCGCGATGACACCACTTGGTTTACAAATAAATCAGCTGAAAAAACACTAATCCGTTTCAATGTGGGATCTGATCGCGTGTTAAAAAGCACACACTAGTGATGGCCAATAGAGTACGGATCACTGTGCAAGTGGATGTAACGTGTGTGCGCCTTTGCGTGTGGTCCCGTCCGCTCTAGTGTGACCTCACCCTAACTGATTTACCAATGTAATCACATTTCATCCCGAACTTATAATCACCCTGTCATTAGCTGGATCTATCTAACAGAGTGTTGTGGAACTATAGAGATTGAAAGGTGATCGAAGACACCAATTTATTTAATTAACCTCTCTTTTGATTGGTTGGAGGTTTCCTAGAACTTTTATTCCACTGGATGTAATTATTTTTAAAGGAGTCAAGTTTATTCAGTAAATTGGAGGCTCATTCAGATGTCAAATATCCTCTTGATAGACCTTTAAATCTTCAGATCAGTCTGTCGTGGTTCCCCACCCCTTCTAATAGCTAATGTCTTAGTGGAACCTCTAAACGATAAAAGAACCCAATGAGAATAGAACCCAATTGGTATCTGTGAGTGTGTGGGGCGTTCATTGAATGTGTGTGTAACATAGACATAGACCTCCCCTGCAATGTGTGTCAGAATTAAACTAAAACATAGGGCTGGGCCACACTAGAGCCTTTTTTATGCGCTTGTGATAGTGTTTTGCACGTGAGAAACACACTGTGTGCACTGCAATCACCATTATTTTGCTAATTACATGCACTTGGAGTATTACCGGAATTGCAGCGAAACGCGATAATGTGCATGAAACTCGCAACATTGCGTTTTCGCATTACATTTGTGTTGCCGCGCGTTGTAGGGTGACAGTAGCCTAGTCTACGTTCACGGTCAATCTATAGAATGGAAAGGGGTGCGTTTACACAGAGAAATGCGTTCAGCAGTGTGCTTTAGACTTCATTCATTAATATGACAATCCTGTGGGGAAATAAATGGGAGCTGCCATGTTTGGTTCTGTAATTTTCCTTTTTCCCAGCATGCACCATTTCTTTGGAATGTTCCTAACAGTAATTTCTACTGATTGGCTGTTCGGTGGGTCACACATGCTCAGATCTCTACTGAGCAACTGAATTGAGACCATAACAGACACTATTAGGGATCCTGCAAACAAGAAGACAAAAAAAAAGACTAGCTAGCCTTTTTGCTTGGAAAGCATGTGTGTTCGTGCTGAACTTCCCCTTTAAGCCATGCACTTAGGCTGGGTACACATCAGCAGATATTTACAGATGATCGAGTTCAGTCGCGGCCGGCCGCTCCACACCAGCAGATATTCTTGGCCGACCGTCTGATAGTGCCTTGGATCGGCGGGTCGGCTGAAAATATCTGCTGGTGTGTACCCAGCCTTACTGACAGACTTGGTCATTATGCTAAGATGTGAAATAAGACACACGCCCTTAATATTAATGTTGGCGATCCTTATCCTAGAGGGGGTTGTGGAACTAGCACACTATACATTCCAGGCTTGATGGAAATTGAATTGGTGCCGAGATTAATAACAATGGAATTAGATTTTGTGAACCCGGGAATTCTGGGAACGAGATTGTGGCCTCTCTCTGTGCTGTGCATATCAGCATGGCAGCGCAGGCTGGAAATGTGCCAACAATAGAAACTAAACCAACTATTCTCTTCGGAATGAATGGCTGCACATATTAGAAGAGGCAGGTGTAGATAATCCTAAATGGGGTTTACTAACCTTTATTTAAAGTCATTAGGCACATGTGCCAAGGAGAATTAAATCCAAATGGTGAGATGTTCACAGAGACTGAGGGGGAAAGAGTGTGTGTGTGAGAGAATGTGTGTCTGTCAGTGAGTGTGTATGCTAGAGAAAAAGTGTGTGTGTGTGAGAGAATGTGTATCTGTCAGTGAGTGTGTATGCTAGAGAGAAAGTGTGTGTGTGAGAGAGAGTGCGTGAGTACGTGTGTGTTCGTCTGTGTGTAGGTGTATGCGTGTGTCAGAAATTCTGAACAATGCCCTTTAACTTCTCTGTGCTGCCACACACACAGAATAAAGACGGAGAGGTCAGGATAACAGGTTGGGCTGATCGTTTAGCAGACAGATGTGTAAAATGTCACACAATTACCATACATATGGGATTCAAAGCTCCTTTGTATTTGTGTTTCACCTCATTTCTCTGAGCCAGACCCACTTATTGCATAATAACATCAAGTCTACAGCTCTGCCCTTTAATCTCTTTCCTATGTCTGTAATCTGCTGTTTGTATCTGATCCCTGGACTGCGTGTGATCCTCACCAACTACAGAAACAAAACTCAATTCACCACCAATGGCCTCAGGATTCTCCTGGGATGACCGTCTGTCCCACTCTTCCACGAGATCCCACAAGGCTCTGGAATTTATTATTAGGTTGGAGATGGAGGTTATAAGGTGGAACTAAGACATTTCAATGATTTGTAATGAGGGTGATGTAACCATCTCTGGATACCAATGGGGAAACTCCCAGAATTCCTTTATTGATTTGGTTGGTGACCGTTGTATTATTTATTTACTGCTATGCTATTGGTGGGGCTATGAAAGTCTCTCTATTAATAAACAATACATCACACTAATCCTACTAGTAATCAATCAGAGTACATCCTGTCTCAGAACTGTGACATTTAACCTGTATTCCAATTAAAACAATGTAGCATTTACATGGCCTCAACAACCAGAATGTAATAGAACTCTATCCTTAACCAATCAAAGCATTAGGACATTTGTAGGCCTAAATTTATCTGTAGCCTATCAGACCATTAGAACATTTACTGTGCTAGATTAATCTGTAGCCTATCAGACCATTAGAATATTTACTGGGCTAGATTAATCTGTACCCTATCAGACCATTAGAATATTTACTGGGGTAGATTAATCAGTAGCCTATCAGACCATTAGAACATTTACTGGGCTAGATTAATCTGTAGCCTATCAGACCATTAGAATATTTACTGGGCTAGATTAATCTGTAGCCTATCAGACCCGTTACGAACCATGAGGCATGGTTATGAACCTTAAGGCTGGGTACGAAACCTTGGCTGGGGACGAAACTTGAGGCTGGTTACGAACCTTAGGCTGGGTACGAAACTGAGGCGTGGTATGACTTGAGGATTGGTAGAAACTTGAGGCTGGGTACGAACCTTAAGGCTGGGTACGAAACCTTGAGGGCATGGGTATTGAACCTTGAGGCTGGTTACGAACCTTAAGGCTGGGACGAACTTTGAGGCTGGGTACGAACCCGAGGGGGCTGGTTACGAACATGAGGCTGGGTACGGACCTGAGACTGGGTACGAACTTGAGGCTGGTTACGAACTAAGGCGGGGTACGAACCTGGAGGCTGAGGTACAAACCTTAAGGCTGGGTTATTGAACTTTGAGCTGGTACAAAACCTAAGGCTGGTATGAACTTTGAGGCTGGGTACGAACCTTGAGTGGGATGAACCTTGAGGGCGGAGGTTGAACCCTGAGGCTGGGTACGAATTCCTTGAGGCTGGGTTACGAAACCTTAAGACTGGGTACCAAACCTTGAAGCTGGGTACGAACCCTGAGGCTGGGTACAAACCTTAAGGCTGGGTAAAAAAACCTGAGGCTGGGTACGAAACCTTACGGCTGGGTACGACCTTGACAGGCTGGTTGGTTATGAAACCTTGAGGCTGGGGACGAACCCTCTGAGGTGGGATACGAATTGGGCTGGTTACGACACTTAAGGCTGGGTACGAACCTTAAGGCTGGGTACTACCGTGAGTCTGGGTACGAACCTTGAGGCTGGGTACGAACCTGAGGTGGTTATGAAACCTTGAGGCTGGGTAGAACCTTGAGTTGGGTACGAACCTGAGCTGCGGTACGAACCTGAGGCTGGGTACGAAACCTTGAGGATTGGGTAACGAACATTGAGGCTGGTTATGAACCTGCAGGCTGGGTACGACTTTGGGCTGGTTATGAAACCTTAGCTGGGTACGAACGTGGGGTGGGTACGAACCCTAAGGTGGTACGAACCTTAAGGAGGGTATGATTGGGGGCGGGTACGACCTTAAGGCTGGGTACCAAACCTTGAGTCTGGGTATTTTTGACCTTGAGGCTGGGTACGAACCTGAGGAGGTTATGAACCCTTAAGGATGGGTACGAAACCTTGAGTCTGGGTACGACACCTTGAGGCTGGGTACGAACCCCTTGAGGCCCTGCCGTTCTGACCATTAACGTCTGCGGTGGACACGACTTGGGGCTGTTAGAACCTTAAGGCTGGGTCACGAACCTTGAGTACTGGGTACCCCGAACCTGATGGCTGGGTCCCAAGAACCGAGTCTGGTATGAACCTTTAAGGCTGGGTAGAACCTTAAGGCTGGGTACAAACATTGCAGGTGGGTTACGAAACCTTGAGGCTGGCTATGAACCTTAAGGGCTGCGGTACAAAACCCTGAGTGGGTACGAACGTAAGATGGGTACGAACCTGGAGGACTAGTTATGAACCTTAAGTTGGGTACGAAATGGGGCTGGGTACAAACCTTAGCTGCGGTACAAAAACCTTAAGGCTGGGGTAAACCTGAGGCTGTGGTACGAACCTGAGGTGGGATCATGAAACCTTAAGGCTGGGTACAAACCCTGAGGCGGGGTACGAACCTTAAGGCTGGTACGAACCTGAGGCTGGGTATAACCTAAGTCTGGGTACGAACTTGAGCTGGGATGAACCGTAAGGCTGGGTATGAACCTTGAGGGCTGGGTACGAACCGTAAGGCTGGGTACAAAACCTTGAGGCTGGGTACGAACCTTGCGGGCGCTGGGTACGAAACCTTGAGGTGGGTACGAACCTTAAGGCTGGGTCACGAACATGAGGATGGGTACAACCTTGCGGCTGGCGTACGAACCTGAGTCTGGGACGACTTGCGGCTGGGGTACAGACAACCGTCAGGCTGGGTACAAACCTGAGGGCTGGTACGAACATTGAGGCTCTGGGTACGAACCCGGAGCTGGGTGGTACGAACCTTTATAGGGCTGGGTAACGAACCTTGAGGCTGGGTACAAAAAACCTTAAGGCTGGGTACCAAACTTGAGGCTGGGTACGAACCTTGAGGCTGGGTACGAAACAAGGAGTGGTGGTGATGGCGTACGAACCTTAAGGCTGGGTAAGACCCGTGGAGGCTGGGTAAAACATAAGCAGGTACTTTGACCCAGCAGATCGATCTGTGTTTTTGGACCTGGTTGGCCAGCTCAGCAAAAATAAAAATAAATTCATATGGTTCCATGGAAGGGCCCATTGATCAGGCAGATCCCTGTGTTCCGATCAAAAAGTGTCGGCGAAATTCCACCCCATCTCAGCTGAAAATTATTTCCATCATTTAAGCCGGAAATACGAGAATGTGTACACAGCATGATGGTGCCATAGACGCTACTATTTATTGTCGGACAATCTGACTGCGTTAGACTGGGGTCTGCCCAGTTCCCATTCATTCACACGATCTACTGTATGACAGAAAGTTACAGGACATATGAGTCTATAACACGTATTCTGAGCCATCGTATGCGCGGGGGTCACCCCGGTGCCTGCAACGCAGCGCGGTGTACACATATGGGATTTTCTCGTTCGACGACCGTTCGCCAATGGCGAGCAGGGCAGCCGAACAAAGCACTGTGGTCTGGCAAAAAGTAGAAGTGGCCGTTCAGATCAGCACGGCCAAGTATGAGTTCCGAGGGACCCACATAATTGGCCGTGATTTTCCTTGTGTCCGTTTGCCCGTTTGGCAGAGTGAACAACACGGAAAAGGGGGTCGGAATGGTGTGTACCAGCCTTCCACACACAGGAAAATAGATGCCAGTCACTCTAAACTCTCAGCTAAGAAAACATCAGAGAATTTCATGCAGGACAGTACCTTTTACATGAAATAGTAAAGCTATTTAATAGATCTTGCCTTTGAAGGGGAAAGTGGTGAGAGCCCAGGTAAGTGAACGTTCTCCGGTCGAACGGACACTGTTAAACCTCCTTGATTGTGACATTTAGAGTTGTGACTTCCTGAAGGTGAGGCGTTCTCGACCACGCAGGCCTGTCTATCTCCCTTGCTTTGTGTGGCTTGCCCGAACAATATTGAATGTTTTGTGGTTTTGTGTGTGTGTGGTGTAGTGGTGACATTCGTCCCAGTGATTCATGGGCGCTCTCCCTTATGTTCATCTGCTTTGTACACATGATAGAAATCGCAAATCAAGAGTACTGATGTTAAAAGTAGATCCGGAGAGAGAGCGAGAAGCTAACGCCTTGCAGGCGCTGAAGGTCCTGAGTTCATTCCAACTTGGAAACAGTCGCCCAAGAGTTGGTATGTTCTCCCCGTGCTGCGTTGGGTTCCTCCGGGCATCCGGTCTACCCCCGCAATCCAAGGCATGTAATTGTAAAGCGCCTACGGAAGATGTTGCCGCTATATAAATCACAATAAATAAATAGGGTGTAACGATCTCCTGGAAACTATTTATTGTTCGTTATTTTAATTGGTAATATACAGCATTGAAAATTCACATTAGTGAGTTATGACTGGTCCACTGGCCCGACGTTCCGCTATTTCAAACTTTTGATGTGCCGTAATGACTGGATAAACGGCGTTCTTATCTTCCGACATTCTGCCACTTGTCCTCTGGTTCGTTAGTTTGGGTTGAAATGCACAGCTGCTACCGGTCATAACAGATTGTGCTGAGAGGTTTCCAAATGTCACGGAGGGTCGGGAAACTCACGGGTAGGGCCATTCGGTTCATTTAACAAGCAGTCTCAGTTACAACTGTTCGCTTCTAACAGCAACCAATCAGGGACTGTCTCATCAGGAATCTCACATCTACATCAACCACAACCAGAATGCATTTAACAGAAGGCTGCTTCAAAGTGTCATTCGTGCTGTTATGATATCCAAGGCTGAATTGCTACTAACCAACGGGGTTTTGAACATTGTCAATGTTTTATGCTTGCCACTACCTCTTTTTTATAACGACCTTAATTGTATATTACCAAAAGGGCCATTCGCTGTTGTTGTTCCAGTGGAGCTGAAGTCTGCAAGGCCAGAACAATGTATATGACACAGGGTTTCTATACTTCTAGGGTTTTTTGCTGCCTGCAGCCAAACTTTATTGCCGGCGGCACCATATTAGAATGGGTGTGGATTTGTGGATGGGGTGCTAAAGTTTGATGATTTTTAAGTTCTGTCACACGGTATTTAAACAGTCCTCATTCAGTCAATTAGCAATGATGTAAAATGACTAGAAACAGATATGAAATCCTTTCGCAAACAGCTTGTGCTGCCCCTACCATATTGCTACCTTTTTTTCAACTGCCTGTCTGCATGCCTTTCTTCGTCAGTGCCAGGGTGCCGCCTGAGACAAATGCTCACTCTTCCTAATGGTAGATGTGAGACCCTGTATATGAAAATGAATTAATGTGGACAAACACATAAATGAACATGTCTATGTTGGTCCCTGTGAAGTCTCCGTGTCCGGGGTGGGAAATTGCACAGCACGGGCCCAAACATGAGAAACCTGGATTTGTCAAAGGGGGCCGCGGACCATAATTATCCATAGAGATTGCACTGGATTTTTCTAGAAATATAAATTCGGTTGCCTGGTTCATTGGATGTTTTATTACCAGTTGCCTATGAGTTTGTAATATTTTCCATCCGATTAATAACAATTGATACCAGTCATCATTTTTTTTATATATAAACTTAATAAAAATATTATCCAGCCTGAGACAATCAATCTAATATTAAACATTTTGGTACAGGTAGTGGGAGCCGGTTTTTGTTTTTTTTACTTTGCCCACGGTCCATGTATACAGAGCCCTGATTCACCTGCATTGACCCATGTTATGGGACGTTAAGTCCTGGTTTATGATTGGCATGTGTAGTTTATGCAGAGCGGAAACTACAACTAACATATAATAACATAGAGGACCGGGAGTTATAAAGACTTCACCACCTTCACTATAAATGCCATTAAATCTACCCACGCGTAAGACCCCTTAACCCCTAACCTGGCATCAAAGTTCTCCATAGAACCTCTAAATCTGATACCCCAGAAAACTCACCCTACAACCAGGTGGATTAGACTCGATACCCCTCTACCCACCTTGTACCACGTGACCCCTCTACCCACATTGTACCAGGTGCCCTCTACTCACCTTGTAACCGAGACACCTACTACTCGCCTTGTACCACGTGACCCCTCTAACCCCCTTGTACCAGTTGACCCATCTACCCACCTTGTACACGTGACCCCTCTACTCACCTTGTACACGTGACCCTCTACACCTTGTACCACGTGACCCCTCTACTCTAGAGTACCACGAGACCACTCTACTCGCCTTGTACCCAGTGACCCCTCTACCCACCTTGTACCACGTGACCCCTCTACCCACCTTGTACCACGTGACCCCTATACTCACCTTGTACACAAGACACTTTATCACTTGTACCAGAGGACCCCTTACTCGCCTTGTACACGAGACCCCTCTACCTGCCTTGTACCACATGACCTTTACCCGCCTTGTACCACGTGACCCCTCTACCCGTCTTGTACCATGTGACCCCTCTACCCACCTTGACCACTTGACCCCTCTACCCACCTTGTACCATGTGACCCCTCTACCCGCCTTGTACCACATGACCCCTCTACCTACATGTACCACGTGACCCCTCTACTCGCCTTGGACAATGAGACCTCTACGGACTTGTACCACGAGACCCTTTACCCGCCTTGTACATGTGACCCCTCTACACACCTGTACATGTGACCCCCTCTACCCCACCTTGCCATGTGACCTGCTATACCCGCCTTGTACCCTGGGACTAGATAGGTCTCTCTCCTCATCGCAGGACTGCCTAGTATAATTTACACTCATTCTCTCGGTCCCCGAAATAAATTTTGAAGACGTTTCTGTTCATTGGGATCTTACATTTGTCTCTTAACGCGGGGCCTAATGGGGGAACGAGGCATTGATGATGGCTCTAGCAGGTAATGGATGGGCAAGTTCCATCTTTGTCATCTCAGCTGAGCGCACTTTACGATTCACAACACTTAGGATAGAGGTGAGAAGGATTCATACAGAGTCGATGCACTGGGATTCGAACCTGAAGGGAAGATTAAAAAGTAAAGGGAGATTCAATAAAAGTTTAATATGGTGCTAATTTTGCCCCAACCGGATCAGATCTTATGTAAATTTGAAAGCTAACATTGTTGGTTGGGCAAAATTTAGCACCAATAAAATTTAATTGAATCTCCTGGTAAGGTTTTGCTCAGAATGTAAAAACTTACCTGCATTGATTGTCCAACTGACAGGAAAATGCCCAAGCGCTGTATAGATTTAAAACAATATATTACATATAAGAACATATTAAAGGAATCGGGCTGTCCCGGAAATGTTTGTTGTATAATGTGAAAAGGTGAATGTTCTGTGCTCCTTATACATGAAGTTCATCAAACACCCCTGGTACCTACTAAATTTGTACATGAACAACACTTGTACATAGTTTGTGCGTGTATTCAATACACTTGGAGAAAGGACACTTGCACGTTCGAAACATGTTGTGACCCTGTTATAGCAGCATAAAAAATCACTTTGGATTTCAAAACAGTGTTTTGCCTGTGGCTCCGGACTTTAGCTTTGGTTCCTGCTGGATGGTTCGGAAATAGTGTTACAAAGCTCAAGAATGACAAGTTAAGTGGACAGAAATGTAAACAAGTGAAGAAAAGGTATATAAGATATATTATTATAGAATACAATAAGGCTTAGGCATGCTGATGTAAAGGTTTCATTCATCAGGTCATGGTGATCTGTGTATTCATTAGATCAACTGGACTTGAAGTTAGTCTTGAAGACGTTTCGCAGTCGGATGACTAGCCGAAACTGTCTTCAAGAATAAACTTCAAGTCCAGTTGATCTATTTTGAATACAACCAGATATAAGGCTAGGCATTTTCAATGGGGAGTGCAGGGGCGAGAATCATATTAGTCAATCCGTGAATGTCACTTCCTGTATTCCACTGCCCCTGCCCCCCACTGATAGTCATTTTTATAGAAACCCCTTTGGTTATATTGACAGACGATATTTGGTCCTTTATCTTTCAATAGTAACATTATTAAACTATTTATACATAGACAGCGGATTCACTTATAAATACTAATACAGGGAGGGGGAGAGACAGTGGAAGGGTAGGGGGAGACTTGTAGGTTGGCTGGTTTTTTGAATGGTTATATATTATAAGAAAAAATACGTACCTAGAGTGTAAAGTTTTACACAGAATACTTACCTCTGGTTCCATGCCCCCTCTATGGTAATGGAACTCCTCGGTGGCGTAATATCCTTATATTACATGTAGGTAGCGTATTTATCCCTTTATTTCATACGCCAATAAGTTTGTTGCATAAAATCAAAATGGGAATGATATATCCTAAACATAACTGCTTTCTTGTATTACAGAGCCATATAGGACATCCAGAGGTGGGAATAAGGGCCCAATTAAGGGGACAGTGATGGGTATCAAACTGTTGAGAAATTGATCTCTTTTTTTTATACAACACGAAGGGGACGTACTATTACCCTTTCTTATTAGTATTTTATTTTCATGAGATGTTATCATTCTATTAAGTGGGCCACGTGTTAAAACCAACCCTTTAGCCATTCAAGAGACTTGGATATGTAACTACGGTCATCAAAAGGCAAGTAAACAGGCTCCATACAACACTGCAATTGATATCGGAACCGAAAAAAGGGCCAAAATGGACTTCATTGGAGCAATGGTCTGTAATGCACTTAAGTTGAGGACGGTGAGGGCAATGCCTCTTTACTATTATATATATACGTTTCTGGCACAGCTGCTGTCATCTGTGATCACAGTTCTTTAATAACAGCTGCCAAATGCGTGTCACAAGAGAAAAGAGGGTGTTTTTGTTTTCATTTATGGGCACAGCTGACAGTGGTTCCATTTGAGAGCTTGCGTTTATCGCAGTAGATTACCCAGAACCCTTTTGCTGCTGCATTAGTGTCGATTCTCTTGAAAACCAAGAGGAAGCCTCTTAATGTTGAGTTACCTTTTTCTCTTTCTGCAGCAGTTAATAAGATGAAGAAGCGCCAGATTCCTCCATTGTTGCATTACAGAAAGATGTAAGCGACGGAAAAACAAAAAGGGAAGGTCCAAGAATTAATCTCCCTGCTCAATCTTGGAACTATAATATAAAGCATCTGCTAATGTGCATTAAAGTCCAGGCTGTGCCATAGAATATCGCTATAGGGCGACCCCCCGGAATGGGGCTATGGGGCGGGGGGAATAACTAACTCATTTCATTGATAACATGGAAGTCTCATGTGCAAATACACAAAATAATTTCTGTGTCGGGTGTTGTCCAACTGCAGCTCTCTGCCATGATGTTATAATAAAGAGACTGGAGGGATGCAACGGGATCATCCCTGCTTGTGCACATCCCATTCCTATTCCTAACTTACACATAGGGTGGTAAACTATACACTGACAATCAGAATACAAGAGTCGGACGTGTGCCCATACACAGACCAATCATATTGGCTCCCTTTATTTAAAGTGATAGGAGCCGATACCAACTGACAAGAACTGTCCCAGGTACCAACCTCCATGATACCATTTGGATCCGACAGGATTTGTTGAATATTGCCATGTATATGGCCGCCTTCACCACTAATTTTCTGTTTAACCCTAAAAACGTCATTGTTATTAATTGGTTGGATACAGATTAGCAGCGACAGATTATCAAAACAAATCCTTAGAATTACAATGGAAGAAAGGCGAGATATTTAAGGGAAAGTGGATCAAGAGATTAAAAGCGTCAGGGAGCACAGACAAGCCCCCTCCCCCCCAGTGATCTGGCGCTAATTGCTTGGTAAACCTGCTATTTCCTGCTTATCGCCCTTCCATTACGGGAGCTGCCCATTAGGCAGAGACCCTGTGTAATGAGTTAAGGTATTTCCATTTCTCAGCGTCACCTAGGGGTCAGTCACTAAAAACAGACACGCCTGACTGCAACATTGATGAGATTAATCTACCTGAAAGCCATAGAAGAAGAACCTTGTCACAGTTACCACGGTGCACAGCGTCTGCTGTAATCACTCGTGTATACGTTGTGTCTGTGTCAGGGCTTGCGCAACTCACTCTCACTTTTAACCCCGACTGACCGATACCCTGACTGTAAATGCTCTCAGCTGCTGGATTGTGTATGAACAGTACGACTGGGAACCCTCTATACAAACCTTAGATACGTGTCTGTGATATTAAGTTCTTATCTATAGACAGCCAATGAGATTTTAATGCAGTATTTAGCAATGAGATCGCTTTATACTAGAGTGTAATGTGGGTTAGAATAGAACCCAGTTTCGAACCGAATGTGAGGGTTTCGAAGTCCCGGCGAAACTTTCGGAACTCCGGATTCACGGAACAAGGGTTTTTCAAATTTTTATCAAAATCAAAAGTAGGCGATTATCGAAAATTGAAATCGAAAGTAGAAGATTATCGAAAATTGAAATCGAAAGTAGAAGATTATCGAAATTGAAAATCGAAAGTAGACGACTAACGAAATTGAAAGTAGACACATTATCGAAAATCGAAAATAGACGATTATCGAAAACCGAAAATAGACGATTTTGAAAACCCGAAAGTAGACAATTATCGAAACCGAAAGTAGACGATTATCGAAAACCGAAAATAGATGATTATCGAAAACCGAAAATAGACGATTATCGAAACCGAAAGTAGACAATTATCGAAAACCGTAAGTAGACGATTATCGAAAACCGAAAGTAGACGATTATCGAAAAACCGAAATAGACGATTATCAAAAAACCGAATATAGACAATATCAAAAACCGAAAGTAGACGATTATCGAAAACCGAAAATAGACAATTATCGAAAACGAAAATAGACGATTATCGAAAACCGAAAGTAGACGATTATCGAAAACGAAAGTAGACGATTATCGAAAACCGAAATAGACAATTATCGAAAACCGAAAGTAGACGATTATCGAAACCGAAAGTAGGCGATTATCGAAAACCGACAAAAATGACGATTATCGGAAAAAAACGAAAGTAGACGATTATCGAAAACCGAAAATAGACGATTCGAACCGAAAATAGACGATATGAAAACCAAGTAGGCGATTATCGAAAACCAAAAATAGGACGATTACGAAAACCGAAAGTAGACGATTATCGAAAACCGAAAATAGACGATTA
Organism: Hymenochirus boettgeri; assembly: GCA_019447015.1. Taxonomy (NCBI): domain Eukaryota; kingdom Metazoa; phylum Chordata; class Amphibia; order Anura; family Pipidae; genus Hymenochirus; species Hymenochirus boettgeri. The sequence continues at coordinate 22,137,063 of CM033469.1, forward strand.
TCGAAAACGACAATAGAGATTATGAACCGAAAATAGCGATTATCGAAAACGAAAGTAGACGATTATCGAAAACCGAAAATAGACGATTATCGAAAACCGAAAATAGACGATTATCGAAAACCGAAAGTAGACGATTATCGAAAACCGAAAATAGACGATTATCGAAAACCGAAAATAGACGATTATCGAAAACCGAAAATAGACGATTATCGAAAACCGAAAATAGACGATTATCAAAAACCGAAAATAGACAAATTATCGAAAACGAAAGTAGACGATTATCGAAACCGAAAATAGACATATCGAAAACCGAAAATAGACAATTATCGAAAATTGAAAATCGAAGTAGAGGATTATCGGAACGAAAGTAGGACGATTATCGAAACGAAAGTAGACGATTATCGAGAACCAAAGTAGACGATTATCGAAAACCGAAAGTAGGCGATTATCGAAAATAGACGATTATCGAAATAGCGCTTGATTTCGGTAACCCTCGAAAATAGAAGGCAGAAGCTCGAAACAGCCGAGCGAGAGAAAAATACAGTTTTAAATAAGTTCTGGTTCTATTTACGGTTCCCAGACCATTCCCCAGGTCTCTGTGTCATTTACAGTAACTTACTATTACTAGTATAGTATAGTATAGTACAGTAATAGTGTAGTATAGCTATAGTATAGTACAGTACAGTATAGTATAGTATAGTATTGAGGTTGAATAAGACATAAGTCCTCCAGTCCAACCCATCTAGCAATATCCTCATTTTCCTGACTGTTGACCAGAGGAAGGCAAAAAAACCCACCAAATTTATGAAGGGGAAGAAAATTCCTTCCTGACTCCAAGGGCAATCGGAAAATTTCCCTGGATCAACTCTACTTTATGTATCAATAGCAGTAACTTGTAACATTCCTTGTTTGCAGAAAACTCATCCAGCTGTTTTTTTTTAACTGACCAATAAACCGCCATAACAACGTCCACTGGAAGACCGTTCCATAGCTTTACCGTTCTCAAAGTGGACAAACACCTTTCCGAACTCTACTTTATTTATCAATAGCAGTAACTTGCAACATTCCTTTGTTTGCAGAAACCATCCAGCTTTTTATTAAACTGACAATGAACCTGCCATTACAACGTCCAGGAAGACAGTTCCATAGCTTTACCGTTCTCACAGTGAAAAACCCTTTCCGAGCTTGAAGCCCTAAACCTTTTTTCTTCAAGTCTTAAGGGATGTCCTCGTGTCCTTTGACATGTTCTATGGTGAACAATGCCCCAGATAGTTTATTGTATGGCCTGTTAATGTATTTATACACAGTAATCATATCCCCACGCAAGCGCCTTTCTCAGCGTACATAATTGTAACTTTCCAGTTCTCTTCATATTCAAGCTCCCCCAATCCCTTATTAGTTTAGTTGCCCTTCTCTGAACCCTTTCCATTTCAAAGATATCCTTTTTGTACACAGGATTCCAAAATAGCACTGCATATTCCAAATGAGGCCTTACCAATTCTTTGTAAAGAGGGAGAATTACATTTTCCTCCTTGAATCCATACCTCTCTTATACAGACAATACCATGCTGGCTCTGGCTGTTGCCGCCTGGCACTGCTTGCTACCTTTAAGTTTGTTATCCACCAAAACTCCAAGATCCTTTCCAACAGGGATTCACTTAACACAGAGCCATTTATAGTATAAGTAGCACAAGTATTTTTAAGTCCAAAATGCATCACCTTACATTTAAAACATTGAATTTCATCTGCCCACTTAGCAGCCAATGTGATAATCTATCTAGATCCCCTTGGCAACGATTGCACATCCTTGAAGTTTTAATGGTCGACAAAGTTTTTGTGCGTCAACAACACAGAAACCTGCTGACAATACCCTTCCAAAACATAATAAAATAGATTAAATAGAGCGGCCCCAACAAAAGAACCCTGTAGCACCCCCACTTAGCACTTTAGTCCATAATGATGAAGCCCCATTAAAAACTACTCTCGCATCTTATTCATTAACCAATTTCTATCCATGTACAAATGTGACTCCCCAGACCAACAGACCTTAGCTTATTCATTAGTCGCTAGGGGGGGACTGTATCAAAGCCTTTGCAAAATCCAAGTAAACTACATCTACTGCTATACCAGAGTCTAAATTTCTACTTACTTCCTCATAAAGAGCCAAGCAAGTAGTTTTGACAAGATCTATTCCTCTAAATCCATGCTGGTTACTACTTTAATGTCAGTCCTTGAAACATACTCAAGAACATGTTCCCTTATTAAACTTTCCAGGATCTTCCCCACCACTGAAGTAAACTTACAGGCCTGTATTACCCGGTGTGAACGACTACCCTTTTGAATATTGGAATAACATCAGCCTTTTTCCAATCCAGAGGCACACCACGGACATGAGGGAATCAGCAAAATAAGAACAATGGCCTAGATAGAACTGAACTTAGCTCCTTAAGTACCCGAGAATGTATTTTATCCGTCCAGGAGATTTATTAATATAACCTTCTTTAGTTCTTTCTGTACCATATCCTCGGTAACCAAAGTGCACTTGATCTTTTATACCATTATTGTACTACTTACTCTTGATATCTGTACTTGGATCTTCTATAGTGTATACAAAGGAAAAAAATGTATTCAAGACATTTGCTTTATCGCCATCCTCCCGTAACTAACTAATCCCCATTATTAATGGTGCCACATTCTCAGTCCTCATCTTCTTACTATAATATACTTAAAAAATGTTTAGGCTTAGTGATGCTTTCTTCAGCTATCCTAACTTCATTATTAATTTTAGCTATGTTTGATTGCTTTCTTACACTCGTTGTTACATGTTTTTAATTCCCTAAAGGCCCTTTCCGTTCCCTCGGCCTTAAAGTTTTAAATGCCTTTTTCTTCCTTACCATTTGCCTCTTTACATATAATCAGCCACATGGGCGCGGATTTATTTTTTTTACATTTATTTCCCAAGGGTATAAATTTAGATGTGAACTGGCTTAAAATCCCCTTGAACACAGTCCACTTCTGTTCAGTACATTTACCTGATAATACATTTTCCCAGTTGAAATTCTGAGAGCTGCTCTTTTAACCTGGGAAAATTTGCTTTCCTGAAATTAAATGTCTTTGTTAACAGCGCACTTTTCCTTTCAATAACAAAGTCCAAATGCCACTATTCATGGTCACTATTCCCTAAGCCTCAGTTACCTTTATATCTATAATGCGCTCCACAATGTTAGATATTACCAGATCCAACAGAGCTCCTTTTTCTATAGGAACCTCAACCACCTGTGAGAGAAAATTATCTGCAGCAAATTCAGGAACTCATTGCCTTTTTCTGTGATGGCAGTTCCACCCACCAATACATGTCAGGGTAATTAAAGTCCCCCATAATGAGCACAACTCCCCAAACTTGCCAGCCCTGCCACAACTGCATATGAAGTTGACTCACCTCCTCTCTGCTAGCATTTGGCGGCTATAGCAGACAACAACAATGACATTACCCCCTTCCTGTTGCCTAATTCCACCCATATTGCCTCCACTTTATCATCCCATATCACCAGTATCTCTTTTTTAAATTTGGCTTCAATTCTTTTTAACATAAACACATACTCCTCCCCCTTTCCTTTTATTTTGTCCTGCCTAAACAAGGCATATCCTTCTATTGTCCCTCAAATGGACAGAAACTTTCAAATTGTTTTCTCCCATAGACTTCTATGGGTCCGTTTTCGAATCTTCGAATTTCCGGAACGGAACAAAACTCACAGTTGCGAACATCTCTAATCTACGCCATCTTAACATTTCCGCAAAATTTCAGCAAAATACCGAAATATTTTGACTGATAAAATCAAACCCAAATCCGAACAGCAACATTAATCCCATGGATTGTGTAGAGTAAAGATGAACAAAACGTAGTTCCTTGAAATCAGATTCAAACCCAATCGATTTTCAAACATCCAATCCCAATTTTGAAATTTTCGAAAAACTATTGTTCCATTTTAATCTAATTTTCTATTACTAATAAAGTTCTGAGTTTCTAAAATTTACAAATCCCGTCAAATCCATGGATTTTCCAAACCCTAGTTCTGAAATCGAAACCAGGTTCGTTCAGAAACCGGCGACTAATCACTAGTTTAAAATTGGTTCGTAGATGCTAGAACATTTTCAGGGTTATTCAATAAAAGTTCTTATCATTTAAAATGGTGCTAATTTTGCCCCAACCAATCAGATGTTAGCTTTCACAGTTAAATAAGATCTGATTGGTTGGGGCAAAATTAGCACCATTTTGAACGATAAGAACTTTTATTGAATAAATTTTATCGTTACAGACCAGCCTGGGATATCATGACCATAATGCAAAAGAAAACTATATCACCCCTTCCTGAGACCCAAACTTACCTGCAGTCTCCATCTCCAGAACAACAATTTTTATTATATTCTGTGACATAATTTATGTCACGTCATCCCGCCATGCCCCCTTCCAGACCCCAAATCCCCACACACCCAGAATCCATTTTGTCAGGGTGGGATGACTGCATGATCCAACCGACTGTCAGGATATCTAGTCAAAATAGACCAGCAGATTCTCCCCATTGTTAATACTTTCTGGCAGTGCAAGGTTACTCTTAGGGCCCTTACACCACACACACACACACGCTCACATGACAATACCTTATTTAGTTATCTATGGGATATTTATTACTGTTGTCAAAGGACACAGAGCACAGAGATTCTTAATAAACAGGAATGAGCTTATTTCCCATAGGCAACATTCCCCACGGCTCCCATTATAGCTTACACACAAATTAAACATAGCAGCGGGGCTGCCCTACAGATACACTCACACTTTATATACCAGCACACGCAGTAACTGTTTATCGATCCTTTGATATTATTACCATATGACTAATCTATTCATTTAAGGCGAGTGGCATGTTATAATGGACTGTTATCACTAAGAATTCCCAATCATCTGGAGGCTGCCATACTGGGGGGTCATTCACCGAAATTTAAGCGTGCTTATCCCCGAATACCATATTCACCAGAGGCTTTGCGGGCAAATTAAACAGGGTTTGTTTTTAAATTATCATGCTGCTCATAAATAACAACACCAGGTCCCAGCAGGTGTTAAATGTTTGGCACAAAAATGGGCAATTTCTACGAACTTCCCACAATTCACTGCAAGCGGTTGCAATGTCTCTGCTAAACTGGTGCAAACGTGCTAAAATGGTGCAAAACCGTTTTTGCATCGTTTTTTGAAAATTTGTGTGATAACAAAACTAGGTGAATAACTCCTATTGACATAGATAAGTATATAAGGATATAATTTATAGGATATTCATGGCTCTTGTGTATTATATGTATATGTATAATAGTCACTCTGTGATGTATAGAATGAACTTGGAGCTCTGTGGACCATTCTTTTGACATAGACAGGAAGTGAGTAAGGGCGTGTTCACACTACACACGGCCCAACGGACCACAACTGACAGTCCCTTTTTCTGGTCTGTTTTGGTCCATTTTTAGCAGTCTGTTTTCTGATCTTTAAATGCGTCTGTTTAAGACTGAAATGCGTACTGCAGTGCGTTTTTTTTAAACAGACCAGGTCAATCCGGGTAAAAAAAAACGCTCTTCAACGCAGGTTCTGTCCGGAAATGGACAAAATCATGTCTAGTGGGAAAGATTAGATCATAGCCAGTACACCCGAGAGCCTTCAATTTCGATTCACCAGAGCGACTGGATTTTAATCTGCTGCCTCCTACATTGTTTATGTTACAGGTTATACACCCTCCACCTGTCCATCTGTCCAGTGACCTCATCTCACAGGGTCCTTGGATACTTACCTTTCTCCACAGCGTTCCTGACCTTTAAAGTCCTCTGGGTCCCTCGCTGCAGTTACGTTCAATGACATATAATGGTTGCATGAGCCACCTGCTTTATGTGTGTAAAGAGCTTTTAAAGGGCAAGTCCACCCTAAAAAACTTCTATTAATAATAAATAATAATAATAAATAATAATAAATAATTAAAGATATCCCAGAACTTCCTTACCTGAACACGGTCCCTCACCACTCCTATTGCTGGCAGCCGCTCCACTTACTGTGTGACATCCCACCCAATCGCCGCGACCAGGAAGAAGAGCATCTCTCAGCACAGAAACTCTGCTCCTGTTTTTTACTAGAAATGATGTTTTTACTAGAAATGAGCTCAAAACAGGAGCAGGGGCTATAGGGGACAGGGCAGGGGGCTATAGGGGACAGGAGCGGGGGGGCTATAGGGGACAGGAGCAGGGGCTATAGGAACAGGAGCCGGGGCTATAGGGGACAGGAGCAGGGGGCTATAGGGGACAGGGCAGGGGGCTATAGGGGACAGGAGCAGGGGGGCTATAGCGGAATCTTTGAAACTAAGAATATGCGTAACCTAGGTTTGGGGCGGTGTTAAACATTTTAAAGCAAACTTTTTATAGGGTGGAGTTGCCCTTTAAAGCCGCAAAGAACCCAGGTAAGTATTGTGAAAATATTACCATAGGATACAATGAAACACGACCAAATTATTGCAAATACAACTCCAGATTGCTTTCTTGTGTGTGTAAAGTTTTCCTTAGAATAGAAGGAACCCCAATAAATTGTGCTGTGTGTCATTTCTGATTGAAGACAGGGGGCGCTGTTCTGTCTGTGTGCCAGTTCCCCCTCTGGGGACACAAACCATAGGAGATAGTGACTATAAAACTGTGTGTATCCATAGATAAATAAAGATGGGCCGCATTGGATCTCCAAATCTATAGCATTCCATTCAAATCCCTTTTCTTTAAACCTCTGACAACCATGAATCACCTTCCGTTAGTGTAAATCTACAGATTTGCAGTGGGAAATTGACTGGAACAGGATTCGTTCAGGGTTTCACTTGCAGGGAGACATTTCTACGGATGAAAATGACTTGCAAGTCCAGACACATGGATAGAGACGGCACAGTAATTATACCACCAGATTCACCGTAACGGCCTGAAATCTTCCAATGGATCAGCAATGGGCTGGACAACATCTTTTATTGGTGAATAGGATTATGTGTATAATGATCTCCAATACGTACCTTGGACGTTGCTTTTAACGATTTGGTGGGTGACTGATGTGTTAAAATAATGGATTGGCTATATATTAACAATAAATAATGTGTATTACTGTATACCATTTTCTCAATTCTATTTAAACTTAGCAGCTTTTAATGCTAAGGTTTATATCCGCAAGAATATTTTGTGCTCTGATTGGTACAGATTAATCTAGCCCAGTAAATATTCAATGCTCTATATTCTACAGATTAATCTAGCACAGTAAAGTGTTCTAATGCTCTGATATCACAGATTAATCTAGCACAGTAATGTCTAATGGTCTGATAGGCTACAGATAATCTAGCCCCAGTAAATGCTAATGCTCTGATAGGCTACAGATTAATCTAGCCCAGTAAATGTTCTAATGGTCTGATAGGGTAGATAATCTAGCCCAGTAAATGTTCTAATGGCCTGATAGGGTACAGATTAATCTAGCCAGTAAATTTTCTAAGGCTGCTGATAGGGTACAGTTAATCTAGCCCAGTAAATGTTCTAATGGTCTGATAGGGTACAGATTAATCTAGCCCAGTAAATGTTCTAATGGTCTGATAGGCTACAGATTAATCTAGCCCAGTAAATGTTCTAATGGTCTGATAGGCTACTGATTAATCTAGCCCAGTAAATGTTCTAATGGTCTGATAGGGTACAGATTAATCTAGCCCAGTAAATGTTCTAATGGCCTGATAGGCTACAGATTAATCTAGCCCAGTAAATTTTCTAATGGCCTGATAGGGTACAGATTAATCTAGCCCAGTAAATGTTCTAATGCTCTGATAGGGTACAGATTAATCTAGCCCAGTAAATGTTCTAATGGCCTGATAGGCTACAGATTAATCTAGCCCAGTAAATGTTCTAATGGTCTGATAGGGTACAGATTAATCTAGCCCAGTAAATGTTCTAATGGTCTGATAGGCTACTGATTAATCTACCCCAGTAAATATTCTAATGGTCTGATAGGCTACGGATTAATCTAGCCCAGTAAATATTCTAATGGCCTGATAGGGTACAGATTAATCTACCCCAGTAAATATTCTGATGGTCTGATAGGCTACAGATTAATCTAGCCCAGTAAATATTCTAATGGTCTGATAGGGTACAGATTAATCTAGCCCAGTAAATGTTCTAATGGTCTGATAGGCTACTGATTAATCTAGCCAGTAAATGTTCTAATGGCTGATAGGGTACAGATTAATCTAGCCCAGTAATATTCTAATGGCCTGATAGGGTACAGATTAATCTAGCCCAGTAAATGTTCTAATGGTCTGATAGGGTACAGATTAATCTAGCCCAGTAAATGTTCTAATGGTCTGATAGGCTACAGATTAATCTAGCCCAGTAAATGTTCTAATGCTCTGATAGGCTACAGATTAATCTAGCCCAGTAAATGTTCTAATGGTCTGATAGGCTACTGATTAATCTAGCCCAGTAAAATATTCTGATGGTCTGATAGGGTACAGATTAATCTACCCCAGTAAATATTCTAATGGTCTGATAGGCTACGGATTAATCTAGCCCAGTAAATATTCTAATGGCCTGATAGGGTACAGATTAATCTACCCCAGTAAATATTCTGATGGTCTGATAGGCTACAGATTAATCTAGCCCAGTAAATATTCTAATGGCCTGATAGGCTACAGATTAATCTAGCCCAGTAAATGTTCTAATGGCCTGATAGGCTACAGATAATCTAGCCCAGTAAAATTCTGATGGTCTGATAGGCTACAGATTAATCTAGCCCAGTAAATATTCTAATGGCCTGATAGGCTACAGATTAATCTAGCCCAGTAAATGTTCTAATGGCCTGATAGGGTACAGATTAATCTAGCCCAGTAAATGTTCTAATGGCCTGATAGGGTACAGATTAATCTAGCCCAGTAAATGTTCTAATGGCCTGATAGGCTACAGATTAATCTAGCCCAGTAAATGTTCTAATGGTCTAAGGGTACAGATTAATCAGCCCAAGTAAATATTCTAATGGTCTGATAGGCTACAGATTAATCTAGCACAGTAAATATTCTAATGTTTGATAGGGTACAGATTAATCTAGCACAGTAATATTCTAGGTTTGATAGGGTACAGATTAATCTAGCCCAGTAAATGTTCTAATGGTCTGATAGGCTACTGATTAATCTACCCCAGTAAATATTCTAATGTCTGATAGGCTACAGATTAATCTAGCCCAGTAAATGTTCTAATGGTCTGATAGGGTACAGATTACTCTAGCCCAGTAATGTTCTAATGGTCTGATAGGGTACAGATAATCTAGCCCAGTAAATGTTCTAATGGTCTGATAGGGTACAGATTAATCTAGCCCAGTAAATGTTCTAATGGTCTGATAGGGTACAGATTAATTAGCCCAGTAAAATTCTAATGTCTGATAGGCTACAGATTAATCTAGCCCAGTAATATTCTAATGGCCTGATAGGCTACAGATTAATCTAGCCCAGTAAATGTTCTAATGCTCTGATAGGCTACAGATTAATCTAGCCCAGTAAATGTTCTAATGGTCTGATAGGCTACTGATTAATCTAGCCCAGTAAATATTCTGATGGTCTGATAGGGTACAGATTAATCTACCCCAGTAAATATTCTAATGGTCTGATAGGCTACGGATTAATCTAGCCCAGTAAATATTCTAATGGCCTGATAGGGTACAGATTAATCTACCCCAGTAAATATTCTGATGGTCTGATAGGCTACAGATTAATCTAGCCCAGTAAATATTCTAATGGCCTGATAGGCTACAGATTAATCTAGCCCAGTAAATGTTCTAATGGCCTGATAGGCTACAGATTAATCTAGCCCAGTAAATATTCTAATGGTCTGATAGGCTACAGATTAATCTAGCCCAGTAAAGTCTAGCTACTAGATATGCCTAATGGTGATAGGGTACAGATTAATCTAGCCCAGTAAATGTTCTAATGGCCTGATAGGGTACAGATTAATCTAGCCCAGTAAATGTTCTAATGGCCTGATAGGCTACAGATTAATCTAGCCCAGTAAATGTTCTAATGGTTTATAGGGTACAGATTAATCTAGCCCAGTAAATATTCTAATGGTCTGATAGGCTACAGATTAATCTAGCACAGTAAATATTCTAATGGTTTGATAGGGTACAGATTAATCTAGCACAGTAAATATTCTAATGGTTTGATAGAGGTACAGATTAATCTAGCCCAGTAAATGTTCTAATGGTCTGATAGGCTACTGATTAATCTACCCCAGTAAATATTCTAATGGTCTGATAGGCTACAGATTAATCTAGCCCAGTAAATGTTCTAATGGTCTGATAGGGTACAGATTAATCTAGCCCAGTAAATGTTCTAATGGTCGATAGGTACAGATTATCTAGCCCAGTAAATGTTCTAATGGTCTGATAGGGTACAGATTAATCTAGCCCAGTAAATGTTCTAATGGTCTGATAGGGTACAGATTAATCTAGCCCAGTAAATATTCTAATGGTCTGATAGGCTACAGATTAATCTAGCCCAGTAAATATTCTAATGGCCTGATAGGCTACAGATTAATCTAGCCCAGTAAATGTTCTAATGGTCTGAAGGCTACAGATTAATCTAGCCCAGTAAATGTTCTAATGGTCTGATAGGGTACAGATTAATCTCGCCAGTAAATGTTCTAATGGTCTGATAGGGTACAGATTAATCTAGCCCAGTAAATATTCTAATGGCCTGATAGGCTACTGATTAATCTAGCCCAGTAAATATTCTAATGGTCTGATAGGCTACAGATTAATCTAGCCAGAAATGTTCTAATGGTTGATAGGGTACAGATAATCTAGCACAGTAAATGTTCTAATGGTCTGATAGGGTACAGATTAATCTAGCACAGTAAATGTTCTAAGCTCTGATAGGGTACAGATTAATCTAGCCCAGTAAATATTCTAATGGCCTGATAGGGTACAGATTAATCTAGCACAGTAAATGTTCTAATGCTCTGATAGGGTTGTTGGATCTGGTGATATCTAATAACCCAGAGCTCATTTTGGAGATGAAGGTAATGGGAAGCTTAGGGAATAGTGACCATGATATAGTGTCATTTAATATAGGTTGCGAAAAACTAAGTGCACTGGCTTAACAAAAACTTTAACTTTAGGAAAGCTAATTTTATGCTTTTAAAGGAATCGTGCCGCTCATAGACTGGGGGGAACTGTTTCTAGGTAAAGATACTGAGCAGATGTGGACCACTTTTAAAGGGATATTAAACTATAACATTTCCAAATCGGTACCTTTAGGAAACAAGTGTGTAAAAAATGAGGTCCTCCTGCCAGGCTTAATGCTCAGGTAAAAAGGGAAATGGAAAAAAAGAAAAGAGGCTTTTAAATTTTGAAAGCAAGGACAGACAAAGGCTTAAAGGACTTCAAAAGTTGTAATAAAGAGTGCAAGAAGCAATTAAAATAGCTAAAATAGAAAATGAAACACGGATTGCGAACAAAGCAAGTCCAACCCCAAGATGTTTTTTAAGTATATAAATGGTAAAAAAATGAGGACTGAGAATGTGGGACCATTAAATAATGGAGCTGAGGTGGTTGTAGAGGATGCCGAAAAGGCTAATCTGCTAAACGTTTTTTTTACATCGGTTTTTACTGTTGAGAATCCTTACAGTAGGGATTGTAACAATGTGCAGGGAGGAAATGAAGAGTTTTCACATTGGATAACAGAGGATATGGTACGGAATCAATTAGACAAAGTTAATATCAATAAAGCGCCAGGACCAGATGGATTGCATCCTAGGATTTTTAAAGAGCTTAGTTCAGTTCTAGCAAGACCACTGTGTCTCATCTTTTCAGATTCGCTTTTTGTCTGGGGATGTGCCACTGGATTGGAAAAAAGCCAATGTAATACCAATATTCAAAAAAGGTAGTCGTTCACAGCCTGGTAACTATGACCTGTAAGCCTAACATCTGTGGTAGGGAAGGTGATGGAAACTTTGTTAAGGGATCATATCCTTGACTTTGTCTCCAGAGATTATCTTATTAGTAGTAGTCAGCATGGATTTATGAGAAATAGATCATGCCAGACAAATTTAATTGGTTTTTATGAAGAAGTGAGTAAGAAGTTAGATTCAGGCACAGCTGTGGATGTGGTAATTTGGATTTTGCAAAAGCCTTGTACTGTGCCACATAGGCGACTAATGTATAAACTGAGGACTGTTGGCCTTGAAGAAAACATTTGTTCATGGATAGAGAACTGGTTATTGGACCGCCAACTGAGAGTGGTGGTTAATGGGACTACATCTATGTGGGCTAAAGTTCTAAGCGGAGTTCCTCAGGGTTCTGTACTGGGGCCGCTTCTGTTAATCTGTTTATAATGACTTAGAAGGGGGCATTGAGAGCAAGGTCTCTGTGTTTGCTGATGACACTAAATTATGCAGAGCTTTGGAAACTTCCAATGATGTGCAAGTGCTGCAAGACAGACCTAGATAGATTATCAAAATGGGCAGCAGAATGGAGATGAGATTCATGTTGATAAATGTAAGGTGATGATTTGGGATTTAATAATCCCTGTGCCACCTACACCATAAATAACTCTGTGTTAAGTGCATCTGAATGGAAAAGATTTGGGGTGCTGGTAGATAACGACTTAGCTGTAGCAAAACAATGCCAGGTAGCAACAGCTAGAGCTAGCAAGATATTGTTTGTATAAAGAGGGGAATGGAATCAAGAGAGAAAAATATTATTCTCCCTCTTTACAAGGCACTGGTTAGGGCACATTTGGAATATGCGGTGCAGTTTGGAATCCCATATACAAAAGGGACATCTTGGAAATTGAGGCAGTTCAGAGAAGGGCAACTAAATTAATAAGGGGAATGGAGGGGCTTGAATATGCAGGCAGATTAGACAAGTTAGGGCTGTTTACATTGGAGAAGCGGCGGTTGCGTGGGGACATGATAACACTTATACAAATATATAATGGCCATACAGTGAACTCTCTGGTGCATTGTCACTAATAGGTCATATCAGAGGACTCGTGGACATCCTTTAAGGTTGGAAGAAAAGAAGTTTCATCTTCAAGTTAGGAGAGGTTCTTTACAGTGAGAACGGTGAAACTGTGGAACTGTTTCCACGGGTGGTAATGGCAAGTTCATGATAAACTTTAAAAAAGGCCTGGATAAGTTTCTAAAACTAAAAAATATTGAGAATTACGGTATTAATGCATATAGATCTGGTTGATCCAGGGATACTTTCCGATTGCCGTTTGGAGTCAGGAAGGAATTTTTTCCCTTTTTTTAGCTGGGGTTTTTTGCCTTCCTCTGGATCAACTGTTAGGTAGGGTTAAAAAAATAAAAAAAAAAAAAAAAAAAAAAAAGTGAATAGGTTGGACTTGATGGACGAATGTCTTTATTCAACCTTAATTACTATGTTACTGTTACTATGTTAGGGTACAGATTAATCTAGCCCAGTAATATTCTAATGGTCTGATAGGCTACAGATTAATCTACCCAGTAAATGTTCTAATGTCTGATCGGCTACAGATTAATCTAGCCAGTAAATATTCTAATGGTTGATAGGCTACAGATTAATCTAGCCCAGTAAATATTCTAATGGTCTGATAGGTACAGATAATCTAGCCCAGTAAATATTCTAAGCCTGATAAGGCTACAGATTAATCTAGCCCAGTAAATGTTCTAATGCTCTGATAGGGTACAGATTAATCTAGCCCAGTAAATGTTCTAATGGTCTGATGGCTACAGATTAATCTACCCAGTAAATGTTCTAATGGTTCTGATAGGCTACAGATTAATCTAGCCCAGTAAATATTCTAATGGTCTGATAGGCTACTGATTAATCTACCCCAGTAATATTCTAATGGTTTGATAGGGTACAGATTAAACTAGACAAGTAAATGTTCTAATGCTCTGTAGGTACAGATTATCTAGCCCAGTAAATGTTCTAATGGCCTGATGGCTACAGATTAATCTAGCCCAGTAAATGTTCTAATGGTCTGATAGGCTACGATTATCTACCCCAGTAAATATTCTAATGGTCTGATAGGCTACAGATTATCTGCCCAGTAATATTCAAGGCCTGATAGGGTACAGATTAATCTACCCCAGTAAATGTTCTAAGGTTGATCGCGTACAGATAATCTAGCCCAGTAAATATTCTAATGGTCTGATCGGCTACAGATTAATCTAGCCCATAGTAAATATTCTAATGGTCTGATAGGCTACATAAATCTAGCCCAGTAAATATTCTAATGGTCTGATAGGCTACAGATTAATCTAGCCCAGTAAATGTTCTAATGCTCTGATAGGGTACAGATTAATCTAGCCCAGTAAATGTTCTAATGGTCTGATAGGCTACAGATTAATCTAGCACAGTAAATGTTCTAATGGTCTGATAGGCTACAGATTAATCTAGCCCAGTAATTTCTAATGGTCTGATAGGCTATGATTAATCTACCCCAGTAAAAATTCTAATGGTCTGATAGGCTACGATTAATCTAGCCCAGTAAATATTCTAATGGTCTGATAGGGTACAGATTAATCTAGCACAGTAAATGTTCTAATGCTCTGTAGGCTACAGATTAATCTAGCCCAGTAAATATTCTAATGGTCTTGATAGGCTACAGATTAATCTAGCCCAGTAAATATTCTAATGGTTGATAGGGTACAGATTAATCTAGCCCAGTAATTTTCTAATGCTGATAGGCTACAGATTAATCTAGCCCAGTAAATGTTCTAATGGTCTGATAGGGTACAGATTAATCTAGCCCAGTAAATATTCTAATGGTCTGATGGTACAGATTAATCTAGCACAGTAAATGTTCTAATGCTCTGATAGGCTACAGATTAATCTAGCCCAGTAAATATTCTAATGGTCTGATAGGCTACAGATTAATCTAGCCCAGTAAATATTCTAATGGTCTGATAGGGACAGATTAACTAGCCCAGTAAATTTTCTAATGATCTGATAGGCTACAGATAATCTAGCCCAGGAAATGTTCTAATGATTGATAGGCTACAGATTAATCTAGCCCAGTAAATGTTCTGATGTCTGATAGGCTACAGATTAATCTAGCCCAGTAAATGTTCTAATGCTCTGAAGGCTACAGATTAATCTAGCCCAGTAAATGTTCTAATGGCCTGTAGGGTACAGATTAATCTAGCCCAGTAAATGTTCTAATGGCCTGATAGGGTACAGATTAATCTAGCCCAGTAAATGTTCTAATGGCCTGATAGGCTAAAGATTAATCTAGCACAGTAAATGTTCTAATGGTCTAATAGGCTACAGATTAATCTAGCCAGATATGTTCTAATTGTTGATAGGCTACAGATTAATCTAGCCCAGTAAATGTTCTAATTGCCTGATAGGCTACAGATTAATCTAGCCCAGTAAAGTTCTAATGGCCTGATAGGCTACTGATTAATCTACCCAGTAAATATTCTAATGGTCTGATAGGGTACAGATTACTCTAGCCCAGTAAATGTTCTATGGCCTGATAGGATACAGATTAATCTAGCCCAGTAAATTTCTAATGGTCTGATAGGGTACAGATTACTCTAGCCCAGTAATGTTCTAAGGCCTGATAGGATACAGATTAATCTAGCCAGTAAATGTTCTAATGGTCTGATAGGCTACAGATTAATCTAGCCAGTAAATATTCTAATGGTCTGATAGGCCACAGATTAATCTAGCCCAGTAAATGTTTCAATTGCCTGATAGGCTACAGATTAATCTAGCCCAGTAAGTATTCTAATGGTCTGATAAGCTACAGATTAATCTAGCCCAGTAATGTTCTAATGGTCTGATAGGCTACTGATTAATCTAGCCCAGTAAATGTTCTAATTGCCTGATAGGGTACAGATTAATCTAGCCCAGTAAATGTTCTAATGGCCTGATAGGCTACAGATTAATCTAGCACAGTAAATGTTCTAATGGTCTGATAGGCTACAGATTAATCTAGCCCAGTAAATGTTCTAATTGCCTGATAGGCTACAGATTAATCTAGCCCAGTAATGTTCTAATGGTCTGATAGGCACAGATTAATCTAGCCCAGTAAATGTTCTAATGCTTGATAGGCTACAGATTAATCTAGCCAGTAAATATTCATGGTCTGATAGGCTACAGATTAATCTAGCCCAGTACGGTAAATGTTCTAATGTCTGATGGCTACAGATTAATCTAGCCCAGTAAATATTCTAATGGTTGTCTGATAGGCTACAGATAATCTAGCCTAGTAAATGTTCTAATGCCTGATAGGCTACAGATTAATCTAGCACAGTAAATGTTTAATGGTCTGATAGGCTACAGATTAATCTAGCCCAGTAAATGTTCTAATTGCCTGATAGGCTACAGATTAATCTAGCCAGTAAATATTCTAATGGTCTGATAGGCTACAGATTAATCTAGCCAGTAAATGTTCTAATGGTCTGATAGGCTACAGATTAATCTAGCCCAGTAAATGTTCTAATGGTCTCTGATAGGCTACAGATTAATCTAGCCCTAGTAAATGTTCTAATGGTCTGATAGGCTACAGATTAATCTAGCCCAGTAAATGTTCTAATGCTCTGATAGGCTACAGTTAATCTAGCCCAGTAAATATTCTAATGGGCCTGATAGGGTACAGATTAATCTAGCCCCGATAAATATTCTAATGGTCTGATAGGGTACAGATTAATCTAGCACAGTAAATGTTCTAATGTCTGATAGGCTAACGATTAATCTAGCCCAGTAAATATTCTATGGTCTGATAGGCTACAGATAATCTAGCCCAGTAAATATTCTAATGGTTGATAGGGTACAGATTAATCTAGCCCAGTAAATTTTCTAATGATCTGATAGGCTACAGATTAATCTAGCCCAGTAAATGTTCTAATGATCTGATAGGCTACAGATTATTCTAGCCCAGTAAATGTTCTGATGGTCTGATAGGTACAGATTAATCTAGCCCAGTAAATGTTCTAATGCTCTGATAGGCTACAGA
This sequence comes from Hymenochirus boettgeri, assembly GCA_019447015.1. Lineage (NCBI taxonomy): Eukaryota > Metazoa > Chordata > Amphibia > Anura > Pipidae > Hymenochirus > Hymenochirus boettgeri. The sequence goes on from CM033469.1 coordinate 22,154,099, forward strand.
TTAATTAGCCCAGTAAATGTTCTAATGGCCTGATAGGGTACAGATTAATCTAGCCAGTATGTCTAATGGCCTGATAGGGTACAGATAATCTCGCCAGTAAATGTTCTAATGGCCTGATAGGTAAAGATAATCTAGCACAGTAAATGTTCTAATGGTCTAATAGGCTACAGATTAATCTAGCCCAGTATATGTTCTAATGTCTGATAGGCTACAGATAATCTAGCCCAGTAAATGTTCTAATTGCCTGTAGGCTACAGATTAATCTAGCCCAGTAAAAGTTCTAATGGCCTGATAGGCTACTGATTAATCACCCCAGTAAATATTCTAATGGTCTGATAGGGTACAGATACTCTAGCCCAGTAAATGTTCTAATGGCCTGATAGGATACAGATTAATCTAGCCCAGTAAATATTCTAATGGTCTGATAGGGTACAGATTACTCTAGCCCAGTAATGTTCTAATGGCCTGATAGGATACAGATTAATCTAGCCCAGTAAATGTTCTAATGGTCTGATAGGCTACAGATTAATCTAGCCCAGAAATATTATAATGGTCTGATAGGCCCAGATTAATCTAGCCCAGTAAATGTTCTAATTGCCTGATAGGCTACAGATTAATCTAGCCCAGTAAGTATTCTAATGGTCTGATAAGCTACAGATTAATCTAGCCCAGTAAATGTTCTAATGGTCTGATAGGCTACTGATTAATCTAGCCCAGTAAATGTTCTAATTGCTGATAGGGTACAGATTAATCTAGCCCAGTAAATGTTCTAATGGCTGATAGGCTACAGATTAATCTAGCACAGTAAGTAATGTTCTAATGGTCTGATAGGCTACAGATTAATCTAGCCCAGTCAGTAAATGTTCTAATTGCCTGATAGGCTACAGATTAATCTAGCCCAGTAAATGTTCTAATGGTCTGATAGGCTACAGATTAATCTAGCCCAGTAAATGTTCTAATGCTCTGATAGGCTACAGATTCTAAGCCAGTAAATTCTAATGGTCTGATAGGCTACAGATTTTCTAGCCCAGTAATGTTCTAATGCTCTGATAGGCTACAGATTAATCTAGCCCAGTAAATGTTCTAATGGTCTGATAGGCTACAGATTAATCTAGCCCAGTAAATGTTCTAATGGCCTGATAGGCTACAGATTAATCTAGCACAGTAAATGTTCTAATGGTCTGATAGGCTACAGATTAATCTAGCCCAGTAAATGTTCTAATGGTCTGGATAGGCTACAGATTAATCTAGCCCAGTAATGTTCTAATGGTTGATAGGCACAGATTAATCTAGCCCAGTAAATGTTCTAATGGTCTGATAGGCTACAGATTAATCTAGCCCGTTAATGTTCTAATGGTCTGATAGGCTACAGATAATCTAGCCCAGTAAATATTCTAATGGTCTGATAGGGTACAGATTAACTGCCCAGTAAATGTTCTAATGCCTGATAGGGTACAGATTAATCTAGCCCAGTAAATGTTTCTAGGTCTGATAGGCTACTGATTAATCTACCCCAGTAAATGTTCTAATGGTCTGATAGGGTACAGATTAATCAGCCCAGTAAATGTTCTAATGGTTGATAGGGTACAGATTAATCTAGCCCAGTAAATGTTCTAATGGTCTGATAGGCTACAGATTAATCTAGCCCAGAAATATTCTAATGGGTCTGATAGGCTACAGATTAATCTAGCCCAGTAAATGTTCTAATGGTCTGATAGGCTACTGATTAATCTACCCCAGTAAATGTTCAATGGTTCTGATAGGGTACAGATTAATTAGCCCAGTAAATGTTCTAATGGTCTGATAGGGTACAGATTAATCTAGCCAGTAAAGGTTTAAT